>CM054821.1:14812900-15407900 GCA_028984105.1 Lavandula angustifolia | reverse complement strand
GAAATTGATGGATACAAAAAGAATCTTGTATTTGATTCTTTAGTTTTTAGAAAGTCAAGTCATGTCTTCTTGCAATCCAACAATAGAGACTCAGACTCGGTCTACCTGCAATCCTTTTCCAAGTCTTCTTGTTATACATTCAAATGTGTATATTGCTTGTTGACAATAAAAAATAAAATAAGAACACAGCATAATAATTCAAATAACGTTAAAACCAAAGAATTTAAAGAGGAAAACCTCGAATTGATATATGTTTGAATAATAGTAATGATACATATAATCTTTATATTTTTATACATAAAATCATATAATTTCATATTTTTGTTCTTCTATATAAAACATATAAAAGTGATGCATAAGGAATATTCCAAACATATTGAATCCGAGTCTTCCAATGAGTAAATAAATGGTACATATATATTCCTAATTCATATGAAAAATGCAGTTTCTACATGATTCACTCTTAGATCGGGCAAAAACTCATTTATTAGCCCGAATGGCATGGGATGGTCTCGGGCTCAGTTTATAGGCTTGATTAAAAGTAGCTATTGGACTTGAGAGGAAAAATTAAATATAAATCATTTGGGCTTCTCCAGACAAAAATACTAGGGCCTAATCCAAACTTATGCACGTGATAGCATTTAGAATATTAGCACGTTTAAACGATGTATACATTCCATGTGGCATTTCTTATGAAAAAATATTTCATATTTATCGCAAGTTAATATACTTATAGTATAATATGGTACACACAAAAGTATATAAAAGTAATACACACTAACCTTTGCAATTCCTATGTAATGTACTAGATTTAACTAATTTTGGAGTTAGCACATGAATAATTACCTTAAATAGTCATGGGGTTTTCATTTCCCCAGGATAACTGCAGCATCTGCAATAAACGTAATGGAATATCATTATAAATTTATTTGTTAATATTAGAATGTAAAATTAATAGTTTAGGAAAATTAATTTGCAACTCTCTAGAAGGTGAAACAAAAGTGAGGAATGAATTTCTAAATTAGTCTTATCAAATTAGGTACAGTAGAACCTCTATAACTCAATACTCGATAAATTAATAACTTCTCTATGATTATATTTTTCTCCGGTCTTAATTTGTGCCAGTGTAAAAAATCATCAAATTCGATAAGATAATAAGATAATAATTTCAGAATACTCCAATGTAAATATATGCTCCCGTCAATATCATAAATTAATAATCATTTAAAATTACCAATAATACTAAGACAATTTTGTGAAATATGATTCTAGTGTTGCCTGTTTTTTCTTAAAATTTAAATTTAATTGAATCTCATCTCTAACTTTTTTAATGGCAAAAAAATTATGGTATTGTTCTCTCTAACTACACCATAAAATTGTAAAGAGTCTTAGACGTAATAAGTATTTCCTTGTACGAAATTGGTTCCGAAGGAAATTGATTATGTTTACTGTTCACTGTTAATGAATGTTAACTATACACATTGTACTTGTTTTTTAAATGAATATATTCATTATTTCCTAATAAATTAATATAATTCATTATTTCTTGATAGTAAATAATAGTAAAATGACATTAAATATGATAAATAGATAAACTTATAATTTCTTACATTTATCTAGTTACAATTTGGTTCCATTGAAATTCGAAAACTCTCTCTAAATTAATATCACGGTCCCGACAATATTAATTTATAGATGTTTAACTGTATTCACAAATCTGTCTTCTCCAAAAAATAATTCTCAAACTAATTTTCTTGATGCCACATAAGCAGCCACATGTTTTTTTTATTATTAATTTCATTTCATTTAACATATTATTCTTTTCTTTAAATTCTATTTTAGCACAGTAAATTGAACTACTGTTATTAATAATTCCGATATGAAGAATTCTTCTTTATTTATCAAAATTTTTCTAAGTTTTCTAACAAATAAAGTGACATTGAGTATAGTGATTTTTTATAAAAATAAAATGCAAATATTATTGAAATATTTTTAAATTATTATTTTAAATTTCGATATTATTATTAAGTGGGATTTGGATTCAGATAATTTTTTTCAAGAAGACTATTATGAAAATTGACTCCTTCGTATCAGATATCAATAGATCTTGAAAATGAAATGAGTGGAGTATGGTGCTTCTGAAATGTTCAACTAATTCGGCTGGAAATATTGTAACACACAAAAGAAAAAATGTACTCCACAACTTTAAACACTTAATAATAATAATAATAACAACAACAACATTAATGCCTTTGAAATGTTCGACAATGGTAATATAGTCTATAAAATGAGATAATGTACATCACAAATTGGAATGGAAAAAGCTTTTATGAATAATAAGTAACAAATTTAAAGTTAGTAGTATAAATTATGAAACATAAAACTTTTCCCTTTGCAACGGCTCTTATGAAATAGTTGATTATTAAATTTGAGCATATCATCGGTTGAGTTGAAAGTATATATATATATATCCAATTAGATCAAACTTACAACCTTTTAACAAACAGTCAACTCGAGCTTTCACAGTCTCTATATTCTTTACAAAGTCTTTTAAAGCGATGTTGTAGCATGTAATGCTATAGGTTTGATTAATTTTCGAATAAATAAGGAAAACAAACGAAGCAACTTTCATAATTTGTGCAAGTTCACTTATTATTTGTATACATAAATAAGTTTTGTAACATCAAGTCAGCAACCGTGGGTCATCTTCGACATAGAAGCACAGTGAATTTCCCTCGTCATTGAACTGAAACTTAGCATCCGTGCTTACAATATGGGTTTGTAGGATATTCTGGAAGCTGGTTATAATTATATTGAGTATTCGTTTTCACAGCTGAGTTTGAAGCTGCAATAATAAGAGGATTCAGCAAATCAACTCATATATCAATCAATTATTTCATTTCTTTTTCCAAGAAATGGATACGATGATTCTAAATAAATCACAAACTTAGGAGAGCAAAGATTATAATAAATAAGAAAATATCAAATTTATTAGAACAAGAATTTTTTTCGAGATAAATAGGAAAATGCTTACATGTACTAGTTTTCTTGGGAACATCGATTAATTTTCTTGCAGTACGAGTGAATTCAGGAGCTGCCGTAACTTGCGAGGAAATTAGAAGGAAAACAATGAAGAAAAGAATATTTGGTTTGGATCCCATTTTGGTTTGTGATATGAGTGTTTTAGCAATGAGTTAGAAAGAAAACATGTATACATTTATAGTTGAGATTTTAATGTTAACACGCGCAAGTGGAAATAGTCTTTGATTAGATGATATAATAATAGTTGAAATACGAGTCCTTATAATCAATTCTTATCCAAATTAGACTCAGAGTCTACCTGCAATCAATCCCCTTTCAAATATTCAAATTGTATATTGACAATCTTCTTGACAATAAAAAGAATAAGAACACAAGCATATTTAAACTCAAATTGATAATATGTTTAAATAATAGTAATGGTCTATTTACAGAAGTAGAGGTAGAGCCCAACTGTCCCTTTATTGCTAGGAAATAAAATCATACAGAATTATTACTTAATTATTAATCAAACAGCAAATATACATTCGTTAATAAGAAAGCTTTAGTTAAAAGCTAATCTAATCGTGGGGCTTTTCGCCGGTCTATGTACAGCAGCGGCAGTATATACCGCGTCTTCTGGAACAGCACCCAAACGGACATTTATAAATCATTTCTCTTATCTGAGATCAGAATTTAATTTTTCCAATCAAATAAACCATTCTATATTTACAGATTTATTTATTTGATTAATGGCATACAATTATATATTGAGGCATTTGCTCAAATACCCATTCCCACTAAAAATTGTTGGATACAAAGCTGCTATTACAAAGTAAACTGGTAAGTCGGAAAAAGAAACAAACAAAATGTCTAAAAGAAAACTTCGTCGAGTCGAGGAAGGCCTCTATTCGCAAGACGAAATACGCCCCGGTAGTGCTCTCGGTTTTTGGCGTATCGTCCCCAAAGATAAAACGACAACGTCTCGAGGATTGCAGCACCGCAAGATCTTCGAGCTCCGGCGAACTAGACGGAAGGCAAGGACTTGAGCTAGATGAACTAACTAATATGAAATGTATGAAAATGCTTGTGTTGGTGTGTTTTTGTTGTGTAAAATGAACTCTACATGCTCCTATTTATAGGTGTAAATCCACTCATGAAAGGTCCATGAATTAATGAAGGCATTCAAAACACCATAGGTTACTAATTATTATGAAGCCAAAAAGTGTTAACAACTTAGAATTTGAAACACTTCAAATTCACGTAAACATACATATATATATATATATACATTATATATATATATATATATTATCTAATATCAAAAAATGATATAGATAAGGTCCGAATTCGTTCAAGCCTATTAAGTCGGCCCGACGAACAAATCCCAACGATTAACACTTTAACTCCCACTTCTCGTGCACCAATTTCGCGCACCCATTTCTCACTCACCGAAAATCGGAATCGAGAAATTAAGCACACTATAATTATCTACTCGAAACGTAGATTGACGTCTTATATCTCAATTCATAAATCGGATATGTATCGAGGCTCGAAAATGCGATCGAACGGACTGAGTATATATATATATAAATATATATACTATTACCAATTTTTTCAAACCTATTACCGGTTTTTCCAAACCTATTATCGGTTTTTCCAAATCTATTACCGATGGCTCGAGAAGATGATTAAACAAACCTATTACCGATTTTCCAACAATCCCCCACATGAGTGGAAATAGCCAAATGCATGCATGCAGACACACAACTCAGTCCTCAAGAGACAATAAAGCATCAGGGTAGGTGGCTTGTGACCTTGAACCTTCCTTAGTCAGTGCTATCGAGCATACCGGCGGACTAGTGGACACGTGGCCTTGAACTATTCATCCATAGTGTATACTTAGACAATAGCACTAACGTTATAGAGTCTCAACCTCCATTCTCACGTTTGTGTCCTTTACAGGCCATGGACAACCTCTTTGGATTTATAAGTGTTACATAGAAGCGGCCCTCACTTCTCACTTACATAGGTGATTCTTACTCGAGTATCCTATCATACTCCACCTTCTCAAGGTATCCAAGAATCATTAAAAGTCAAAGACTTAACCTCACCACTTGACAGGTCACCAACACTCTCGAGCTCTTGTAGGGAATAGAGTATTTGAGTGTGGTATCAACAGACTCATATAGTTTAGTTTTCCTATTGAACCAAGTTCATGAATCTCCAATCTACAAGGTTGGGTATCCACTATAATAGTCTTTAATTTGTGGATTTAACTCACATTCCCTCCACGAGCTTATACATTTGATCTCGATTCAAACTCTTAGTAAGCGGATCCGCTATGTTATCTATAGACTTGACATAGTCTACAGAGATAACTCCACTCGTGATCAAATGTCTTACGGTATTATGTCGACGACGAATATGTCTCGACTTACCATTATACAACCCACTCTTGGCCCTACCAATAGCCGCTTGGCTATCACAGTGAATCATCACAGGTGGCACGGGTTTCGTCCAACATGGAATATCTTCAAGAAAATTACGTAGCCATTCGGCCTCCTCACCGGCCTTATCTAAAGCAATAAATTCAGATTCCATGGTGGATCGGGCTATGCACGTCTGTTTCGTGGATCTCCACGACACAACTCCTCCCCCTATAGTGAACACATAACCACTAGTAGACAACGAGTCTTTAGTGTCGGATATCCAATTGCGATCACAGTACCCTTCAAGTACTGGGGGATGTCTCGAGTAGTGCAGCCCAAAGTTAAGAGTGTATTTCAAATACCTCAGAACTCTTAGAAGAGATTTTCAATGCTCTCTACTAGGATTACTAGTATAGCGACTCAGTTTGTTCACCGGACAAGCTAGATCGGGCCTCGTACAATTCGTGATGTACATAAGACAACCAATGACCCTAGCATAATCCTCTTGAGCAACATGATCACCCCTATTCTTGCTCAAGTGAACATTAACTTCTAGAAGAGTCTTTGCCGGCGCACTATCAAAGGCATTAAACCTCTTAAGTACTTTCTCAATATAATGAGATTGAGACAAAACAATCCCTTTGGGAGTTCTTCGAATCTTCACTCCAAGAATAACGTCAGCAACTCCCCATATCTTTCATATCGAAAGTTCTCTTAAGCATACACTTGGTGTCATTTATGACTTGAAGGTTTTGTCCCATAATTAACATGTCGTCTACATACAGACAAACGATTACAAAACCATTCTTTGTCTTCTTTATGTAAACACACTTGTCACATTCATTAATCTTAAAACCATTCGACAACATAGCCTCGTCGAATTTCAAGTGCCATTGTAGTGGTGCTTGTTTCAACCCATATAGGGATTTCACCAACTTACATACCTTTCGCTCTTGTCCAGGTACTACAAACCCTTCAGGCTGTTCCATATAAATTTCTTCTTCTAAATCTCCATTTAGAAAGAAAGTTTTCACGTCCATTTGGTGAATCTCAAGATTGTGCAACGCAATAATCGCGAGAAGCACACGGATAGACGTAATCCTCGTTACAGGCGAATAAGTATCGAAGAAATCATATCCTTCAATTTGCTTAAAACCTTTAACCACTAAACGAGCTTTATATTTATCAATTGACCCATCTGCCTTATACTTTCTTTTTAGGATCCATTTACATCCTAAGGGCTTGCAACCTTTGGGTAAGTCTGCTAAGAACCAAGTGTGATTTTGCATGATGGAATCAATTTTCACTTTGGACGGCTTCTTGCCAAAGTGGGCCATCGGGTCTAGAAAGAGCTTCTTTTATAGACCGCGGTTCTTCATCCAAAAGAAAAACTACATAATCAGGACCGAAGTCCTTAGCAACTCTTGCTCTAGTGCTACGTCTAGGTTCTAAAGTTTCAAGATCGGCAACTTGCCTTTTACGCGTAGCGGGTTCTACCCCACATTTCTAGAACTACTAGCAACTTCTCTTGCTTCACCACTCGAGCTCGACTCAACTTTATCATCTTTTTTACATGGATAAATATGTTCAAAGAATATAGCATTCCTTGACTCAATATTAGTTCCAACATTCATATCGGGCACGACCGACTTATGAATGACAAATC
The DNA here is from genome assembly GCA_028984105.1 of Lavandula angustifolia. Classification (NCBI taxonomy): domain Eukaryota; kingdom Viridiplantae; phylum Streptophyta; class Magnoliopsida; order Lamiales; family Lamiaceae; genus Lavandula; species Lavandula angustifolia. The sequence continues at coordinate 15,400,784 of CM054821.1, read as the reverse complement.
GATATGTACTACTATTTAGTGCATATCCTATAAAGATGCAATCGACGGTCTTAGGTCTGATTGTAACTTGCTTAGGCAAAGGCCCTTCTACCTTAGCCAAACACCCCCACACTTTGAGGTATTTATAGGAAGGTTTCCTTCCTTTCCACAACTCGTAAGGAGTAACATCCCTACCTTTTAGAGGTATTTTGTTCAATAAGTAGTTAGCCGTCAAAACGGCTTCTCCCCACATGTTCTGGGACAGTCCAGAACTTATTAACAAGGCGTTCATCATCTCCTTTAAAGTTCGGTTCTTCCTTTCAGCTACACCATTTGATTGAGGCGAATAGGGGGCAGTGGTTTGATGAATAATACCACTTGTCTTACACAACTCTTCAAAAGGAGCTACATACTCTCCACCTCTATCACTTCGTACCATTTTGATTTTACAATCAAGTTGGTTTTCGGCTTCTGCTTTGAAGTTAATAAAAGCTTCAATCGCCTCATCTTTACTCCTTAAAAGATAAAAAGTACAATACTTTTCCCACCTCTAGTTTGTGCAAACTTTAAGTCACATACGTTAGTGTGAATGAGTTATAGAGGTTTTGTGTTCCTTTCTACAGAATGAAATGGCATCTTAGCCAATTTTGCTTCAACACAAACTTCACACTTGGTTTTGTTAAACTCATTTACTTTAAGTAGATCGAGATTAACTAATCTTTTTATCGTATTTAGATTAACATGTCCTAATCTAGACTACCATAAATCGGAACTCTCAATCAAGTAGGAGGAAGTAGCTTCGTTCTCATTATCCTTGCCCTCAAGGGGCTCTTGGCGAATTGCCATTACAGATAATTTGAAAAGGCCCTTAGACAGGTAACATTTTCCTAGGAACATACCAAATTTTGACAAGATAAATTTATCAGACTCAAAAACTAGTCTAAAACCTCTCTTGACTAGTACAGAGCCGGACACAAGATTTTTCCGGATTTCGGGGACATGCAGCACCTCTCCAAGAGTAAGGTTCTTCCCGGAGCTCAACCTTAGCACCACAGTACCATAGCCAACTACCTCAGATGAGGCTTGATTTCCCATATTGAGCTTCCTCCCTTGGCAACTCTTGTACTTGGTGAAGCGGCTTCGGTCACCACAAACATGTGCCGTAGCAGCGATATCAATATACCACTTTCCCTCATTCTCCACGACATAGGCTTCTTTAGTGACAACAGCCGCAAGGTCGACTTCTGTCATCTCCAACATGTTGGCTTGACGAGCCCTCTTCTTCTTCGGCTTACGGCAGTCCTTCGACATGTGGCCGGACTTGCCACAGTTGTAGCAATCCCCTTTAAACTTTCGGGATTGAGCCTTGCCCTTCCCTTTGGGGTTGATGTTTGGACGCCCTCTCTTGACATTGTTGGAGTTTCCACCTTTCTCAGCAAGGTTGACTCTTGATTCCACAGGTGCTTTGCCCTTCCCATCTCGAGTCCTCATATCGGTCTCGATGCGGAGCTTGACAACAAGATCTTCAAGCGTCATTTCCTTTCGCTTGTGCTTCAGGTAGCTTTTGAAGTCTTTCCAGCTCGGGGGAGGCTTTTCTATCACGGTTGCCACAATGAAAGCATCTGGCAAAAGCATTCATTCGGTGTGGACGTCATGGACAATGAGTTGGAACTCTTGCACTTGGTCCATGACCGGTCGAGAGTCCACCATTTTGTAGTCCAAGAACTTGGCGACTACAAACTTCTTGGTTCCTGCATCGTCAATACAATATTTTCTTTCAAGTGCCTCCTAAATTGCCTTGGAGGTCTTTACATTTGCATATACACTGTATAGACTATCATCTAGTCCACTAAGCAAGAAGTTTTCACATAAATAATTTGAAGTGAGCCAATTTTTGTAGGCTATGCGGACTTTAGTACTCTCCTCGTTTTCACTTGGAGGGGCGGGTGCATTCTCCATCAGCACGGTCGTGAACCCCAATGTTGTCAAGTAGAACAACATCTTTTGTTGCCATCTTTTAAAGTCGGCTCCACTAAACTTCGTCGGCTTCTCAGCAGTGGGCAGCACTCTAGACGAGTGCATAGGTGCCCTCAGGGTCGAGTTCGAGCCCCCCACCATACTATGGTGGTTCATACTCCCAAAAGGGACATTGTTCTGCAAAGCAGAAGACATCGCAGTAAAGTTGAATGCCGAGTTAGTGGCATTAGCACGGTTAAGTGCGATTCTAGCGTCGGTGGCGGCGGACATGGCGCAAGAGTTGGATTTGCAAACGCCGGAGTTGGAGTAGGAACAGACGTCGGTGGGACTACATTGCCGGAGGAGGCAATGGCATCAGAAACGGTAGGGTTGGTGGCGGCAGAAGCGGCGGCGGCGGCAGCGTCGGAGATGGCAGTAGATGACGAAGACACACACACATATATATATATATATATATATATATTATTTTTTATTTTTTAGTTACTCGAAGCAGCTTAGGTACAAATATTTCGTCTTGCGATTGTTGGATACAAAGCTGCTATTACAAAGTAAACCGGTAAGTCGGAAAAAGAAACAAACAAAATGTCTAAAAGAAAACTTCGTCGAGTCGAGGAAGGCCTCTATCCGCAAGACGAAATACGCCCCGGTAGTGCTCTCGGTTTTTGGCGTATCGTCCCCAAAGATAAAACGACGACGTCTCGAGGATTGCAGCACCGCAAGATCTTCGAGCTCCGGCGAACTAGACGGAAGGCAAGGACTTGAGCTAGATGAACTAACTAATATGAAATGTATGAAGATGCTTGTATTGGTGTGTTTTTGTTGTGTAAAATGAACTCTACATGCTCCTATTTATAGGTGTAAATCCACTCATGAAAGGTCCATGAATTAATGAAGGCATTCAAAACACCATAGGTTACTAATCATTAGGAAGCTAAAAAGTGTTAACAACTTAGAATTTGAAATACTTCAAATTCACGTAAACATACATATACATATATATATACATTATATATTAAATACACACATATATAAATATATATATAAATATATATATATATATATTATCTAATATCAAAAAATGATATAGATAAGGTCCGAATTCGTTCAAGCCTATTAAGTCGGCCCGACGAACAAATCCCAACGATTAACACTTTAACTCCCACTTCTCGTGCACCAATTTCGCCCACCTATTTCTCACTCACCGAAAATCGGAATCGAGAAATTAAGCACACTATAATTATCTACTCGAAACGTAGATTGACGTCATATATCTCAATTCATAAATCGGATATCTATCGAGGCTCGAAAATGCGATCGAACGGGCAGAGTATATATATATAAATATATATACTATTATCGATTTTTCCAAACCTATTACCGGTTTTTCCAAACCTATTATCGGTTTTTCCAAACCTATTACCGATGGCTCGAGAAGATGATTAAACAAACCTATTACCGATTTTCCAACAAAAATAACACAATACTAATTCTTAAAGTTATGTTCACTAAATATCCATTACCAAATTACCCTTACTTTTTCACTTGTGCCTACGAGTACCGACGAGTGCCGATGGTGAGCCTACGGGTGCCGACGGTGAGCCGATTTTCATCAGATGTGCACTGCCTTGAGTGTTGATGGAGTGTCTATGGGTGCCTATGAGTGTCTATGATGTTGATAGAAATTTTAAGCTCTGTGCAGCACCTATAGGCAACATTAATTTAAAAATATAGGCAACGTCAATTTTGTTCTCTCTTCGTAATTAACTAATAAACTTATTAAATTGAGTCAAAATTATTTACAGAACTCAAATCTCAAATCAACCAGTAACAAAAGTAAAAATTACAGTGACTCGACGTGTGCTAGAAAACATAGAGAAAATGAGCAAAAAAGGAATAATGCCTATGTGATGCATGTATGGCATGCAGTGCCTAATACAGACAAACTTTACATATGAGTATGTAACTTCTCCTATTTTTTAAGTGAAAGAGTCCAAATCCTAAATAAAATATAAATTTGTGTATATGTGTATATACTATTGTAAATAATGAACATTTAACGGTTTAGAATATCTTTGTAGATACAATAAGTATCGATAACGTAATATTCGATACAGTAATAATCTCACTTAGATAATAATTTTTCTTGATCTCAATAAGGATCAATACACTAAAATAATATTTTATAAAATAATAACCTCATTAAATAAATATTTTTTCTAGTCCCAATATTATTATTTTATCGAGATTTAATTATATATTTATCAATATCAGAATTTCAAATTATTAATTTCATTCCACAAGGAAACTCTCTAGAAGGTGAAACAATTAAAAGTGGGTCCGCATAATAGACGTCAACAGATCTTGAAAGTGAAATTAGTTGAGATGTTCAACTAATTCGGCTACAAGAAGAAAAAATGTACTCCACAACTTCAAACACTTAATAATAATAATAATAATAGTAACAACAGCACTAAATAATAGGATTATTAGTGAAATAAGGCACGAAATATAGTCGATTTGTATATTTAATACGAACTTTTAAATATGCCGAATTAATGCATAAATTTTCATTTTTTTGCAATTTAAGACATAGTTGGATTTCCAATTTTTTCCTGCCACCGGAGTGTTGAGTTGAACGTCTACGTTTATTATATGAAACTACGTCATTTTGTACCTCAAAAATTGATTGAACAAATAATAATAACATTAATGCTTCCCTCAGTTTTTGCATTGCCAAGTCAACGAGTCAACCCAAGTGGCGGACATAGATGGTAATGAATTAATTAAAGTCAAAAGAGTGGGAAAACACAACCATCAACCATTAAGGGGCCGTTTGGTACGAATTCAGGAATGACAATGGCAATGTGTATGATAGTAGGGTGATTAGGTATGGGTATGGGGGATTCATTTAATGATGTTTGGTATTTATTTGTGAATGAGTATGATTATCATATTTGATGTTTGGTTAATTTTAGCCCTCAATGGGAATGAAATGTTTCATATTAGTAATGAGTAAGTAAAATTCAAGTAAGTATTTATAGTTGACTATTACATCCATTAATAAACTACCAGCATACTTGTTTAAAATCAAATATTCATAAAAAAAAATCAAATATTCATCAAAAACCAAATATTCATCAAAACCCATAGTTGTACATAAATATCCAAAAGAAATTGAAGATGACATAATACTTGTTCAATGTTCATAAACAAAAACGAAAAACAAGACAGGCATCAAGTTCATTGTTCAAGAACCTCTTTGCTTCGACCATTCGAATAACAAAGAGATTATATAACCATATTTGTCGCCTTCTTCAAGTTGAGAGAAGATTTCCAATTTGTGACCATGCAGTGCAAGAAGATCCGCTTCTGCCCATATTTGCTCTCGAGAAAGGCCAATACCACCAAGACTTGCAATGGTGGTTTTCTTTCTATTTGACAACTCAGACTCTCGTGCTTCCTCGCTCTCCATCACACTAGCAATAGTCTTGAAATGGTTTGACAGTCCATAAATGTAAGAAGTGACTCTTTTGTAGCATCCACGGATTGTGATTGCAAAGTATCTTGAGTCTTCATCTTCTTTTGTTCGTGATTGCAAAGTATCTTGAGTCTTCATCTTCTTTTGTTCCTTGACTACTGTGGGAGATTGTTTATGCTTGCGCTTAGAGCTTGTACTACCAGTAGACTTGTTTTGAGCATGTTGGAGAGGAGAGTTCTCTTCCACAAATTCATCTGAATCTTCACAAGTGAAACTGCACTTTTCAAGGTTATTCTTCAACCAATCATCCATGTTATTCACCGCCTCAGTATAATCTTCCACATACTTTCCAGTTGCTCGATCCTTGCCATACACTACATCGAGGTCTTTCAAGTAAGGAAAACTCTTTTCTCGAGTTCCTTGAGCTTCAACATGTCTCTGCAATAAACACAAAGAAATCATACAAAAGGCAACTAGTATGCAATGTTCCTTAAGACAACAAAATATCATGTAATAAACACTTATATATTACCTTAACCCAATGATCATACCACTCTTTCTCACATTGAATTTTGTGCTCATCATCACTCCACGTACACCCAGATTCTTTGATCATCTCACTAATTGCATGGTATTTTGTCTTCAACCACTTGAGTTTTGATTTGGGGAATTGGTTGTTTTGAAAAGGAAGGATCCTTAAGCAATCATGTACTTATTCTTAAATCCACAATCAGTCTTCGACATAGGATCATTAGAAAGTTCTTGAAGCTCCCTAATCAATATCATAATCTCATCATCATTCCAATAATTTTTGTTCCTTCCTCTACCTCTAATACTTTTGGAGTTTGCTTGATCATCAATATTCACTTCATAAAATTCTTCCATCTAGTCTGCAATATGCAGCAAGTAAACAACTACAGCAAGTACACAACTATAACAATCCGTACAACAACTACAGCAAGTAAACAACTATAATAATCAAGAGTGTAACAAAAAAAAAGCAAGTTGCAGAACAATTGTTCTGCTCAGTAGCAAGCTGCAGAAAAATCTGCTCCTAAGAGTTTAATCTCCTTGAAATGGCGTGAGGCAGAGGAAACTAGGAACCAATCATAAAAGGTTAATCTCTTTCAACGCCGTAGCATTTCATCAAACAGTTATGCTTCAATTAGTTATAGAGAAGTTAAATGACGAAGCAAGGAGATGAACTCGAGATATACAACTCGTTTGATGATATATGCACATTCTCTTATTATCACCATAACAACATAGCAAATTCACAGCCGAAATGGAGAGAGCAGAGAAGATAGTTATCAATGTAAGCAAAAGGGATATCAAATCTTCAAAAGATCAAAACTTCACTCGATTCCCATAAAGATCAGAGCATAGTACATCAAACCCACAAAGAGAAGAGCAGAGCATAGTACATCAGACCAGATCCACACTCCTTCATTTCTTAAAATCACACTAAAATTGGATAAAGCTGCTATTTTTTTGCAAAGATTTCAACACACAGCGTGTGTAAAACATACAGGTTGAAAAAATACCTTTTTGTGTTAATCGAAATGGAGAAATGGAGTGAGGCGCTGAGCTGGTGAGGGAGTGAGTGAGGCGCAGAGCTGGTGAGAAATGGAGAGAGCAGATGGCGACGGATTTTTTCTCCCTTTCTGTGTTAATCGAAACCCATATGGGTTTCATTCTAGAAACCCAAGTATTTACTCGGGTTTGGCAAAACCCATAGACACATGGGTTTGATACCCATAGTCGAGAATCAAAATCCACGTACCAAACACGATATATGGGTATCAAACCCGAGTCATTCCCATAATAGGCTTCTAAATCCACATACCAAACCCCCCCTAAATTTGAGCATATTATTTCGTTCAATTCCGGTTTGAAACCATAATTCTCACAAGAACCTACAATATAGTTATAAGCTAAACCAATTACCTTCGACAATCAAAATATGACAAATTTCATCACAAATCTTTCCATACTAACCTTATTCTTCCTTCTCCCACCACCAACAACATGTTCAAGTAACCAAACAGACGTCCTCATGGGATGGCGTAGCGGTTAAGGTGGGTGGTCCGGGACCGATAGGTCCTGGGTTCAATTCCCACCAAGACCGCTATGTGATTTGTCTGTCACCCTGTCACATTAAGGGTGGTTGAACCCTCCTGTGTGGTTTGCAGGCTACTGCACAAGAAGCGTGGTTTACCCAGTGCGCACCAAATGTAGCGGCTGCGGGTTTCACGAAAAAAAAAGTAACCAAACAAACATCCCCATGGGATGGCGTAGCGGTTAAAGTGGGTGGCCCGGGACCAATAGGTCCTAGGTTCAATTCCCACCAAGACCGCTATGTGATTTGTCTGTCACCCTGTCACATTAAGGGTGGTTGAACTCTCCTGTGTGGTTTGCAGGCCTGTCACCCTGTCACATTAAGGGTGGTTGAACCCTCCTGTCACCCTGTCACATTAAGGGTGGTTGAACTCTCATGTGTGGTTTGCAGGCTACTGCATAAAGAGCGTGGTTTACCCAGTGTGCACCGAAGGTAGCGGCTGCAGGTTGAATCAAAAAATAAGTAACCAAATAGACCTTCTCTCACTACTAGCCATAAAATCCATCCTGCAAGACCCACAAGGAGCTCTCCATTCATGGAACCAAACACTCCATTTTTGTACATGGGAAGGCATCCAAAGCGGCAACAAGCACAACGATCGAGTCGTCGCCATAAACTTGACCTCTCAAGGCCTATCCAGACCCCTTTCGCCTCACGTAGGTAGTCTCTCTTTTCTTACTACCATTGTTCTCCGAAACAACACATTCCACGGCCCCATTCCTGCACAACTAAGCCTCGTACATAGGCTCAAGGTTGTTGAGTTCACTCTGAATGCTTTTGGGTGCGATACCCAAGAACTTGTCTCAATCTCCCAACTTGGAGCGACTTCTTTTCACTAAAAACCTCCTTTCTGGAAACATACCAAAAGAACTCTGTTTGCTGTCCAAACTCAAAGATCTATCATTGGGCCGAAACAAGCTTTTAGGGCTGATTCCTTCGTCCATCGGAAACATAACGACTCTCTCTAGGCTTTCATTGGGGTCATGCAACTTAACCAGAGAAATCCCTGAATCACTTGGTAGACTCAGTTCTCTTGAGTTTCTCCAACAGAGTGAAAATGAGTTAACCGGGACGATTCCTTCTGCTCTGTTTAATATATCTTATTTATCATACATTGATGTTTCTGTCAATCAACTTCATGGGGTCCTTCCCTCTTCCATAGGCCTCAAACTTCCTAACCTAGCATGTCTAGATCTTTACATAATTGAGCACCAGCATGGTCCGTCACCATCGTGTGGTATGCACTTGTTACATGCTCCTCATGGGGGTCGATGTTTTACACCAAATAATCCTGCAAAATTGCTAGACCAAAAATTAATACAACACAGGTATCGAACACAGGGAACGGAGTAATTCAAACCTAAAAATCCTATCAATCAGAGTTTGGTTAGCAACCACGCAAGTTTGGGAAATTTTCTATAACCTAAGAGTAAACAAAAGCAAGCAAGAATTAAACACGAAATTTACTAATGCAAATAAAAGCGGGTCCAGCAAGATGATTCACACACACACACAATCGATCACTGACACTATTAATTAATTAATCCACTTAAATCAATTAGTTGTAGGACACCGTAATTAAACTGACATATCCCCTATTCCCCCTTAATTATTCGGTAATCGCCATGGTGGGCATTGAAACGAAAACTTCTCTAAATTAGATGCAACCTACGTTGGTGGGCAATCAATAGATTTAACACCTAATCAGCTTTAAGAACTAAGGGAACCCAATTTAGGAGCCTACTCGTATGGTGGGCATCTAATAGTCTCCTACCAAATTAATCCAATTGTCCTAAGAATAATTTGCTACTTATTTAGCCTAATCCCACGAGAAACGATGGAAGTACTAAATTAGCTATGAATTAAACTAACCTAGGGTGATCAAGCCTAAATTAATTAATCCAATTAATTAAACCTAGATTAATTCAGAACCTAGGTGATTAATTTTAAGCCCTAGTCTCACGAAATTAAAGTGGTGTGTGTTTCACATCTCGCCGGCCCCTAAAAAGACTTAGCTACGCATATCGGCCAGACTAGCCAGACAGACCGAATTGCAGGACATAACACAAATCATGCTGAAATGCAGAAAGTAAATAAGTACAAAAATTCAATTAATTACCAGAATTCAGAATACCTAAGAATACGAAATATGGTCCTAGAAATTATAAACTCATAAATTAAAGACTTCAAATCATCTTACAGGAAAATTAAAGCGGAGACAATTCAAATTCGGGAATGCAAAACGAAAGTGATAACATGTTGTTTCTTCCAAATCAAACTACAATTCATGAATCAAAAGTAAGAAATGCGAACTTTGAAATTGATCAACCCTTCGATCGGATCTCCTCGGCTTCGGCGATTCTTCCTCGGTCGATCTCGGCTTCGGTGTTCTCCCTCGGATGATCTCAGCTTCGGCGTTCTCGGATTCTCTCTCTCGGTGATCGGCGTGGACGGAATGGTGTAGAAGATGATGATGTATATCGGTGATGAGCAGCTAGGGTTCTCGGCTATGATGAAGACGTGAATGGTATGGAGAGGATTATAAATCGTGATTATGTGTCTGTCCCCCCCTCTCGCGGCGCCTCCTTAAGTATAAATATATACTTCATTTTCTGCTCCTCAATTAGGTTATCCAAGTATAGAAAGATATAATATAATGTAAATTATATTATTTTCTTTCTACACTTAATTACCCCATTTGATTTCTTCCGAATTAAGCATATATTTTCCTTAATTTTGCAACCGCCACATCAACGCCTCGTCAATGCCACATCATCATAAGAACTGCAAAACAAACACCAAAAAACAATCAAAACGCCACAAAATATGCCAAAATAAACGGAATATGGATAGTACGAAATAGACCTATCAAACCTCCTTACACTTAAAACATACTTGCCCTCAAGTATAAAGAAAACAAAAGTATAAGTACTATCCAAATCTTGTTCCTCCCCAAAGACTCAAGACTCTAAAAAAAACAAAGACGGAAATAAAACAAGGACGAAAATAAGACAAGACACGAAACTAAGGAAAAGAATACCAAACAACCACGGACAAGAAAGAAAATCGACACAAATTACACAAGAAGCAATACCAATCATATTCGTAATCTCCACACTCAATGAACTAGCAAAACATGTCCAACTACGCAAATATGAATCTCATCAAACAAGTAGAGTTGCAAATTTAAGATTAGGCACACAAATATCAATTTAGTCAAAAACCTAAGCAAAAAGTGGATCATCCTTACGGTTCACTCAACACTCTCTAATCTAAGTCGTAAATACGGTTCATCCATCACGATAAAAGATTGCCACAACTGCAATATCAAGGAAGTCTTTTTTCTTTGGTTGTAATGGGGCTTAGGACATAGACAAATTTTTGTTGGTAAGGGTCGTAGGGGTTCTAAGCTCCACAAATTGTACAAATATGTCATGCATGTTATACTTGTTAAATTTGAGATAATCAAAGAAATAATGCCTATCATTTAAGAACAAAATAACAGTTGCTATCAACTTATTCATTAGTACCCCTGTTGTATACTGTTTTGGTTTTATTTATTTATTTATTTTTTTTTTACAGCAGCATATAACTCGAAATTCAGCATATTTCTTCGGGTACAAAACACGAGCAGACCATTCCATAACATTATAAGTGTACAACTTGGTCAACAATTATTTTGGAACAACACATATGATAGCAAACAAACTCGATAGGCAAGAAAAAGAATAAATCAATCTCAAATAAACTTGTAAAACATACAATGACATGGGAAAAAGAGAAGCTAAAAAGGCCTCGGTTTGCATTTTTCTGACTAAATCAAAGAATAGGACAAGACACAAATTAGCTCACTAGCGGATATTGCAAGGTAGGAAGAATATTGTCGCGGTTAAACGGCTCAATCCCTAGTGCCTCACTTTATCACTTATCACAAGTGACTCACTTTTATTGCAACTTCATGAACAATCTCTCTCAATGAAATTAGTAGGAAGTGTCCTACTTTAATGGCTCAAATCTAATATAAGGAGTGTGTGTAAAATGCGATCCACAATTTACTTATTATTCGTCATCCCAAATCACATACAAATATGCACCATATCCTACTCTTCACAACAACTACAAGTTCGCATATTGAGACATAAAGCACAACCAAACATGCTTAAATCAAGAACAAGAGTGCATCAACAACTTCAATTTTTGGCATGCTTCGACGACACAAAAGAAATGACGACACAAAGAGAAACGAAGTAGAGACATCCCTCCTTACACTTAACCCCTTGTGTGCCCTCACACAAAAACAAGAAAAAGGACGGAGAACATGACAAAAACACATAACAAATACCCCTCCTTACACTTGATCGTTGCAAACGAGCAAGTGAAAGAGAAGTAAAACAAAGACACAACACAAAACACACAAACATAAAAACGAGAAAAAAAATAAAAGGGGGAAAATGGCATCACCGATCGCCCGGAGGCGGAAGACGAGAGAGAACTGTGCGCTCCAGATCATCGAAGCGCCACCGAAGAGCTACAACCTCAGCCCTCAACACCTGGACCGAATCGCTGGGTACCTGCAAACCTACATAGGGAGCAGCACTCGACACTCTAGGTCCCGGTGGATAAAATCTAACAGTACCATCAAGCTCCCTATGACAAATGCGTGCATAACCCATCAACTCAAGGTCAAACGAAGGTGGAGGAGATAACTGAGTAAGTTGAGAATCATCAAATATTATAAAATTGCGTGCAAGGAATGTAGCAAAGAGATGGCATAAAGTAAGATGCCTAGCCTGATGAGTAGCAAGATCACTCATGCTACGAGCTATTCAATACCCAAGATCAACCAGTCGCCCCGTATGCATGCACCACAAAAATACAAGTCATTCTCCGTGACTGTGGTAAAACCAGTCCAACGGCCAGTCAAATTATGGCAAAGAAACTGGTGACATAGACGCAATGCAGGATCGGTCACATAGGAAATATCAGAATAAGAGGGGCGGAAAAACTGGGGATCAGAGGGGGCTATCAAAGTCCAAGCACTCATAGGACCAACATAATCACCAAGAGAAGAAGGAATACCACGAGGGGTAGAAGCATAAGTACCATCATCCAAGTCCTCCAACAACACAATACCTAATCTAGTAGACCACTCAGCCAATGACATTTCATAGAATACACAACCAATACGAAACAAAATGCTCTTCACATACACATCAGTCACAAAGGTAAATGAGAATGTATTGAAGAATTCGGTAGTAAGAGCATGATAGCAAGGATAGTGGTGGGACTCAGTCAACCATAGCCAACCAATGCGTCGAAAATAATCATAAAACTGACCTTGGACGCCTGTGGAACGGAGGAATCCATGATCAATCGATCTTTCATTCCGGAAATTCTTGCCGCGTCGAGTGAAAGCACGATGCCTATAGGGCTCATCCTCGAATGTCATCGCTGCTCTGACTGACTCTCTATCCAGAAATTGTAGAACTATGAGGTTCCCGTACACGGTGGAGGTCGGGAACGAGGATGAATCGGTAGAGTCCGCTAGCGAGAGCTGTTCGAGGGAAAGGTCTTCGCCGTCACTCGACGGCACATAATCAGACGCATCTGAACTGGGAGTCGAGGTGGCCCGCACCTCTGCAGTCCAATTAATTCTGTCGACTTGTGGTGGTGGTATAAACGGGCTGGTTTAGCGGAGGAAACCAAATCGAGTATACAAATCTTCAGAGGGGAATTCGTCGGCGGGCATGGACCAGTCGACTTCCTCGGCGAAAACAGCGGCGGTGGGCTCCTCGTCCTCGGCTGAGACAGCGTCGGCGGACTCCTCCTCCTCGGTCGATACAGCGGCGGCAGCTGCTGCTGGTGGAGCGGCTATTTCCGGCTCCTCCTCGTCGATGAGGAAGGGGTCAGTCACTATCGGATTCATGGAACGTCGGATGCGTCCCGTGTGACGCGGCGGCCGGCGCGAGCTCTCCCTTGTAGTCACCGTCGATGAGGAGGGAGTATCCACAAGCTTCAATTTCTTTTTCGGGGCCATTGCGTCGGATTGGGCAAGGAGAATTGGCGGGTATAAGGATGGATTTTGAAAAGGAGATGAAGGAATTTTGAAAGGGAAATGGAATTTGGGGAAAATTTTGATAAGGAAGAAGAAGTGGAGAAGTGGTGAAAAATAATGGGGAAGTGGGAATAAAAACGTGTTTGGGATTTATTTATTTATTTATTTTTTGCCAAAACTCCTTACTTACGGAAAATTACAAAATGGCCCCTATTAAGAAATTAGCTTTACTCCGAACTCCAATTCTTCGACAGTTTGACTCCGCTCTTAATTTCCTCCTTACACTTAAGCTCTTTGACATCTTTTGTAGCCTAGATCTGGAAAAACAACAAGGAAAACACGACGAAACCAAAATAAATAAAATAAAAGAAATAAGAACATGAAAACAAACCGGGTTGCCTCCCGGTAGCGCCTTTCTTTATTGTCTTTGGCTAGACTCCTTCTTGATCAAGAATAAGAGGGTGTGGACAAGCTAAACTCATCCACTACCTCCGTTTGTTCAGCAACATGGAAGAGTTTCAAACGGTGGCCATTGACAGTGAATTCTGCATTAGAATCCAACTTAGAGATCGTCACTGCTCCATTCTTCGAGATGGATCGAATCTGGAATGGACCAATCCAACGCGAACGGAGCTTGCCCGGCATGAGACGGAGGCGAGATTGATATAACAACACCAATTGACCCTCCTCAAAGTTCTTAGTACGGATGTGTTTATCATGCCATGCCTTCGTACGATCCTTGTATCTCATTGTCGTGTCATAGGCCTCACGACGGATCTCTTCAAGCTCTTGCAATTGGTACTTTCTCTCTTTTGCACACACTTGCAGATCCATATTAATCCTCTTTACAACCCACCATGCCTTGTGCTCCAATTCCACGGGTAGATGGCAAAGCTTCCCAAAAATAAGCCGATACGGAGACATACCTAAAGGAGTTTTATAAGTAGTACGATAAGCCCATAAAGCATCGTCTAACCTCAAACTCTAATCCTTCCTGGAAGGATTCACGGTCTTCTCAAGTATAGCTTTAACTTCCCTATTGGAGACCTCAGCTTGCCCATTCGTTTGTGGATGGTAGGGTGTAGAGATACGATGCTTGACACCGTATTTCTTCATCAGTGCTTCTATGGTGCGGTTGCAGAAATGGCTTCCTTGATCACTAATGATGGTCGTCGGCACTCCAAATCTGTTGAATATATTAGTTCTAAGAAAACCTGCAACCACTTTAGAATCATTAGTCCTTACGGCCTTAGCCTCGACCCATTTAGACACGTAGTCCACAACAACCAAAATGTACAAGTTCCCGCATGAGCTCGGGAAGGGGCCCATGAAGCCCATGCCCCATACATCAAACATTTCGCAAAAGCGCAAAGGCTTTTGAGGCATCTCATCCTTATGGGATATGTTACCGGTCATTTGGCAACGTGTACAGGTCTTGCAGAAATTGTATGAGTCGAGGTTTAAGGTCGGCCAGAAAAAACCTGCATCCAAAACTTTTCTGGCAGTACGTTTTGGACCAAAGTGTCCACCATAAGGGGACGAATGATAATGAAAAAGAATCTCACCTTGTTCAGCTTCAGGAATGCAACGGCGAATTACTTGATCTACTCCCATCTTCCATAGTATTGGAGAATCCCAAAAGTATTGTCTGCATTTGCTCTCCAATCTTTTCCTTTGGGCATGTGTGAAATCGAATGGGAGCTGCTTGGAAGTCAAGTAATTGACAATGTTAGCAAACCAAGGAAGTTTAGAAAACTTACCCAAAGCATTTAGCCATTCTGGAACAGAATCGGTGCGTGCAGTCGATGAAGTCGCGACGTGCGTAGGGCCGAAAAACAACCGAGCGAGTGCATGCGTCCCGTCCGCATGGCTAGGCGGTGACAGATTCGGGAACAACATACAAATGCTCCTCAAGAAAAGTCTCTTTAATTGATTCTTCATCTTCCTCTTGGATCAAACGGCTTAAATGGTCGGCCACTTGATTCTCTGCTCCCCTCTTGTCTTTTACCTCTCAATCAAACTCTTGAAGTAAGAGTATCCATCGTATCAACCGAGGTTTAGACTCCTTCTTGGATAGAAGGTGTTTGACGGCAGCATGATCGGTGTAGACCACGATTTTGGAACCGAGTAAGTAGGATCTGTACTTGTCAAAGGCGAAGACAATAGCCAACAACTCCTTCTCCGTGGTAGAGTAATTGCACTGAGCTGAATTAAGTGTCTTCGAAGCATAGTAGATTACATGGCTCTCTCTTCCATTTTTCTGTCCCAACACTGCTCCTACGGCCCGGTCGGATGCATCACACATGATCTCAAATGGCTTGTTCCAATCAGGTGGTTGCAGTATTGGGGCGGTGGTGAGCTTTGTCTTAAGGAGGTCGAAGGCCTCCTTACACTGATCATCAAACACAAACTCAACATCTTGTTGTAAGAGCCTTGTGAGTGGTTGAGCTACCTTTGCAAAGTCCTTGATGAAACGCCGATAAAAACCTGCATGGCCCAAGAAATCGCGAATCTCCTTCGCAGATGTAGGGGGCGACAACTTTGCAATCAGATCGACTTTGGCTTTATCTACTTCAATCCCTCTGCTAAAAACCACGTGACCGAGTACAATTCCTTCGGTCACCATAAAATGGCACTTCTCGTAGTTGAGTACCAAGTTCTTCTCCACATACCGAGCAAGGACTTTGTCTAAATTCTTCAGGCATCCCGTGTATGAATTCCCGTAAACCGTGAAGTCATCCATGAACACCTCAATACAGTCTTCGATCAAGTCCGAAAATATGCTTATCATGCACCTTTGAAAAGTGCCCGGTGCATTACACAATCCGAATGGCATGCTCCTGTATGCAAAAGTACCAAAGGGACAGGTAAATGTGGTCTTGTCTTGGTCCTCCTCCTTCACATGGATCTGAAAATAACCGCTATAGCCATCCAAAAAGCTGAAGTAAGCTTGACCTGCAAGCCTCTCTAATATCTGATCAATAAAAGGTAACGGGAAATGGTCTTTCCTTGTAGCTTCATTCAACTTCCTGTAGTCTATGCACATGCACCACCCAGTCACCAATCGCATTGGCACCAACTCATTCTTCTCGTTCTCCACAACTTGAAAACCAGACTTCTTCGGTACCACGTGAATAGGACTCACCCACTTGCTGTCAGAAATAGGGTAAATGATACCCAAAGAAAGAAGCTTCAATACCTCTTTCAACACCACCTCTTGCATGTTAGGGTTGAGCTTTCGTTGGTGATCTCGGAATGGCTTGCTATCAGGCTCCATATGAATGGAATGAGTGCAGATGTCAGGACTAATGCCGGTGATGTCGGCTAAAGTCCAACCAATCGCCTTCTTGTGCTTCTTCAGAATTACCAATAAAGCATCCTCTTGGCTCTGATTTAACTCTTTGCTAATGATGACTGGCAGCGTGTCACCATCTCCAAGATAGGCGTACTTCAGATGCATGGGAAGTTGCTTCAGTTCGAGAACTGGGGGCTTCACCAATGAGGGCAGAATTTTGTCAGATTCGGCCTGTTTGGGCAGATCGGCGATACTGCTGACAGCAGCAAATTCTGGTGCTGCATAGAGTGCCTTGATGCTGTCTCGGATCTCTTCATCCCTAATATCCTTAAGATCAAGGTCAGTCAGCCCCTTGATTAAAGTGAGTTCCATTTTATGTTGCAAAACTCTCAATCTCGTCAGCAGAAAAAGCCATTTCATTCTCATGATCATAAGGTTTCTTAAGTGCACTAGCAATATGATGAACAAAAGTCTCATTATGATATCGCACACTAATAGAACCTTCATCTACATCAATCATAACTTTCACAGTTTTCAAAAATGGTCTACCTAACAAAACACCGCGCAGTACCCTCAACTTGCTTATCATTCGTATGTATAACATAGAAATCAGCAGGATAGACAAAATCATTAATTCTGACAAGGATGTTTTCAAGTAAACCAACAGGTGAAATGCATGATCTATCAGCAAGCTGTATAATCACATTAGTAGATACCAATTCAACTCTAGATAATTGATTAAACACAGAAAGTGGCATAACATTAATTGATGCTCCTAAATCACACATAGCCTGTTTAACCATCACATTCCCCATAAGACAAGGAAGAGTAAACATACCTGGGTCCACGCATTTTGTGGGTAGCATCTTTTGGATAATTGCTGACACAGATGTGTCCATCAATACTTTCTCAGTTTGCTGGATCTTTCCTGCTATGAAATCTTTGACAAATTTCCCAAATTGGGGAATTTTCACAGCCTCCAAAAAGGGTATATTGATTTCCAGCTTTCCGAACAACTTCACATAATCCATATAGTCTTTGTTCGGTGTTCGTTTCCTCTCCAATGCTTCCGGAAATGGTGGAGGTACAACAGTTTTAAGTGCATCGGGACGGATCGGCCTTCGTCGTTGGGCGTGAACTTCATCGGTAAAATTCCGCAACTCGTCGGGTCTTTACGGGCGATCGGACCTTCTCTGTCGGTCGGTTCTCCATCGGCCCGGATTCTCGCAAGTCTCGTCGGGTCTTCTCCGGGCGGTCGAATATTCGGTGCAGTCGGCTCGGCCCTATCTGCTGCAGATTGAGTCTTGTTGAAATTCACCTTTGGTTCGGGCTCGGGCAACTCTTTCCCATTTCGCAACATGATTTTGCTGCAATTGTGGGAGTTCGGATTTGGCTCAGTTTGAGATTGCAGTTTCCCTTGACTTCCTCTTATTTCTTGGACTGAAGAATTTAACTTAGAAATTTGCTTAGCTAAATTCTCGAAGGTGTTTTGGGTATCCTTCTTCGTCTGAGTGAACTCCTCTTGCATCTGTTGCTGGTATGCTATGGCATTCTTTTGTGAATTTATCATTTCAGCCATCATTTTCTCCAATGGACTGCTCTGGTCTGTCTGACCAGACGGACCAGTCTGCTGCTGAAATTGCTGCGGGAATTGCCTTTGATGTGGAGGTCTGTAGGGTTGTTGGAACCCTTGTTGCAGCGGTGGCTGATATTGTTGATGTTGATAAGTGGGCTGCTGGAATGATTGTTGTGGAGGATTCCTTGGCGGTTGTGGTGCTTGATCATCTTGTCCCCACCTTAAGTTCGGATGAACCTTGTTCTGTCCATTCCAATTGTCGGCTGCATTAACATCCTCGCCTTGGCACTGAATAGATGTGTGCCCTCTTTGACCACATGCACCACATGTATGATCAGTCATGGTGCGCTCAGATGAAGAGGAAGAGGAAGGAGGATTCCTCTCCTTGAATAGACGATTCAGTTTGTCTTCAAGTTGGCTGAACTTCTCCTCCATTTTGAGTCCAACCTTCATATCTAGATCGTCTAGAAAATCTCCACTCGAAAGATTCACAGATTTCCTTTGCATCCTTGGTCCTTTGTATTGTGATGTAGACTCGGCTAGGCCTTCAATGATTGCCTTCGCATCAGTGTAGTAGCTATTAGCAAAGCTACCCTTCAATCCAACATTCACCATGGTCTTGGACTCATCTGTCATTCCTTGATAGAAGCATTGTAGCAAATCCACATCAGAAAAACCATGGTTTGGGCAGCTATCAACTAGCTTCCCAAATCTCTCCCAATATGCTCCAAAGGATTCATCAAGTTCTTGAGTAATCTCGAAAATCTCCTTCTTGAGTACGTTGGTCTTGGATTGAGGAAAGTACTTATCTAGGAATATCTGGAGCATCTGAGTCCAAGTAGTGATTGACCTAGGCCGCAATCCGGAAAACCATGCACGAGCTCCATCTTGTAGAGTAAAAGGGAATGTTTTGAGCTTGAAAGCATCCAAATGACCTTGTCTGTGCAGATCACAGACCTGATTGAATCCCTCCAGAAAAGCAAAAGGATTCTCATTCAGCTTCCCATAAAACTTTGGACATGCCGCGACCAAATTCAGTTTCACATCTATCTGCTCAGTGGTGGTTATGTTGATTGGTCCGGGCAAGTCCTCTCCCAAGTTCCTCGAACCTGAGTTCATCTTCAGATTGGCTGCTTCTTCTTCAGCCATGTTTTCTATTTCAGGATCAGAATTGCTGCCTTCAGAATACGGGTCTATCTGACATGTCGGACCGATTTCAGACTCTGACTCACTGGTCTTTTCTTCTGTCTGGTCAGTCGGACCTGTTTCTGGTTCTAACAGCACTGGTTGCTTTTGCAGCTTTGTTGCCTTTCGGTTCCTTTTCGCCGTCTTTTCAATTTCTGGATCGAAGTGTAGAAAAGGGCGGGAAGACCTGCTCATGCAACACCTAAAAAGCACAAAAGATCAGTAGGAAAATTAAGCTTAAAGTTAACACCGTTCCCCGACGACGACGCCAATTTGGTGGTCGATGTTTTACACCAAATAATCCTGCAAAATTGCTAGACCAAAAATTAGTACAACACAGGTATCGAACACAGGGAACGGAGTAATTCAAACCTAAAAATCCTATCAATCAGAGTTTGGTTAGCAACCACACAAGTTTGGGAAATTTTCTATAACCTAAGAGTAAACGAAAGCAAGCAAGAATTAAACACGAAATTTACTAATGCAAATAAAAGCGGGTCCAGCAAGATGATTCACACACACACACAATCGATCACTGACACTATTAATTAATTAATCCACTTAAATTAATTAGTTGTAGGACACCGTAATTAAACTGACATATCCCCTATTCTCCCTTAACTATTCGGTAATCGCCATGGTGGGCATTGAAATGAATACTTCTTTAAATTAGATGCAACCTACGTTGGTGGGCAATCAATAGATTTAACACCTGAAGCTGAGACAGGAGACCCGAGCCCAGATCAAGCAGATTCGTGCTGACCAAGAGAAAGATTGGGAGCACTACTGCGATGCCGTCAGGGATTTTGACACCACCACCACCTCCATTAAAAACATTCTTTTCAAATTGGAGAAGGAGGTGTCTGCCATCCGCGCTCGTCTTACCCTGGCTGATGATGCCAAAAAGGGGGAAGATAAGACTGAGGCGGAGAAGGCTCAGGTGGGTGAGGGATCAAAGGCAAAAGAAATTGCCAAGGGTGAAAGCTCAGCTGCTCAAGTTGAAGCCAGCCCTGCACCCACTCCAGAAGTCCAAAGTCTGGCCATCATACCACTAACTCAGGTGCCGGAGCAGACCGGAGGATCTTCCTCGGCTCAGCACATTGAGGAGGTCGCTAGGTATGTGGACCAAGACGACCAAGATGACAAACCACTGCCACCGCAGAGGCCGGGGAAGGAGAAAGCTCCTGAAAACACTCCACCGCCTTCCCCGACGCCCAAATTCCGATCCAAAGCGGAGCAGGAGGAGTTCGACAAGAGAGTTGCCCAGCAACTTCAGGATCAGCTCGACTATGAGCAATGTCTCGAAGACAAAATCCAGAAGGCTAAGAAGCCCAGGAAGCTTGTAGGCAAAATCGCTAAGGGCGTAGCCAAAAAGCTTCTAGATGCAGAGAAGAAGAAGAAAGCTCAACAGTCAGCTGATGATGAGGCTATCTTCGATACTGACAACATACCCCTTGCTCAGAGAATGATAGACATTCCAAAACTAACTTTTGAGCAGGAGGCGGAGGACAGAGCCACCTGGGAGGCAACGCTGCAAGGACTGAATCTCCGGAGAGGAGACACTAGAGCAATTGCCCTCAGAGAAAAGAAAAGACTGGAAGACTTGGCCAAGATCATCGAAGCAACTGACAAGATGGCCAATGAACCAGTCATTGACTGGAAGAAACAGATACCCAGGTCATCCAAGTACTACAGACGAGGCGCTCCGAGAGCTACTTATCAGATGAAAACTCCTCACCGCCACGTAGACAAGTGGATACCATGGAATCTAAACGAGGAATGGGAGGAACTCAAGATTGATTTCATCAAAGGGTACTATGTGTATCAATACTATCCGACTGAGGTTCCGGCAGATCAACTTTTCGATGAATTTCTTCATCAATCAAACACTAGACTCAGAGCACAAGTTCATATGATCCTAGCTAAGGAGAAGCGACCACTCGTTGCTCCTGCATTCAGAAGAGTACCTCCTCCCAGGACCACTCGTGGTGTTTTATGCACCAAGGAGATTGAAGACGAGGTCGACGCAGCAGCATATCACCATAATCTCAGTTCTCAGCTGCCCGGTGATCTCGAGGAAATCCAAACAATATGTGCAAGAATCTACAAGTATTACGGTTTGGATCCTCCTGCTGACAAGTCTGTGGATTTCAAGAGCAAGACTAAGAAGTTCAGACGTTAGCAGCAATCTTCATATTTCTTGTATAGAAGATAGGAACCCTGTAACTCATTTCATATTTATAACAGTTCCTTCTTCTGGCCAGACAATCACTCATTGTCTTGCGGCTTTTGTTTGTGTTATGTTTATCACAACTGATCACTGAAGTGATCTGACACACACTCACACATAACCGTTTCTCTGATATGCCTATCTGTCAACTGTTGATTTCCTTAAGTCATTTGCTCAATTTTTAACTGAAGTCTTATATGTCAGTAGTTTAGGACTTATTCTCTTAGAATTTATAGAGGTTTTGGCATCATCAATTAGGGGGAAATTGTTGGGTTATGAGTCAGTAGATGATACTTAGCAATTTATTGGGTAAAATAATATTGGGGGAAATCGTAGTTCATGCTATGGAATTGAAGATCCCAAAACCCAGCTGATATCAGTAGTGTAGTGTCGATAGGACTAGATGATGTAATAGGCTAGACTGATTTCGATTTCTTTATCTTTCGTGTCTATGTCCTGTACGGGGTAAAATGTTGGATTGATCTTCAGTAGGAAGTTACTTTCCAGAACTCCACGTCATCAGTGTAAGAGCTTGTGTTCTTAAGTCATCAGCTGATGTTCGCCTCAGTAGAAGACATCTTATCAGCTGACATACATCAGTAGAAGAACCTCCTATACAAAGCTCAGTACCTTCGCAGTCAACAGCTGACTACACTCAGGAGAATATCTTGTCAGCCGACTCAGATAAAGAAGACAGAGACTGCATCAAGTCTACTGTATCCGACAGGAAACGACCCAGCTTTTAAACATCACTCGAAAGTCAGCAGAAGATCATACGAGGATAAGTGAGAGTCAACTCCGATGAAGACCGATGTCTGACATACCTCACCTACCACAAACCTCAACCAATGAGAAGCCGTCAACGCATTATCTGCTCTGACCAACTAAAGCTGCTCTCATGAACTGTATCAACAACTCTGCTGCAACAATTCAAATTTATGGCCGTTTTCTTTGGAAGCTTGTGACACGTGGCACTGTCCTCTCCAACGGACAAATGCCTGGGTCACGACTATAAATAGAGAAGAAAATCCGAGCTCCACGTACGGGATATCAAGGGAAAAACGCTCAAGTTTTCAAAACAACTGTAGCGCATTCAAGAGAAATCCAGCGAAGAACTTGCTCAATAGAATACCTTTAGTTCTTCTCTCTAGAGTTCTTTAGATCCCTCTTCTATAGCTAAGCTCAAAAGTTCATATCTATAGCTTAGATTTCCGAAGGAGTACACTTTTAGTGATTGTTCTTATTGTAAGAACTCCTTCCTAGTTGGAGAAAATCCCCTCCCCTTCAAACCTCAGTTTGATTTGTAAAAGTCGCTAAGGACTATAACTTAGAAGGGTCTATCCAGTGCACAGATACCTTGTTGATGCTTGCTCAGATTAATCAACAAGACCTCCTGTTCAGTAGGATCGTGGACGTAGGATCTTGCGTATCCGAACCACGTTAAAAATTGCTTGTGTTGTTTACTGTTTTATTGCATTGCATACAAACTGCTTACAAAGTCATATCTTGCATAAAACGTATTCAAAAAGTGTACTAGCCAAAACTGTTTGACTTGTGAAAATCACGTTTTCAACTGAGACGAACCACCGGGCCCCACACTCTTATCCGCACTAAGTCTTCAACTGAGAATCAACCACTGACTAAAGTCAGTAGGAGAGACTCAGTAGTTGGCTCACTCTGACCCGCGATCGAAGGTTACTATTTGACACTGTTCATCAGTCGCATCCAACAGCTCAGCTTTCCTTCGCGTTTGAGAAAAGAAACAGTACTCAGGTGTATTCACCCCCCCCCTCTACACCTGACTCTCGTCTCCGGACCAACAATTGGTATCAGATCAACGGTGTTCTTCTAATCATCAGTTCTGAAACTACTGGTCTTCTCGAATAGATCCTGAAAACGTTTTTCACTGCACAAGCATCTCTTCACACATCCTTATTCTCTTACCCATAATATCTGATATGTCAGGTATTAGGATGGTGCCGATGTTCTCCATAGAGAACTATATGGTATGGCGCGTGTGAATGGAGGCGCACCTAACATCGCTGCATGACAGCATGACGGATGTCCTTGAGACAGGACCCATCATTCCCATGATCGACAGCGTACAATTTGCAGCTGCGGGAGATGTAGGAGCACAAACTGGTGCTAAAGTTGCAAAAGACAAATCTGCCTTCACGCCAGAAGAGAAAAAGTTGCACAACCTCGACCGAGTTGAGCGTAATGCAATCCTGACTACGCTCAGTGATTCACAACCTCGACCGAGTTGAGCGTAATGTAAATTATATTATTTTCTTTCTACACTTAATTACCCCTTTTGATTTCTTTCGAATTAAGCATATAGTTTCCTTAATTTTGCAACATCCACATCAACGCCTCGTCAATGCCACATCATCATAAGAACTGCAAAACAAACACTAAAAAGCAATCCAAACGCCACAAAATATGCCAAAATAAACGGAATATGGATAGTACGAAATAGACCTATCACCTCATTATCAATAGCCATATCACTGGCATCGTACGTGCGTACATGCATTTTTTCGTGAGAAGACTAAACATTGTATTTTTTGACAAACTCAATCATTCTAATATATTTTCCAACCTCTTCTGGAATCAAGAACATTATGTTCTTGCACGTCTTACATAGACACTTGATCTTATCCCCATCCACAAAAGTTATTTGGTTACTAGCCCAATCAATGAAATCGTCAATGCCAACAATATGTTTGTGATTCAATTCTCTATTAGTCAACCATCGCTTATACATCCACAAACGGTTCATCGTTTCGAATCCTAATGAAAAGTTGATGAAATAATTAGCCTAAAAGTCACTGCCTCTATTCAACAAAGACAGTGATCGATAGTTATAATTGCAATGTAGTTAAGCCACCATTGTTTGTTAAAAGGGTTATTAGTGAAATAAGGCACGAAATATAGCCGATTTGCATATTTAACACGAACTTTTAACTGTGCCGAATTAATGTATAAACTTTCATTTTTTTGCAATTTAAGACATGGTCGGATTCTCAATTTTTTCTGGCCGCCGGAGTGCTGAGTTGGACGTCTATGTGTACTATATGAAACTACGTCGTTTTGCACCTAAAAAAAATTGGCAGATTAAAACATAAACTTTGTAAAAGTCTCAATTTAAGGCATATCTCATTTAAATAATCACAATTTAAAGCATAAACTTTGATCAAAATAGCAAAACAACTTAACTACCAAATCATTCACAACCTTCTACCTAATAAAAATTATCTAAAAAGACACTTATCCAGTCCAATCAAATAAAGAGGAACATAAAATCCAAATAAATAGAAATTTGGAATTTATTTAAATTTTAATTTGAGTTCTTCTTTGGAATTTATGTCCTTTAATCGATTCTTTTTTAGATTTTATGTTCCTCTTTAATTGATTTCTTCTTCAATAACTCAATATCTTATCTTCTTTGCTTGTTTTCTGCTAAAAAAGATTTATGGAATTACTTGTTCATTAGATGTTTGTGAGTTAAATAAGTTTCTCTAATTATTTTATTTGGATTTTATATTTCTCTTTATTTGATTGGACTGGATAAATGTCTTTTTAGATAATTTCTATTACGTAGAAAGTTGTGAAGGATTTGGTAGCTAAGTTGCTTTGCTATTTTGGTCACAGTTTGTTAACTTTGCTATGTTATGCACTATGTCGGTTAATGTTTAATCTCTGGTAGTACATGCTTGTGTTCTTTTTGTTTTTTTGTACTATTTTGATCATATCTTTATTGGTCTAGTAATGGTTTTTGGGATTTTTTTTTGGAATTCAATTCAAATAATCGAAGATTTATTATGGAATAATCTAGCGAAACAAGCAAAGTTTATGCTTTAAATTGTGATTATTTAAATGTGATATGCTTTAAATTGAAACTTTTACAAAGTTTATGCTTTAATCTGCCAATTTTTTTGAGGTACAAAACGACATAGTTTTATATAGTACACGTAGACGTCCAACTCAGCATTCCGGCGGCCGGAAAAAATTGGGAATCCGACCATGTCTTAAATTGCAAAAAAATGAAAGTATATGCATTAATTCGGTACAGTTAAAAGTTCGTGTTAAATATGCAAATCGGCTATATTTTGTGCCTTATTTCACTAATAACCCTTGTTAAAAAGTATAAACATTACTTCATTTCTTAAAAATTGGTAATTAGATGATAAAATAAGAGAGAGAAGATAGTAAAGTAAGAGAGAGAAGATGATAAAGTAAGAAAAAGTATGAGAGATAAGATGGTAAAGTATGAAAGAAATGATAGTTTTTCCAAATTAAGAAGTGTGTCAAAAATAGCGGGACGTCCATTTCGAGAAAATATGTCAGAAATAGCGGGACGGAGGTAGTATAATATTAAGTGAAAGCATCTTTTGACAAGCATGCGATGTAGAGATTTGTTAGATACAACTTTCAACTTTTATGGATGACTCAACAAAACTTTGGCTACTTGGCTTTCCCTTTCTAATCATCCTTTTTTCTACTCTTTTTCCAAAGACACCAACCCTATTACAAACAGAATTTCATAAAATAGCGGAAAGTAAAACAATGTGTAGTAAAGCCATAAAGAAAAATCCACAAAAGTTGAATCAAGAAAGTTAGAAGAAGGAGCTAAAAGAAAGTCGAAAACTGTACGAAAATGATCGTGTAAGATTGCATAGTGCTAAAAGCTTGCAAAGAGCTGGCAATAGAGACCAAAGATGAAAAGGACATATTAGGAAAAAATAATGTCCTATTATTAATATGTCAATTTGTTTTTTGTGAAGCATAAAGATCGGGGTGGGAATTCTTCAACAAATCTAAGGGAAAAGCAATCAACAGCAAGAGTGTAAAGTAACACTTCCAATTAACAGATCATACTTCAATGATCTAGTTCACAGAACGAGAAGAACGACACCAGGGCGGTGACGATAGATGTAGGAGTTTTGTTTCGGTGGGTGAGTTAGGGGGCGAGGGGAATGTGCGTGGATCTCCATGGGACACGTCGGTGTTGTGTTGCTGCTCGCGGCGTGGCGGTGGTGGGAGGCGAGAGTGATGGACAGAAGGCGCCGTATAAGACACAAGGGAGAGGTTGTTGGGGGATAGGGATTTGATGGCAAATGTGTTAATATTTGGTGTTGTAGGGACATTTTTGGGAGTTTAGGGAAAAATAATGTAGCACCTTTGGGAAATTTTTTAGTTATAGGTAGATAGATAGATAAGGCTTGATCAAGCAATTAATGTGTTTTGGGCCCAAAATTCAAATGAATGATTTTATGGGCAACTCCAAAAATATAAATCTAACATTTATATACTACTATGTTTTATTATTTCAAAAAAAAAATAAACCAAAAAAAATCATAAACATCTTTTCAACTTAAATTACAATTCAAAGAATCACAAACCTTCACAACTAAAATGTGAATTTAGCTAAGAAAAATCTTTTTCGAGTAAAATAAACACAACTATAAAAGGAAAGATATCAATATATGTTGAAAATAAATTGAGTGGAGCATGGTGCTTTTTAGATGTCAATTAAGTCAGGCTGAAAATAATAGCCTAAAAAAAAAAAAGCTACCGCACAAACATAATACTCCCTCCGTCCTAAATTTATAGGCCTCGTTTTCTTTTTTATTGTTCTAAATTGATATACCTGTTAGAAATTTTTTTTGTAACAAATTAAAATCAATAAACACAATTTCAAGTCAAAATTTGAGTGTTCTATTTAATATAATAATGTTAAAAGACTCACTATCCAACTTTTTAACCATCTAACATAATTATCTATATAAGTTTTCATTAATCTACAATAAAGGTGCCTTCATTTGTCTTGGTACAAATACAACTCACTATGAAATCATTAATTTGACTATTTTTGCAATTCACCCTTCCAATATCACATTTAACTCTTCTTAATATGTGTCGAAAATAATTAAGCATATCAATTTGGGATGAATGGAGTAATAAGAAAGAAACCAATAACTTCAGGAGCAGAATCTACCGTCATTCACCCCAATCTTTTTATATTGAATAAATAAATTTCGCCATCACCACTTTTAAATCTCGAATTCAGCCAAACGGTCCTCAACTGATTTAAAATATGCAGTTTAGGTGGGGCATAATTTCCAAGATTTGATTATAAATATTTTTATTATAAAATTCATTGAGGAACAATTGACAATAAAATATACTACTAATATAAAGGAACAAGTGGTTATTATGTTGCGCAGCAGCGGCAGTAAGTGCTGTCTGGATATGTAGAACCACAGCAGCCATTCTCGCAATCATAATCATCAGTTGGTATCACACCATCATCACCCTTCTCATTTTTCCGAGCTGAAACAAAAATACTTTTAAGGATACATTTTGGGTTTTTTCCACTATACAGAATTTTTAATATTGTAATTCATAAACGAAAAAAAAAAAAGGTGCATTTTATTCTATATTTTATTAATGAATGATAAAGACATAGTATTTTGAAAGAAAAGGAAGTGCTTACATGCCACTCTGTTATGATGAGTGGGTTTTCGAGCGTCTGCAACTTGTGAGGAAACGATAAGCAGCAGGATAACTAGGAAGAGAGAGAGAAAAGCAAATCTTCTGGAAACCATTTTTTGCTCTGGTTTATGAAATTAATTTAATTTTGTTGGTGTCTATTTCTGTATGTTATGGGATTCCAGTCGATTAATTTATAGAAGAAACTCAAGCAATTAATGTGCATGGTTCTAAAACTCAAAGGAGGACTTTATGAGCAGGAATATTTGTGTTTCATAGTGTGTATGCTTTGACACAGTGGAATTCTCTTACGTAGTCTCCAAGATTTTGTTGTACATATATACATATAGGCTGTGCATTAGTTGGAATTCACTAATTCTTATATTTTTTTATGCATAGTACTTTTATTTTCTATATGTCCCATTAAATTATCTAATAGTATTCTTTTTCGAATTATCCTATCAAACTTCTCTTGTTTCTAAATTAGAAAATGAGTTTCACAACTTCAATTGTATTGGTCACACGTCTTTACTTCATAAATCAGATCTAAATAATTAATTAATCACATGTATCCTACACTTTTATCAATCCAAATCAATTCTCCTAAATAACCGCATCGAAAAGAAACACGACAAGTTCAACAAAATGGTGGGAATACTTGTTATGAATAGAACCTTATAACTTTAGAATTTTGTATTGTTACATAATGTATAAAGAATACTTGAGGCCCAAGAGAGAGAGAGGGAGAAGCCCAAGAGGGAGAAGGGGAGGTGGAGAGAAGATTCAGTAAATTCCAATAAGAACATAATTATGATCAAATCCAACTCAATTTTTCATCCTGAAAAATCCAAAGTTGAAAGAGGTATATAAATATCATAACAAGTACACTAAGAAATCTGGGAAGATCCTATTAACTTTAATCAGACAACATTCTTCAGTCAAAATCTCAAGAAATTCTATAAAAGGGGTGGAAACCTGATCTATCGAATTGAACCTTCACTGATGGATGAAACCTTGCACACACCTGCTGAGGTTGTAAACGGCAGATCTTTGAATCTCGCCACCAACTCCTTATCGGTGTGGAAATCCACTTGCAGTGTTTCCCACACCTTCTTCTTAGGGTTTAGTACATCGTCTGGTGAGCCTTCGAAACCCGGGAACGTCACTCTTTCACCTACGACAGCTCCTTCTGGGGGTTCAACCAGCTCCACCTGCCAAAGCAAAAATCCACACTTTTTACTCTGGCAATACTTTTGCATCCACATTCCATTAAGATTGTCAAGAAACTAATCCAGTTAACAGATCATCTAAAGATGCAGGTGAATTTCATTTCATATCAGGTACAAAACTTTAGTCTAGCTTTCATAAGAAAACTTTGTTTAATTTTACCAATAAACAGAGATGCAGGTGAATTTCATTTCATATCAGGTACAAAACTTTAGTCTAGCTTTCATAAGAAAACTTTGTTTAATTTTACCAATAAAAGATACGCAGATTACAGAGAGACAAAAACCGGTTGCTTACTTTCGCGTGATCACTATTAGAAGCTGCAAGGACCATTGCGTGAGACTTTATGCCCCTCATGGCTGCTGGCTTCAGATTACATAGAACACAAACCTTCCGATTCTAACAGAGAAAACATTGGTGAGCAAGTATTTCCACCGGAAGTGGACTAAGCATATACAATCAGAGATGGAGTTGAAAAAGTCGGGGATACCTGCATTTCTTCCAGTGGTATATATTTAACAAGACCACTGACAACTGTGCGAGGCTGAGGTTCACCTACATCAATCTCTTCGACATATAAAGAATCAGCATCGGGATGTTTCTGAGCCTTTGTAATGAGACCAACTCGAATATCTAGTCTAGTAATGGAGATTTCAGCATCAGCAGGAGCCTTGGGCTTGGCTTCTGCAGGTTTTTTGGTTTTCTCCTTCTTTGCAGCTTTACCATCTACATAAAAATGAAGATAAGATCAGTCAGTACTAAAATGAAGTAATTCATGTGTGCCTCCACGAATGCTCCGTCTCTAAGATTTATCAAGATGCTTGTGTCTGATTCAGTCGATATCACCCGTTCTGTTCCAATTATAGGGGAGAATAACCTGATATTTGTGTTTCCTTAAGTTTCTCACTAATTTTTTTTGCTTCATCTTCAGCCTTCACGATCCTATCAGCTTGACTTCCAGCAAACTTTTCTCTGTAGAATTCTACTTCCTCATCTTTCTGCATATTATTAGGTGCATGACAATAAATGTCACCAAAGATCACTTTAAGCAGTCTAGAAATTGAGTGAAAACAAATAGGCTGCAGCAAGAAGAAGAAATACCAATTCTTTGAACAATGGTGCCGGAGTTCCAATTTTATGACCAGCTGGTAGGATCTCCCACGGTCTTTTAGCCTTTTCAACATCACCTTTCTCATCAGAAAGTGAAATTTGAAGAAGCAAGTTGAGCTGCTTAAGAACCTACGCAGCATTGGACATGAACTACTCATCAAATACTATGATCTAGCATGCACATAGTAACATCATAACCTTAAACCAAAAGTTGCATTACTCAAAATTCTAAAATTACCTCAAGGGTGAAAGATGGAATAAAAGGTTCTAAAAGGCATGCAAGAAGATACACTAGTCCACCAGCTGTTTTCATGACCACAGAGCAAGAAGATCGGTCCTCTTTGTATAGCTTCCAAAATTGGCTCTCCTAAACAAGTGAAAACATAAAACAATAAGTTATATTCTTCCCTTTCTGATACCATGTTCTAAGATGCTATAGTTCACTAAGAAACTAGGCAAGTGAACACCAGATATACTCATACTTGCAAATAAGCATTGCCTTCACCGGATACACTCATGGCAATCTTCAACCCTTGCTTTAGTTTCACCTACATTCAATGCCATTTAATAAGTAATTCATGGTAAATAGCGTAATTCAAGGTATAAACTGTGCTTTTTAGTTGGGGAGGGGAGAATGGGTATTGAACTAACTAAGACATCGCAATTTTCACATAGGGGAGGTCAAACATTTGTATTTCAAGAAACAACCATTATCATGCAGTTTTACCTTCTCCATTGCTTCTACATACTGTTCTACAAGATTACCAACTTTGTCTCCTAGTGCTTTAGTCAATGAATGAGATTCTGCACCTGGAGCATCAGGAATGACAGAACCATATCCTGAAGCTGAAAAAACCAAAGAAAGAAATACTAAGCCCCTTATTCAGAATGATAACCACCCTTAAACTTAAAGGTTGAACTTAACCATGTGCGTGCTAATATTGAAACTTAAGATACTGTATACAAATGGATAACTTCCATGTTTTGTAACCAGATTCAATGATGAGAGTGTTTCCGTTTTCTAGAGAGAGAGAGAGAGAGAGAGAGAGAGAGATAGATAGATAGATAGAGAGAGAGAGAGAGAGAGAGAGTTACACAATAAAAATTCACAGGAGAAACTCTAAATAATAAAGCAAGTTCCACAATTCTAAGACTTACTTTGCTATACCTTGTTCAAATAGTCATTGTAATACTTCTAAGATGGGAATACATAGGCAAAGTAAGCAATGCTGAAATATCATCTCAAAGATCCATAACACAATAAATTAACTGACCTGGGTCTTTTGCGATAAAACTCAAGACACGGTTAACAAAATTTCCTAGATTGCTCAGCAGCTCACTGTTCAACTTCGCTTGCAAATCAGACCACGTGAATAAAGTGTCTGACACCTGAAATTATGAATTCATTCTACTTATTACCAGTAATGTTAAAGTAAGTATTTGGTCACTCATACTGCATAGGAGCAGTGGAGATGAGTTGAGGATGGGTTAAATGATCCTAAGGAATTGAAACGTAAAAGGAAGCAGATCAGTAATGTGCTTGCCTCTGGTCTATTTGTGAGCAGATAATATCTCCACACCTCCACAGGAATATTGGTGTCTTTTGCATCATTTCCAAAGACTCCAACACCCTTGCTCTTTGAGAACTTACCTAATTACCAATGGAACGTGAATAAAACTCCAACCCATAAACAACATAAAGGAGAGGAGAGCTTCACAGTTGCAAGCAAATGAGCAATTATTAGGTCTGTTCGTATCTTCTAACCTGCTTCATAGTTCAAGTATTCAGTAACACTGATAGTTTTCATCATAGTCCAGTTTTCACCAGTTCCCAGAAGAGTGGAGGGGAATATAACCTGAAAAATATAGACTAATTAAAGATAAAAAAAATGGAATAATTCATTTTTTATTTTACTGACTTACTGTATGAAAAGGAACATTATCCTTCCCCATGAACTGGTACAGTTCCACATTTTCAGGATTCTTCCACCACTTCTCCCATTCTGGAGTGTGGCACGCAGTGATCGAGACATATCCAATAGGTGCATCAAACCATACATAGAATACCTAACAAATTGGGGGCAAAAACCATGATTAATCAGTAGCAACTATGTCATTGAACTATAAAAATAGTTAATTCCAAGTGAAAGAAGGAACTCTATGGCTTATATCTTCCAAACACAAGTATAACTATTCACCTTTTCCTTAAAGTTCTCATGTGGAACAGGAACTCCCCACTTCAAATCTCTAGTGATACATCGTGGTTTCAGCCCTTCTCTAAGCCAAGCATATGTGGCTTGGATAGCATTCTGACTCCACCCCCCAGCTACTGACATGCGGCTGATATATTCTTCTAATTTATCCTTCAGCAGAGGAAGTTCCAGAAACAGGTGGTTTGTATCACGGATGCGAGGAGTATTGCGACAAACCTGTAAGCAGTGCAACAGTTTATAAACAAAAATAGCAATTTCCATCTATATGTTATTAATGTCTTCAGATTCGTAAGCCGCGATATTACCAAATGAGAAGGCAGTTAACTAAATATTCAAATATATGTTACTAGATAAGTTTGCCGACCTTGCATTTTGGCTGCAATAGTTCTGTGGGGTTCAAAAGTTTCCCGCACTTTTCACATTGATCACCACGAGCGGAGTCATAATTACACCCCGGTGTTGGACAATTACCCTCCACAAGCCGATCAGCCAAGAATCTTTTACATGTATCACAATAGGGCTGAAGAAAATAATTAATCAATGAACCTCAACACTGCACACATTACATCTAAGTAATCAAAAGGAGATAAAGGAGAACAATCTCCATGGCTACAGGGTAATGAAAAGAAGCACATGGTACCTGCTGCATTGTGTTCTCTGAAAGCCAATTATTGTCCAACACTTTCTTGAAAATTGCTTGACAAACTTCAGTCTGCTGTGGACTTGAGGTACGGCCAAACTCATCAAAGCTTATGTTGAACCACTCATATACCTGTTTGTGAATGGCATGATATCTGCAATACAAAGAATAGTATCCATCTATGTACAAGAATCATTGAATTAAAATAACTAGTATTTGAGATGCTGACAGTCAGCAACCAAGGATGATAATAAGTTGTTTGAAAGGTACATAGCATGTTCAAGACTTCTAATCCACAATAACAAGTAGCAAACACTTACAAATTTTGTTTTGTTATACAATAAATGACTATAAAATGCAGGTATTTCAGCAGCATGAGTCTTCATTAACACTAGATTCATCCATTAAACTAAACGGCAATGATAACAACTCCAAATAGAATGTTCAAGATTTCCAATCAAAATCATCCGTAGCAGATACTTACAAGTTTTGCATTTCAGCAGCATGAATCTTCACTAACACCAGATTTTTCAATCATTCATTCAACTAAACAGCAATAATAACAACTCTAAAGAAAAGGAAAAAACAAAAAATCGCGAGTCATAACAAGAACTCTTAATCAATATAATGCTAAACATATCATAGTGAAAGAAGAGTTAAGAAGTATTTAGGCAGATAATGAAGTATATACTTGTCGCAGATTTCCTTCGGAGAACAGCCTTCCTCCAACGCCTTGGTCTCCGTCGCTGTCCCGTATTCATCCGTACCACAAATATACAACGTATTATATCCTCTCATCCGGCAATACCTCGCATATACATCAGCGCTCAGCACACCTATCCATTTGAAAAAAATAATTACAATAATTTCTCAAACACTTCGAGCAACAAATCGCGCATAATCCAAACATGCAAACCGAGAAAAAACAGCTCATTCCCGCACAATCCAAAACCAATTGCCCGCAATCACAACAAACATGCAAACGAAGTCAATTACTGAAGGCGAGACTGAGATAATTACATCCGATGATGTTGCCGAGATGAGGAACGTTGTTGACATAAGGCAAAGCGCTGGTGATGAGGATGTTCCTCTTCCCGGGAATCGGGAGCTTGGCGGCGGCGCTGTGATCGCCCATCTCGGATTCTCCGAATGTTCGCTCTAGAAGGATGGTTTCGAGGGTTTTGGTAAGGGTGAACGGTTAGAGAGAGAAATTGTGGAGTCTGCCGTCAGAAAAAAAGCTGACAAAACGGTGTGCGTGAGATTTCCAAATTCCAATAGGGTTCAATACAACACAGTACAACGGCTTTATTAACCTTAATTAAACAAATATTTCCTATTTTTTTCACAAATTTACATGGAAATTAATTTTGCGGAGTGTTAACCTCGGGCAATTTTCTCAGCTGTTATAAATTTATGACGCTGACTACGAAAAACTACCTAATATATATTATATGGACATTTTAAAAAATCTTAATGTATTTTGTCGGATGTATGTCAAACAATCCGACATGACACGACGATCGAATTACCGTGTTCTATACATTCCAATAAACATGATATTTAATTCTAATAAAAATATATACAATTAATTTATTTTACATGTAATGTTATATTTTTATAAATATTAGCATTGTTTCGTGTCCTAAAATGTTCAGAAAAATTATGTTAATCCTCTCACTCTCTCAGTCTCTCTCATCATTTTGTGCGAGACTGCGAGACTGCATTGCCCGTTTTTAGCTTCTCCATGTGAAATTAATTAATTAATTAAGCAATTGGGCAAATTTGGTGTAATTTAGGCACCAATAGTGAATTGGGCTCACCATTTTATTCTTTGCAATTGGGCTTGAAATTGCATAAGATTCCATCTGAGTTATGGGTCTATAGCCCATTTTTAGTTTGATTAAAATCCAAATTTTGATCAAACACTCGAAAGAGTAAACAGTGAAATTGGTTCTCAAGTTTTTCCACAACATTCACATTGTTCATTCACTATTTAATAAAATCGTGTAGGCTTAAACATTCTAGTTTTATTCGGAAAATTCATCCTCTTATTTATCAGTTTTCCTCAATTTTTAAACTGTAAATCAACATCAATTTTTCACATGAATTAATAAGCTAATAAAATAAAGGTCTTTATTTCCATGCTGTAACGGAATTAATGTTACGAGGGAGTCGATTATCAATTTGAAATATCGACGGATAGTTAATCCAATTGGTGAGGCTTTCCAAATCTTCAAAAGAAGGTCATACTCAAATCCAAAGTGTGCGGATTTGGACTCTTAATAAGGAAAGAATATGCGGATTTTGTTATACAAGGAAAGAGATATTGGAACTATTATGAAAATCTCTTTTAATAAGGAAAGAAGATATGGATTCCATCTCATCCAGACCTACTTATAAATCCTTTGTTCGATTATAATCAAATTTTATGAAATATCAATATGCTGTAACTAACGTCTATATGAATAGACAAATGAAATAATTTCGTAAGATGTATATTAAATTATAAAAAAAGATAAATTTTAAATTAATTTACATATGAAGTAATAATTTTTTATTTAAACACATAATACCAAAATATTATCTGTTAATGCTATTGCAATACCACAACAAAAATTATTTCCTTTTGAAATTATGCATGTATATAATTTTTTTGTTTTCCCATCTAAATCAAAACTGAAATATTTCCATTTTTTGCGAGAAGAAGATTTTGTAAAGATGAAGGGATAATAAATTATTTTGAGAGAAACCCCAGGAGTGACCGAGTGAGCGAGAAAGAATGAGGAATCGAATTTTTATCTCTCAATTTCTTGTCGAAATTACAGGAACTAAATATTCGAAATGGAGTCATTCATTTAAAATGTTTTATGATTTCATTCTTTAGTTGCAATCAAATGAAACATATTCCTTCGTCCCGTTTGAAAAAATGTGTTTTTTTTTTTTTGCACGATTATTAAGAAAGTGGATAATAAAATATGATAGAGAAGAGAAGTATATGATAAAATAAGAGAGAAAATAAATAAGATTGTGAAAAAGTAGGTGATAATTATGAAAGATAATTAGATAAATGATAAAGTAGGAGAAATAAATGATATGAGGGAATTAGTAATTTATTTGAAAAACTAATTTCATTTTTAGGAAAGAGATGGACTAGTGTGCATCATGTTGCACATGCAACATGATCCAATGCCCAATTTTGACACATGTTTGACCCGTTGACCCGCTTTGACTCATGTGTTGATCTTTTTTTTTCGTATTTATTTTTTTCATTTTTTTCTTTTTTTCTTTTTTTTTCTTT
The DNA here is from genome assembly GCA_028984105.1 of Lavandula angustifolia. Classification (NCBI taxonomy): domain Eukaryota; kingdom Viridiplantae; phylum Streptophyta; class Magnoliopsida; order Lamiales; family Lamiaceae; genus Lavandula; species Lavandula angustifolia. Next base: position 15,363,907 of record CM054821.1, on the reverse strand, counting down.
TTTTCATCTTTTTTTGTTTTTTCCTTTTTTTCGTCTTTTTGTTTTTTCGCCTTTATCGTTTTTTTCGTCTTTTTTCATTTTTTTTGTTTTTTCCGTCTTTTTCGCATTTTTTCATTTTTTTTTTTGACTTTTTCGTTTTTTTTCGCCTTTTTCGTTTCTCGTCTTTTTTCATTTTTTTCACTTTTTTCATCTTTTTCGCCTTTTTTCATTTTTTTCGTCTTTTTCATTTTTTTTCGCCTTTTTCGTCTTTTTCGTTTTTTAGTCTTTTCGTCTTTTTCGCCTTTTTTTCGTCTTTTTTTTATTTTTTTCGTCTTTTCGGAAATACAAAGAATGACACGATACTTTTTTCGTTTTGAAATACAAAAAATATTTTTCGTTTTTTTCCCCTTTATTATAAGGACGAGAGTGTTACTCTTTGTATACAAAAGTGTCGTTTGTTCTAAACAATGGCACTTTCATTCGGGACAATTGACACTTTTGTTTATTACGATTGACACTTTAGGTAAGATTTCTAGTTATTATGCTTCATATTGATTAGTAGATGAAAGTGACACATTCCTTAATTCTGAGTGTCAATTTACTTCAGTGTGATTGACACTTTAAGATAAATGACACTTTCGTTCGTTGTAATTGACACTTTTTTCATAAATAAATGACATTTTTTTTTTGAAACAAATCACATTTTTTAAAAAAATAATTGATATTCAATAAATGATATAAATGACACTTTATTCAAATACAAATGACACTTTTGTTAGTTACGATTGATACTTTGGATAAGTAACAAATGACACATTTATTCATTACAAATGACATGCCTTCCTTATCAAAAAAATTGGAAAAAAATAAAAAAAAATTATTTGTTACGATTGACATTTTTGTTTGTTACGATTGACACTTTCATAAGCAAAGAGTGACACGTCCGTCCTTAAAATAAAAAGAATAAAAATGAAAAAAAATTTGTTTGTTGCAATTGATACTTTTGTTTGTTACGATTGACACTTTCGTATGCAAAGAGTGATACGTCCGTCCTTAAAATAAAGGGGGAAAAAAGTAAAAAAAAACGTTAAAAAAAAGTTAAAAAAAAAACGTGAAAAAATGTATTAAAAAAAATAAAATTAATGATGTCATGCTGATGTCAGCGGGTCAAACACGGGTCAATGCGGGTCAACGGGTCAAAGCGGGTCAAAATTGGGTAATTGGATCACATTGCATGTGCAACATGATGCACATAAGTTTTTGCCTTTATGAAACGTGTCGCTTCAAATGTTATATTTTGAAAACAAAATACATCACTTAAAATGGGACAAAAGGAGTAACTCCTTATATAATAATAATAAAATAATATTATCTATTTATTAATATTATTATATACTAAGATACAATTCCATGATTCTTAATAAAGTAATTATTTATTGAAATGCATTTTTCATGACATGCATGAAACAAATGTACTACCGTCATTATTCCCATCATCATAACTCTTCCTTACCTTGGAAAACTATATGTAAAACGTCCATTTAATATATTTTATACTTAAAGTAGTATCTAAGATATTAAATATTTATTTATCAACAAATAAATAATTTATTTAAACTCGATAAACTATTTTTTTCTAAACCATTGTTGCTACTTTAGGGATTTAATTGTAATAAGAATAAGAATTAATGACTAGCAATCTTTATTAGAACAAATTGAATCTTGTGAAATTATGTAGAGAATTGATAGGATATGTAAACAATTCTTGAATGGAAAGTTAATTAAGAGACGGAAATTCCGAAACCTAATCCCTACACCCACGTTTCAATTTAAATTAATTATAATTAATTAATTCAATACGTGGGACGGACAAGGACTAGGAAGGGAATTTGCCCCACGCGCGGTGTTGTACGTGTGAGCATCTCAAATCCAAGCTTTTTGGAAATTCCAACCCTTTTGAAAAATATTTCCACAAACTACCAAAAGGGGAAATCAGCGAATGTTGTTACAATTGCTCGTTGCGATGCAGTGTATATGCGCGAATGGAGTGGTGAAGCGTATGCATCTACGCCGCGAAATTTGAAGTCTCACGGCGCGTGCTGACGGCGCTGGTCAGATCTGCTTGGAAAGGTGAAATACTTGTTTCTACTTGCATTCTGATGTGTGAAGTAGCGGAATGTAGTGCAGAAATCAATCAATTGATACTCTGATTTGTTGAGTTCTTAAAAATCTCTGAATTTATGTAGGACGTGTGTTTTTGGTTTTCTCTATGCTGAGAAATTGTGGCTTGGAATTTCTTGCCGTTGCTCGATGATCTTCTTGTTGTATTTTATATACTGTGTATTTGAATGCCTCTACTCTGGCAAAGAATAAGCGTCATTCTCATGATTAACCGAATTGCTGGTGTTTTTACAAGTATTAAAGCTTGTGAATGTTTAGCCTACTGAAATTGTCTCCATATGTGTAGATAGTTTGATTGCTATTTTGGTTAATGAATGCTTCACTGTTTTATCTCGTATTCGAAGTTTTGCACAACTGTGTATAAAATTCCATACTTAATATGTGTTGGTTGGTTATCATTAAGGCCAATTCATCGAACTCCTGCTGCTGGATCAGTCTGAAGATTTTGAATGCACTTCCTTCTTATGTGAACAGAAGAGCAATTTAGCATCTATCGATGCCTTATTGATTTCTATTGATCCCTTTCAGCCTATAAATGATTGTTGTAGCATTTTATTAGCTTGTACTCATGGAGGAAGAAAACTGTTGTTCAATTAAACATTTTTCGTATTTTTTTAGTAGGATTTGTGAAAACTGTTCAAGTCCAGAAAAAGGTGAATGATATCTGGGCCTGAGAATTGAGAAATGGCAGATAGAGTGTCGAGTTCTTGGGGGCCTGTTACATCTACACACGAGTGGTGCGAGCCAAATTATGTCTACTCATCCTATATTGCAGAGTTTTTCAATACAATCTCTATTGCTCCAGGCATCCTTTTAGCACTCATTGGCCTTGTGAATTCTTTGAGACAGCGGTTTGAGAAAAGGTTCAGTGTACTTCACATATCAAATATGATTCTTTCGGTCGGCAGCATGCTATATCATGCCACGTTGCAGAGACTGTAAGTCTTATACTTATATTCTTGCCTTGATTTTTAAGCTATCATTCAGATAATGGAATTTGCTGTTTCTATTCCTATTGGATTGTGAAAATACTGCAAAAAATGCTCTGTTTTTGCCTATTCTGGTGGCTTTTGTTGCAGAGTAAAGTAGTGATGTTTTAGGGGTATATTTATCATAGGTGCTTGTATGATCATGTTGTGTGGCCAAATAACCTGTATCATAAGTTATTCGCTCATTAAGTTTATCTGTACGACTTGCTTGATGAGATGGGATTGGTTCATAAGGATATTCATTTGGATTGGTTTTTTCAGGCAACAGCAAGGTGATGAAACACCAATGGTGTGGGAAATGCTCCTTTACATCTACATACTCTATTCACCGGACTGGCACTACCGGAGCACAATGCCCACTTTCTTATTCCTCTACGGAGCAGTATTTGCAATTGCACATTCACTGGTTTGTCTCGACATTGTCTTTAAACTTCACTATGTGCTGCTCTGTCTTCTCTGCATCCCAAGAATGTACAAGTATTATATCCTCACTCAAGACAGATCAGCCAAGAGACTTGCAAAGCTCTACTTTGTCACTCTCTCTGTTGGGAGTCTCTGCTGGCTAGTCGACCGCCTCTTCTGCAAGGATATTTCGCGCTGGTACTTTAACCCCCAGGGCCATGCCGTGTGGCACATTTGTATGGGCTTCAACTCGTACTTTGCCAACACGTTTCTCATGTACTGTCGTGCTCACCAACGGGGATGGGATCCGAAGGTAAAACACTTTGGGTTTCTCCCGTATGTCAAGATTCAGAAGCCGAAAGCTCAGTAGAAGCTCAAATAGCTTCATTTTTGTCTACCCTTGCTGGAGAATGCCATGTAAATGTTAACATTCCGGTGATTGTACCATATTTCTGATACTTCATCATGAACTAATTGTAACCAACTGAATTTCTAATATTACATGGAATCTTAAATAATGAGATACTTCATTCTCAATAGCAATGCCATACAAGTTGCTCTGCAAACTACAGACAGCACAGTGTCACCAATATGCTTCTTATGATAAAGAACACAATTCAAAATGAAAACTCAAAACCAAATTTGTAATAGACTGAGCAAAATTACTTCAGCAGGTGTAAGGATAAGAAAGTCGATAAGAGCTATGGATGGAGTTCGTTTCGTTGGTATCTTCAATATCTCCAGTTTCCGAATCCACCAGGATCAGTGCCACCAAACACAGTTTCCATTGTCTCCTTCACTACATCAGATTCATCAATCCATTTCGAACTTTCTCTACGCAGAAGCTCTTTCTTCTCTTTCTTCCCATCCGCGATTTTCTTCTCCCTCATCCTCCAGTATTCAAGCTTATCAGCTCTTTCTTTCATCTGCACCAAGTTGTAACATTAAAACACTTGCAACTAAATTTCATCTTCAAAAGATTTTTCAAGAAAGCATACTTGTCATGCTGGGGTTCTGTTTGTGTATGATCAAAAAAGATTCTAATGAAACAGAGAAGAACATTATAAAGAGAAAATGATAACAAGCACAAAAACCTTACAGCATGAATGATAACAATATGCAAATTATTATACATTAAATAGACAAGAAATACATACGGCCAATGCAATTTGTTATTTCTTTCCAAAACATGCATGAAAAAGTTAGTGATCATTTGAGCAGATCCAATTCTGGAATCTTAAAAATGATTCTAATTTCTATTCAATAAGCTTTGTGAATCGCAATCAGAAAAATGTGAAAAGATTCAACACATTATAAAAAAACCTATGTAATTGTGTTGTGTATAGATAGACTATGGATCAAAACCCTAATTGAGAGGAAAATCGAAACCAATAACGGGAAAATGAAAGAAAAATGACGGAGGAGGGATTTTTACATACCAGCATCTGCCGGAACTCTTGTTCGGCTGCCTCTCTCTCAATCGCCTCGGCCTTCTTCTTCGCGGCTTTCGCAAGTCTCCTCTCTTCGTTGGCGATCCTCAGCGCCTCTTTTCTCGCCTCGTCCTTCCGCGATTTCTCGATTCTCTGCAGCTCCACTTCATTGATGTACTCCTTTCGGACTTCCTTCACTTTCCGGCCGTAGTCGCGACGGAGCAAGGCCAGCTGCTTGGCGGCTTCCTTGGGGTCTCGGGGCGGCTTCCATGAGTTAATATAGGAGGTCGGAGGGAGGAATTCGTGGTTGTTACGGTTGCCGTATGAGTATTCGGATGTGTTCGTAGTCGTTGGAGCAGTGGAGAAATGGCGAAAGACGGCGGATCCGGTGGGGACTCGCCGGAGCAAGTGGCGAGAGAGCGACATTGTTGTGTGCATAAGAAGGGCTGAAAGGGTTTCGGGTCTATTTTATTTTAATCTTAAAATTTCATTCTGTGGTATTTATAAATCATAATAATTAATTTGTAAATTAGCATTCTTTCTTTACTGTAAATGAACTTATTCCTATATGGCCTCATCAATTCAATTAGACGTTCACCGTTTTTTTAATGTTCAAATCTATTCACGGTATAAACTCACTTTTATACAAGAGTACAAATTCGATGGAAGAAACAAACCATTATAAGCTAACCACGTATGCTAGACTCGCGTATAGCAAAATAGATGAAATTTGAATCCATGAAGACATCGACACATTAACTCACTTGAATGTTCTACGAATCAAATAGAAAATAATTAAAAAAACAAACAAAATTGCAAAATATGGAAAATAACATTATTGGCAAAGCCAATCTTTTCTTGAATTTATAAGAATCCATAACGCAATTGCATCGACAAAGATGAGATAAGCTAGTCAAATGAATTGCTTGAGGAACTCAGTAGCAACAAGCCTCCCTCTAGTATTCACAGACAATTTCAGTTCACTAATCTCTTTATCTATGTCCTGCAGTTCAGACATACGAAAGATGAGAGAGAGAAAGCCTACATTCATATCATTATTTATCATTACTACTAGTTGAATAATCAAATGAGATAATTTACCTCCATGAACTGAACAATAAAATCTATCAGTTTCTGCTTCTGCATATCCTCGCAGTGATAATTGGTAATGAGAAAACTGATGTCATACCCCTGATGAACCAAACAGATTCAAAATAGTACGAATGTCAAAGCTATTCCCATATGGAAAAGGACCCGAACAAGGGCCGGCTCTTTAATTGGGTGTATATTGGTTCCGATGCTTGACAAGAACTAGAAACTAATGATACCAGAAAAATACAAACCTGCACTGGTTTTCTCCTTAATACTTGAAATGCTTCTGCTCTCATGGACAAAAATCTAAGGAACTTCTTGGTCAGTATATTCTCAAGTTCATCTGCCTGCTTAACCTATAATGGTAATGGAAAATAAGAATGTAGTTTTTTCTCATTTTAGAGATATCCTGAAAGATCTTGTATTAATGATGGAAGAAATGCAGTCAATCGGAAAGCACTAGCTAAAAAGACCTGAGTATTTTAAAGTATAAGAGAAACCGGATTTGGTTTTGTAAAGGTTCATGGAATGAATCCTCCCAAGCTACGGACAAATAAACACACAAGATACAGATGTAACTATATCAACCATGTCTAGCATAAAATGAAGAAAACTTCACCACGCTGTGGATATTATGGTTAGCACCATTGCTGAAGTCTAGAAAAGTGAAGCTTTTGATAACAAAGAATTGAAATAAAGATTCTTCAAAAGAGGTAATATAATCAATGCATTTCAAATAAAACTATAATAATCAACATATGAAGCTTACCGGGATTTACCTTAAGGCTTATACGCAATGAATTTATAGAAGTTTCTATTAAGCATTTTTCAGCTTCATTTCTACATATCAGAACCTGTAGTTGGACGATGTACAAAGTAAACATAATCAAGAAAACGAAGTGATGCAAATGAAAAAAAGAAAAGAAAAGAACGCATCGTAGGCTCACATTCGCAAAGATAAGAAACAGAAGGAATAACAACAAACTCGTTCACAGACACCAACAATAAGAGAGGTAGCCAATGTTGAGCTCTTATGGCTTGTTTAATTTTCTGGATTTTAAATGGGTGGATGAGATCGCTGATTATATTGGTTATGAGCAATTAAATGGAGAATTCACTAAATCCTAAACCCAATTCACCGATTAGTATCTCAAAAGAAGAGGTGGGCTAGATTTATTCATCTTGCATAGAAGTATACATGGATGTATTTATTAATTTTATCATAATATTTAATCCACAAAAAGAATCAATCTGACAAATTACAAAACTTGGAAGTAAGGTAAGTTCTTAGAGGACCCAATTAATAGGATACAAGATGAAGCAAGTTATCATCTTTCAGCATTAAGAAAGTTACAGAAGTTCAGAATTAAGGGTGCGTTTGTGTTGACTTACTAGTTACAAGATATAGGAGACCAATTTCGTATAAGAACTCAATCTTATTACTTAATATTGGACCAATCAAACACAAATGAACCAAAAGTGCAGCAAAGTATGATTAGAACTTAGAAGAATTCTTACAGGATTCAGTAGAAGCTCTTCACTGGTCCTGAAACCACAAAGCAAACAGTAAAATATTTCATGTAATTGACTGCATATTTAGATATATCTAGATCCAATTTCTAGATCCAATCTTGATTCCTAACTCAAATAGTACAAGTTAAGATACCATGGCCCAATTCAAGCGAACATTTGAGATTTACCAGGAATCATATGCAGATGTCTCATACAAGTTCCTATCCAAACCTTACTAGACCCAAAGATGACAACTTCTGCATAGCTACCAGATTTACTCACACTGTTCTATAGTCAAATCCCACATAACACTACTCATTGAGCTGCTGAATCGGGTTTTTCCTCTTCACTTTCACAAAAATAATGTCACTCGTGGCTAAAAATACTTGTAAATTTACTCACTTCAACAAAATTTCCCCAACATTACTAATCACATCAACTATCTATTCTACCGTTCACCAACATAAATGCACCAAATTCCAAAATCAAACCCTTTCTTTAGTTCAACATAAAACAGCCTTTCACTTTGTATTTACAAATAAGTTGTACATACTTGAGTTCAACTTCAGGTTTATTGTGCCGTTCCACTTCCTGGCATGGAAAGTTCTACAAAGACATTGCAAGAGAAAATGATTAAATCAAACAACAAAGTAAGATTATCTGAAAAAAAAACAGCATAAACGCACAATTTCCCAATCTAAAAGAATTCCAAAATTAAAAGAAATGCTGAAACCAAAAGAAACACCTGCAAGCACAAGGCGGCCTCTAGAGTGTTCCGAATGCAGGTTAGGTACAACCGCAATGAGTTCGCCTGCAATTACACGCCGGAGATCATATTCAGAACTAATTCCAGAAACTAAAAGAAAATTTTCAGTACAAAATACATCAATACGTGAATTTACGCGCTTAATTATCTATAAGAGAGCCTCACCATGATCAATCGATCAGAGAAACTTAAAGAGGAACGCGGATCCTGGATTTGTAGGATCGCGGATCCTGGATTTGTAGGATGGATTGTTTGCAGTATAAATTGCTGCCCTTTTCTTTCAGCTGAAAACAATGTTCAATTTTGGAGAAATTCGTGCATTTTTATATCCCGTTTCTAACATTCAATTTATTTAATTAAGTAAAAAAGAAAAATATAAAAATAAATAAATAAATAGTCATTATTTACATACTACGCCATTGGTGAATTAACCGTTGGATCAAACTTGCATCACCTAACCGACAGAAGGACTCGAACCGACCTGCCGAGCTCTCCCTCTCTCTCTCTCTCTCTCTCTCACACACACACACACACACACTCACAGAGTGATTCGCTCTTCTGTTTTGGATCAGTTGTGCGGAGCAGGACAGCTGAATCTCAAAAGAACTGATCCGGTGCTAAATAAATTCTCAAAATGAGAAGGTGAATTTAGGCAAATATATGCCTCCACATTTGATTCACTCTGATTGGTTTTTCGTTAGTTCGGGCCTGATGAACTGAAAGGTTTTTCAATTGTTGCAGCAGGCTGGGGCATAGGCACCAAGCGAAGCAAGCCGGAGTTAAGGGCATGTTTGGCAGGCTGTCGTTTGCCGTAATCGTTCTGGTGATCTGCACGGTTTCGCTATTGTCCACTATAAAGAGCAACACGCGACCCGTATCTCGATCCGAGGTACGTGCTTTTACTGCATTAATGCATTCAAACAGAGATTAGGGGAGTTACTTAAATTGAAGAAGGTATTGGAGTGCAGAAATTGGTTAATTTTAAAAGAGTGGCGCGATTGTGTTGCATCTTGTTATTGCATAATTGGGGCCACCCAGGAATTTGGGCTACTTTTACTAATATTCTAGCTGGTTTGTTTATTTGAACCGTGGATTGATTGTTCTTTGTAGATCTTATGTGTTTGTGATTGAGATTTGTTTAAACAAGCGTACATTGTGCTTATTTATTTTTCTTTGTGTATAAATAGATTGATGTTGATGCGCTTTGGGATACAGCTCCTTCTGGTGGATGGAGGCCATCATCAGCTCCGAGATCTGATTGGCCCCGTATGGTTTTCTTTAATATGTCTTGCATTCGTATGCTTTTTAAATTTTGTGTGTGTATGTGTGTTTCAAAATGCTTTTACACTGCCATTGATTGTTAGTTCATTGTAATTCATGACTTCTTAATTACTCAAATTTTTATTTTATTATATGCTTGTGTATCGTCTGTTTGTGTAGCTCATCCAGCTGAAACTAATGGGTACCTACGAGTTCGTTGTAATGGAGGCCTCAATCAGCAAAGAAGCGCGGTTAGTACTAAATCTTATAACACATACACTCATGTTCTCCTTTGCAGGTTTCCTTTTCTATGATTGCTTGACTCTCTGATAGACCTCAATCATTATCCCATAGATGTTAGAATTTCTTCTGGGTTAAACAATTTCTGCTGATCTATTAAGTCAGCTTTGTATGCTGGTGCTAATTCACTGAGTTTGGTTAATTAATACATTTCAATGTTCATTTCTTTCATAGTTTTTTTTTTATACTGTGCCGTTATTTGATTAGAAATGAAGGGGAATGCAAAGACCTCAAGGCCTTTGGTTCCCTTAAAAATCGAAGTAGTGAAGAGTTTTATGCTTCTTGAGTTTTAGTTGTCCTACTATCGAATTTCTCTATGAATTTCACTTATGACTTCATATCTAAGAAAGAAGATTCTTAATGGAATAAGAAGAGAAAACCTTTTGATTTACCTTCCTCCCTGCCCCAGTATCATGAGAGAATATTCTCATCTCCAGTTTATAGTTCCTTGGATGTTTTCTTTAATTCATCTGATGCAATTGAGTTCTATGGTTTCTCTAGATTTGTAATGCTGTGCTAGCTGCTCGAATCATGAATGCGACTCTTGTGCTGCCTGAACTGGACGCAAATTCCTTCTGGCATGATGACAGGTGCCCATTTCTGTAAATAACCTGAGACTTGTACCTGTAATATGTGTCAGATTTTATGTATTCGAGCTCTTCCTGGGAGCTGCTACTGTAGCTTTAGTATCTATAGTCTTTTCTTTTGCCCTTGGTAGTGAATGAAAGGGTGTCAACTAAGAGTCAGATAAAGACACTTTATTGCTTGTTATTCAAGGTCCAGCAAGGACGAATCCCTGAAGGGATCTCAACCAAATCAATTGAATCTTAAAAATTTTATAAGTATTGCAAAAGTTTCGATGAGCCTTACATGTACTTTATATTTGTTCTTCTTTAGTGGTTTTCATGGCGTTTATGATGTCGAGCATTTTATCAAGTCACTGAGATTTGATGTACGAATAGTGGAAAGCATTCCAGAAACCCGGAGAAATGGGAAGAGTAAGAAGATAAAAGCTTTTCAGGTGAAACTGGTTATTATTGGATGAATTCTTCTTACACATTTTACAGTTAGATCTGGTTGTGACACTTTTTGTCTCAGATACGGCCTCCAAGAGATGCTCCCATCAGTTGGTATACCACAGATGCTTTAGAAAAGATGAAAGAGCATGGTGCTATTTATCTTACACCATTCTCGCATCGCTTGGCAGAAGAAATAGACAACCCTGAGTACCAGCGCCTCAGGTGTAGAGTGAACTATCATGCCTTAAGGTTTAAGCCTCACATTATGGAGCTGAGCAACTCAATTGTGAATAGACTGCGTGCACAAGGTCATTTTATGGCCATACATCTTCGTTTCGAGATGGATATGCTCTCATTTGCTGGGTAAGTCCCTTGCTTATACTAGCAGACCTGAAAATGTGTTTCTTTTGAAATTGACATTTCGTACACGGAAATGTTAGCATGTTTTTATCTAGTGTCCACTGCATTGGACCATCCTTGAGCCTCTCGATAATAAACCTAAGAAGAAACATAGAAGATGAGGAGTGTAAACTTTGGGATGTTTTAATGTTCTCTTTCCCATATATATTGAGTGTAGGCACAAAGTGAGCTAATTGAGGGTAGTTGGCACTCTGTTGTATCACAAGCTGGTAAATCTGCTTCTTATTAGTATTTTGTCAATAAAATTTTCATTTAGCTTGAGTTAGGGAATGATCCGTTTATTTATTTCAGTTTCAATAGTTATGAGTATTTCACGGATTTTTTGATCGACATTGCATGATAAATGGCCTAAAAAGAAGTTTTTGGAAGAAAATATTTGCGTATCTGACAAGTTTTGGCCATGGAACTTCTGAACTCATTTCAGGTGTTTTGATATATTTACTCCTGAACAACAAAAGGTTCTGAAGAAATATAGGGAGGAAAATTTTGCACCAAAGAAACTTGTTTACAGTGAGAGAAGGGCGATTGGAAAATGTCCTTTAACTCCAGAAGAGGTAATAGTTCATTTTGTTGAATTATGTTTGCCATCTTTTGCATCTTCATGGTATCTTCTTCTTTTTAGTTGGCAAATATTGTGGTTTACTGCGGATGTACCTACTTTTTTTCAAATTGTAAATTTATCATGATCTTCAGATTTACTACTTGTTGATTAGAAAAACTCTGTTGTCGAAAAAAAAAGAAAAAAGAAGTAAAAATCCTTATATGCTGTCAGAATGTACATGTAGAAGAAACTCCACATGAGAAAATTAATTTTCTTAGTTGCTGCTGTAGTGATTTGTTGCTTCCTAACTACCTAACTAGCATTATCACTACCTCCATGAGAATCCTCTGAAACCTGAAGGTGGTAGGCAGAATTATGAGTACATTAAAATTACTTTTAATGACCTGCAGGTTGGTCTTATCTTGCGAGCTATTGGTTTTGACAACTCTACCAGAATATACCTTGCAGCCGGAGAACTATTTGGCGGTGACCGAGTCATGAAGCCTTTCAGATCTCTGTTCCCTGGCCTTGAGAATCATAACACAATAGACTCCACTGGCGAACTGGCAAAGAATACGCGTGGTTTGGTGGGCTCTGCTGTAGACTACATGGTTTGTCTGCTCTCAGACATATTCATGCCAACTTATGACGGACCAAGCAACTTTGCAAATAACCTTCTCGGCCACCGCCTCTATTATGGTTTCCGAACAAACATAATACCAGACAGAAAAGCTCTTGCTCCTGTCTTTATTGAGCGGGAGAAGGGGCATAAAACCGGTTTTGAAGAAGCTGTCAAGCGCGTAATGCAAAGCACCAACTTTGGCGGACCTCACAAGAGGGTCTCACCCGAGTCATTCTACACGAACTCATGGCCGGAGTGCTTTTGTCAGGTATCAGCTGCTAATCCTGCTGATAGATGCCCACCGGATAATACCTTGGATATCTTGGACAGTCAGTTGACGAATGGAGGAACAGATGATCCTGAATCTCTCTCTTCAAACTCAACATCCACCGTCGAGAAGTAGGATCTCGTGCAAAAACTAGTTCATAAATGTCCATATTTCCAAAGGCTACATGATGAGACCGGATTGCAGCTACAGCTGGTACTTGTTCTAATTTGGCTCTGCAGGTTCTTCTCTCTCTAGGCATATGTCTCTCATTAGGCATATGCTTTATTTTCGTAATGTCTAAAGCATCTTTGGCACTCTTTATATCTTTGCAGTTTCTTACTTGGTTTGCCACTGCCATGACTTGAAGAAATTAGAAAAATAGCTAGTGTTAGATTGGGAGTTCTAATAGATACAGATGTTGAACTAGAGAATCCAAGCAGTGTAGTCTTTTTCTGCTGACTCTGAGCGAATATTCTTTGCGGAAACTTATAATGCCTGTAAATTCGATTAAAATTCAAGACAAAGCTCGTCCCTTTTTGATTCTCCTTATTGTTGTTTTCACTTATAATGCTCAATTCAACATTATTGATGGATAGAAAAAGAGCTAGTTTTGCTCGATATGGTACGAGCATTATCTTATTTAGCACAGGGACAGTAACAAAACTTCGTCGATTTTCTGTCTCAGGCAAATAACATACTAAACGGGAAATGACAAAAAAATACTCTATATTCAGGTGAAAATGCCTCAAACTACAATGTGTTTATTTTATTTCAAAAAATATCTCTGTATTTTATAAAACGTTGCATGAAAACTTCCCATGTCAAAATTAACACCTCTTTCATCTCAATTGGTCTTAATGAAATCTTTAAAAGTGTTAGTATCTAAATGAAATTACTAAACTATACGAGATAAAATCTAAAACAATGGGGAGAAATGTGACTTTGAACAACTAAGAATTAATCGATTCAAAATGTGAGCCACAATATCAACGGGTATACTTGTGAATTTATCTAAATTAAACATTACAAACACACTGTAAGAGTATTCAAACATTATATATCAACAAAAGTGTAAAAATCTTTATCCAAACAAACTCAAAGCGATTGAAATACACGCATCTGGTGTAGGGTGTTTTCTTGCAACACATTTTTTTCAATAAAACCAACACGGAGTAATTTTGCCCATTTTCCTTGTACACAATCCTTTTCCCCATACTAAGAAATAACCAAAATACATCTAAAGCTTGGAACCAAATGCAAACGGTTCCCAAAAATCACTATCAAATTACAATTACATGAGGCAGTTTTACAAGAAAGAGGATATGGTAGTGTGAGAAAAGGGACGCGCGCAGAAGCAAAACCGTGGAATATGTTATCAAGTATCTCAGCAAACACGCAGCTTGTTGGCAACATATAGGAGGTGGCTGATGTTTGTGGGCGGGTAATTCTGCAGCAGTTTCAGATTAGAAGTGAAGTCGCCTGCGAGCAGACGCTTTCGGACAATAATCAGCATTGCACAACAAACTCGGAGCAGCGTTTCCTGCAACGATTATATCAATTGACTCAATATCAATATCAATCGATACCTATTGCCAAAAGAATGAATGAACTTTTGCTAATTGCACTTAAATGTATTGCTAGTTCAGAAACACAGACAGTTAGAGAAAGAGAAAACAGAATGTTATTGCTTACACTATCTTTAAAGAAGGAGAAGAAAAAAAGCATGCTAGAAATGCTAGATTAAATATATAAGACATAAATTTTGACGGTCGAATCTGAGAAAACCAATTAATTGAATAGTAGATTGGCTTACTTGAGTACCATCAGGATCACTTAGAAGTGTGTCCCAGATTAAGAGACTGTCTGCAAAACTAAATTCCTGAGTTAAAAGGAGTGTAATCCACCTGAATGCATAAAACTGTGGGTTGACCTGCAACACGACCATACGAAGAACTTAAAACATCAGAGTGAGAGTAAAAAAAACTCAATAAGATCTTAAAAAGCAGGAACATTTACAGCTTATATATATATATCAAGAAAAAAATGAGTGTTGCGCACGTCTCGGCCCCGCTGCATCGAAGAGTACCTATGCACCCTTTCTTTATAAAATAAACAAACAAGAGATTCTTTAATTTCTGGAAGCGTTATAAAGTATAGTTTGTTCTCAGTGCCGTCGAATTCCAGAGACTGCATTATTAACTAGACCTCCAAACAGCTTATATATATATATATATATATATATGGAGTGGTTCTCGTGTGAACAACTCTTATCGTGTGACACTTTAAAGACAAACGTATTGCACTTTCATGGTAAATATACTGCACTTTAATACTGCACTTTACGTACTGCACTTAAGGACAAACGTACTGCACTTTAAAATGCAATATCTTTGCCTTTAAAGTGCAGTACATTTGTCTTTAAAGTGCAGTGTTCACACGTTCACACGATAAGAGGCTCACATTTGAACCTCCTCCTATATATATATATATATATATATATATAGAAACTGTTAGAGAGAGAAGAGTGGGTGTCACTTTGCACAATGAATCCTAAGACCGAAGAGGTTAACTTTATTGATCCATATTCAGCATGATATAGAAACCATAACACAAAGTATATCATCAAGCAGCATGACAGAATCTTACTTTGCTTGTCAACTCAAGATGGCGCCACAGTTCCTCATCATGATCCTTTAGCAGCTGCGATAACCTTGTAATGGTGGCGCGGATGCCCACAACACTGTTATCAAGTTGTTGAACAAAATTGTCCCGGAACCCACTCAATAACTCCACAAAACAGAAGAATGTATCAGCTTCGGCAGAACCCTGCAGGCTCGCAGAAAATAGCAACTGAGGAAAGAAACCGAACAAGAGAAACGAAGCAGTCATAACTGCACAAAACAATGGAATCACTTTACAGTAAAATCAACACTGATTCGCTAGGAATGAAGTGGAGAGATAAGACTTGCTCTGGAGACGAGAAAGACACAGTAATGCCATCTTCTTCCTACTTTAGTTCATAATAACAAAAAATAAATGGTATCATCGAGGTTACCGTATCTTCCTCATCAGAGTCACTTTTGCAGATATAGAATAACGGGGCCAAGATTTCATTCATTCCTTGCACGTATCTTATTCCTGGATTTAACTTTGCAAAAACAATCAATATGTTCCGCAAAGCCTCCTGAAAAAAAAGATACAAATAGAGCAAGGAAAATAAATAGAGATGAATTGCTACCAGCTATAGGAAAAAATAAAACAAAATGATACTAAAGCTCACCTGGTTGGATTTAGCAGAAGCTGAGTCCCCTGAGAAGAAGTGTATGTCTGGATGAGTCCGCATGACATCCCGGTTAATCTGTTCCACAACCTCTGTCTCCTAAAAATAATACATTTCGGAGTATGAAGAATTAGAGCTTGGATTTGCATAAACTATCCGGAACCTCTATTTGGGAAGTTGAGGCAAATAATTTCCATATTCAAATGCAAAATGAACATACTGAAGGATGGCATCAGAAAGGTGACAGACATGCATTTGCATAATCCTACCTTGAAGAACTGATTCCAAATGCTAGTTTTTCCAAGACTCAAGGGATGTTCTCCATGACTTATCTCTGATCTTGAGAGTAAATGTGGATTGCCTCCATCCAGTTGATGGTTGTCAATACTTGACTCTTCCAGCTTCCTTGTAATCTCTGACTGACTAGCCAAGGAAAAAGTTGAGAACATGTCGAAAGATTGAAGGTGGTACCGTGGCAAAAATTCCATTAGTTACTTATTCATTTCAGGTAAAACGTTTCTTAATAAAACAGTTATCTGCTCAATATGTGTTCTGCAAATACAGTGTGCTATTTGCAAATAAACCAAATAAAATCTTAAATCCATTAAACAAGCGATTAAGAACTAGGCATCAGAAGGTGAGAAATAAAATGTGGGGTCTAATATAGAAGGTAACAGTATTCAGAATGAAATTGTCAGCACATGGTAGAATAGGATTAGCTGTTCATCACTTTATGATGGACACTATTCAGTTCTAAAGAGGATCAGTTAGTGACATTTTTTTTATCCAAGGTAAAGGATCAACTCTCTTTCTCTAAAGAGCAACCTTACTTGAGCATTCACCCATCTCCAAGAACCAACATATATACAAAAGAAGTGTTATAAAAAATTCAACTAGATGATTATACAAACAGACACATCCAAGTATGGAAGCACAGTTCATGATTTATCTTTGTTCTCTTTCACAAAAAATATGTCTGATTATGCATAAAAAGGCCAGAAAGCTTAACATGCAGCGATTTCCAAATCAGAAAATGAATAGCATATATTTATATGGCTTCTTTAGATACACAATAGGTACCTCTTAAAGAGGCAATATGCAAAATATTACAACTTGTTGGATATGTAGTGTATGAAAACTTACAGGATTCACCAATAGCTCCTCTTTAAATTGTTTATACTGAGATCGTTTTTTAGCCAGTTCTGAAGGCCAACTAGAGCGGTCAGCTGGAAGATACCCCAATAAAAGCTGCAATAATCAACATATAATCTTAACTACAGCTAAAAGCTCCACTTTTTAGGACTAACTGTGAAAGAGAAGAAAAATTTTCAAACCTAATTTCTTATTTCTGCAATGTTCTAGTAGTGATGTCCACATCAAGAGCAATTTGTAAAATTGGATACACAAACTTAGTGACGTTTATCTTCAGATATAAATTATTCTCAATCTATAAGTTCAAGCCGTGTTTAAATCGTCATTTTGATCCTATAGTTCATTTATAGGTGAACTTGCCCAAAAATTTACATTTGTAGCATTATAAAATTATTCATCTTTTAACTTTTAAAAGTGATAAAGTTCTTATTTAGGTACATTTTGAGCAATGGAATGTTATTTCTGCTCGTTATTTTCTATCTAAAACACTATTTTTCATACAAGACGAGGTTTTTCCACTCGGTTAGTCATGCAATATAAGCATATATGGTATTGGATAAAATAATCCTAGGGTTTAAGAAGTCCCCATTTTATTATCATAGTCTTATCCTGTGCAAGTGCAACCAAAGACCAAACATATTACAGAAACCAAAATCCTTACCTTCCACACGGTTGCACGAATTCCAGCTCCATCAGGTATGCCTTGTAATGCTAGTCTCCGGATTTCTCCCATATCTATAACCTTCTTTGATAACTACATTAACCAATGAGACATGTGTAACTATACATAGTAATGAGAAATATCAAAGCATAATGATCAAAAGCATCAGCTTCTAATTAATGAAATGCCTACATTGTTCTTTCTGCAACTTACCACAGTTTTAAGTTAAAATCACATCGTCATACAATGAAATATTAGCATACCACTGCGAGTACAAACATGAAATTCAGTCGGATCATGTATGCAATTGTAATGTCAGTAACTCAGTAAGTTAATTTATGTTCAAAAAGTTCATTTCCATTCCTGATCTTACAACAATTTCCCCGTTATGGAAAAGCTAAAATAAAATCCAGCACCAAAAACCTCGTTTAAAATCTGATTCTTCCGAGATAAATCCTTAGCAGCAGGAGGCGTCGCCGGAGAAGCCGGAGAATCTGCTGGTGCGGGGCCGTCCTCCTCACCACTGCAACGCGCACTAGCCTTATTCTCAAAAACACTACTCAAAGGATCCCTATTTTCACCTTCCGCGTCGCGACCGTCAGCAGATAAGGACACTGGAGGTTGCGTCGGACTCGGGGCTGCCGGCCGCGGCAGCGGAGACGGCGGGTCAGCGGTGGTGGCGCCATTTTGCGGAGAAGGAGCGGACCAGAGAGCGCTGTTCAGCCAATCGGGGACGCGTTTATTCATCGTAATCGGCGGCGAGATTGTAATCGGGGATTATGTTGAGGAGACTTGCAGACGGTGAATTTAGTCATTTTTTTTATTATAAATATATTTAATTTATTTGTTTTATAAAATAAAAGTTGTTTTTATAAAATAAAAATATCTGCAGTAAAGCAGCGGATTCATTGTTAAAAATTCAGACAAGCGTTTTCATACCCCCAAATCAAGCCCTATTTGCGATTAAGAGGATGCCGTCGGGACGCCGGGGACGCCATTCCTCGTCGGAATCGCCTTCCGACTCCGACCGTCGGAGCAGTAGACGACGGCATTCCGACCAGTCTTCGGAACGCAAGAGTAAGAAAAAGGTTACCGAGGATGATATTGCGGAGTATCTCGCTAAGAAGGCTCAGAAGAAGGTGCGTGTTTTCCCCAATTTCGTCTTCGGTTCGGCTCTGTATTGTAGTTTCTCATTTAGTGTAATTTAGGCTATGAAAGTTGCCAAGAAATTGAAATCGCAGAGCGGGGATGTCTCGGGTTATGCGAACGATTCGAATCCATTTGGAGATTCTAATTTGAACGAAAAGTAAGTCTTGATCTCTTCTCTTACTAATTTTACAGATTCTTTAATCTTTTTTGAAGTTCTACTTCGAAGTAATTATGTTTAGAGTCAGTTAGAATACTCGAGCTGAACTTACTCCTGGAACATGAAAGGTTTGAAAATCTATCTTGGCCATGGAGTTTGAGTATAACGGAATAGCACCTTATAAACTTAGAGCCTGGAATTTCATTCATAGATGGCTTCAGAGTCTCCCTCAATATTATATTTATTTTTGTAATTCCAGATTTGTGTGGAGAAAGAAGATTGAGCGGGATGTGACTCAGGGTGTGCCACTTGAAGAGTTCTCCCTAAAAGCAGAGAAGAAGAGGCAGCGTGAAAGAAAGGTAAGATTGTGTGTGATGCACTTCTATGTACTTTCGTCTTTTTGATGCCTTGATGTTTAAATTGCCATCTAACAGTTATTAGCAACATGGGTATCCTTGCCCATGTTGGTCTTTCTCTGGAAAGTTGACAAGGTTTAACTCTATGTTTATGTAATTATCAGTGGTAAGCTAATACTGTAGGTTTAGGTGAAATGGCATAAAATTCTGGTAGAAAATGATGCCATCATTTTTGTCTGAGATAGTTTGGTAGACAGATGAGTACATCAGCTAATACTAAGTAGATGAGCAGATATTGAGCTTTGTATATTTTAGCAAATGAACAATGTGATATTCCTGCACTGGCATTAAGAATTCCAATAAGCAGATATTGAACTTTGCATGTTTTAGTTTATGAGTTTTGATGTGTTGATTTGCATATCGGAAGTGTCCTTGTTGTATGCATTGTGTTTTTCTGTTCCTTTGTCCATGTAAATGTTGAAGCATCCTAAGATGTGTTTTGATGAATCCCAGTTGAGTCCTATTTACTTCAGTTTCGTTTCCTTCCTTCTGAACTGGCAATTTCACTATGACTTTGATTATAGAATCTCCACATGTTTTAAAGAGCTCAGATGCAGAACCATCATCATATGAATGTGCAGCTAACTGTCTACCTCAGGTCCTCAACCATTCCTTCCTCTTGCAGTCTTACCCATCATTTGATACTGTTTTACACCCTCATGGAATTAAAAAGCGCTCGAGGCGTACGCCTCGAGGCCCGCCTCGGAGCGAGGCGCCGGAAAAAAGATCTGAGGCGTACGCCTCGTTGAATTCGCTTCGCCAGGCCGCCTCAGTCCGTCGAGGCGCGCCTCGAGGCATACGCCTCGAGTCGACGGCTGAGGCGTTCGAACCATAAATTGGGGCCTATTATCTTTGACCCATTCTTTAATTTCAACCAAATAATTCAAATTGGCCCAAATTTCATACAATCCATAAGTTTATTTTTCAAAATTTATCAAAATCGATTCAACCCTAATTGACTAAAACCCAATTTTCTTCCAAATCAAAACAATTTACCGTGAAACCTCCGCTGCCGCCCAGAAACCACCGTTGCCGCTGAAACGGCCGCCGCAGCGACTTCACGTCAAGTGAGTTGATTTTTTAGTTATGGTGAGTTGATTACACGCCGCTGCGACTTCACGGGAGATTGTAATCGAGTTTCTCTCAGCTGGATACAATACTTACATTCTCTGTTTTTTTAATCTTATAACATGTGACTGTGATATTGTAATCGAGTTTCTCTCAATTAATTATGAGTATTGTGAAATTGAGTATTGTGGAATTAATTATGAGCATTCTCCTGCTATTCTGGAATTAATTATGAGCATTAAGTAATTATTTGCAATTCCGTTCAAGTGTTGGAAGTGCAAATAGAGGTACTTTAAATCTAATTAATAATTTAAACTAACTAATAATTTAAACTTTTTTGTATTGTAGTATATTGCTAATTTAATGTTTTAATGATGATGAAGATTGATGATATTTAATTTGTGATGTTGAGATTTAAGAACTTATAACTCTTTGTGTTGGTGTGAATTGGTTTTTTTGTTGGTTTGAACTTGGAGAAACTTGATTTTGTGTTTGTGTGTTTTTGTGGTGTTATATGTTTATTAGGGGAAAAAATAGAATTTACGCCTCGATTTTACGCCTCGGTCCGCCTCGAGGCTTGCGCTCGTGACCCATTTACGCTTTTTTGAACTTTGTACACCCTTGATAGAGCTGCATTATAATGTGTGTATTATTATACAGGTGGACAGTATTTAACCTGTGCTCTTTTCTTATGTAGGCTGAGATTGAAAAAGTTAAAAAGAGAAGAGAAGAACGGGCCATTGAAAAAGCACAGCGTGAGGAAGAGATGGTGATATACTGATTTTTACTTGTGGAGGGATTATTTTTGTAATTTGTCTTACTAGACCTAATCAACTGATTGATCTATAGCATTATTCAACTCATATTAACTTCATTGATCTATGAAAAATTCCTATTTATAGGCGCTACTGGCTAGAGAGCGTGCACGAGCTGAGTTCCAGGATTGGGAGAAGAAAGAAGAAGAGGTAGATCATTAAATTATATTCCGATGTGCTTGTCAAGTTCCTTTCCTTTAGCCCTTTTTCAGAGTTTAACTATTTGTGATCTTGCAATATTTTCTATTTTGCAGTTTCATTTTGATCAAAGCAAAATCAGATCAGAGATTCGATTACGTGAAGGTCGTACTAAGCCGATTGATATTCTCACTAAACATCTAGATCCTGGTGATGACTTTGAGATCGAAATAAATGAACCATACATGGTCTTTAAGGTAAATGATTCTTTGTCATTGTTCCTTCTCCTATTGTTCTGTAAAGTAGAACTTGTAATTGTTCTGGATTTTATCACAGTTTTGATGTTTAACCTGTGATATCTTTCACTTTTTTAGGGTTTGACCGCAAAAGAAATGGAAGAGCTTCATAATGACATAAAAATGCACCTTGATTTAGACAGAGCAACTCCTACACATATAAGATATTGGGAGGTACTGTAGATTCTTTCTTTGTGTACAAAATAGACTTTTCTGTTTCTCTGTCTACAAAATAGACTTTTCTGTTTAGTTGTATATTAGTTTGGTTGTTGATCTATATCTTACGAACTTGTGTCATTTCATTTGTTTGGAGTTCTAGACATGCTCTGTATATATATACATATATTGTGATGGTTTACCCCCTTTTATGCTGAACTTTATCCTCTTTCAAATCTTATGAGTTTAAAAAGTTAATAGTTTTACACATGGATAACAGGCACTATTGGTAGTTTGTGAATGGGAGCTATCTGAAGCCAGGAAAAAAGATGCATTAGATCGTGCCAGAGTCCGTGGAGAACAATTACCTCCAGAGATGATAGGTGAAGAACGGGGCTTGCATATGAGCATTGAAGCTGATGTTAAAAGTCTTTTACAAGGGAAAACCTACGGCGAACTAGAAACCCTGCAATCCCAAATTGAATCGCAAATGCGATCTGGAACTGCAAAAGTGGTCGAATACTGGGAAGCTATTCTTAAACGTCTCCATATATACAAAGCGAAGGTAAATTTTTCATCATAGGTATCTAGTATTTGGTATATTGAACGAAAATTGAGTTAGCCTTGACATCTTACTGTGAACTGCAGGCTTGTTTGAAGGAAATCCATGCCAACATGCTGCGCAGGCATTTGGAACGCCTAGAGACCCCATCCGAGGGTGAAAATATCAAAATAGAACAAGCTGAAGAACTTGATGAGCAGGAGTCTGATCATGATGTGGAGGGTATGATTATTCAAATTCCTATTTCAATTCCTAGATTTCAGGACGTTAAGTAGTCAACTAACTGTATTTGAGTATGCAGATGCTATTCCAGTCCATCCAACACCTGTAATAGAAACAGAGGTCGTGGATGATGAACTGGCTGGATCATATTCGCCTCAATTATTGCATGGTGGTGAAGATGAAGATGAAGATGCAATTGACCCTGAAGAGGACAAGGCTATTCTGGTATTTTTTTTCTTAATTATTTATATGTTCTGAAGCTAGCTAGTTGTACTTGACATTTAAAGCTGAACATGCTTGCATTTGTGTGTGCAGGAGAAAAAACGTATTGCTGTCAAAGAAGACCGCCGCATCCAAGAATTGTCTTCGAGACAGAATCCTCCAGAGGATAATACCTTTGAGAGAACAGCCATGAAGGCCATGGGAGCAATGGAAGAAGGTGATGTCGTATTTGGGTCGAACGAAGAAATCAACCTCGACTCTCAGGTAAGCTTACAGTCTACTCTGCTTTCTATTCATTTCAGCTATCTTAAATCTTATTATGTTTTTGGAATGTCTTCAATCTCTTGACATGATTATATGTTGTGGTTACTTACAGGTGTACTGGTGGCATGATAAGTATCGTCCCAGAAAGCCCAAGTATTTCAACCGTGTACACACAGGTTACGAGTGGAACAAATATAACCAAACGCATTATGATCACGACAACCCGCCCCCCAAAATTGTGCAAGGATACAAGTTCAATATCTTCTACCCTGATCTGGTCAACAAACAAAGAGCTCCAACATACACCATTGAGAAAGATGGAGATAGCGCAGAGACCTGCATCATCAGGTTCCATGCTGGGCCGCCTTATGAAGACATAGTAAGTTTATATGTCAATTTTTCATTCTTTCATTCTCTTATCAAATTACTCGTCCAAAAATGAAAACCTGGAGCAAAACCCGCTTACCCTTGTTTGTTTGTCACACTTGCAGGCGTTTCGAATTGTGAATAAGGAATGGGAATACTCCCACAAGAAAGGATTCAAATGTACGTTTGAAAGGGGGATTCTACATGTCTACTTCAACTTCAAGAGGTACCGGTATCGTCGTTGATCATCTCAAAAGAACTGTTTGTTTTGGATGGTCTTTTCTCAGATTTCCCGTGTTGATAATTTGAATTTTGTGGCAAAATCTAATTACAAACTTTGAGTTGTATCATTATACCAGTAGTCAAGTAAGAGTATTGGAGCTGCTGATAATACTCTTATCATGTTGATTTATATTTTTCATGAAGAATGAAGATGATCCTAATACTTAATTAGTGTATGTGTGCATATGTTTTCAGCCAATGGCTGGACCGGGCGGGCAATGCAGTTCAAAAATTTCTTTACATGTTTATGTCGATATTAAATAATTGACTCAATTGCCAAAATAACACTTTAAAAAAAATAATTTTCAAAATAATACTCTTCAAAAACTAATTCTCAAATCAATACTCTTTTTGCCATCTATGCACTTATTTATCAAATAAATATTTACATGGAAAATAATTTATAATTTTTTAAAATTAATTTTACTATACTAGCATTTTAAGGAATTAAAAAATAAAAATACTTTATTTTTATTAAGAAAAATACGATATATTACTAAAAAGTAGATAAAATATATAAACATTTATTTTTTTATTTGAAAAATACGGAAAAAGATTTCTTTCCCACCTAACGCAACAATTATATTTCTCTTTTATTTTTATTTAATCTATAATTATAATAATAAGAAATATTCCACTTTTCATATAAAAAATTAAAATACTTTTTGTTTGTTTGAAATAAAATTTACTGTAAAAGTAAACAAATAAAAAATATTTTTTTTATTTGCCAAATAAGATACACATAACGTACAAAATAAATAAAACACTAACAAATATTATTTATTCTTTTTATATGAAAATACGATTTTATTACAACAAAGCATATTTATTTATAATTAAGTAATGCAAAAAAAAAAAAAAAAAAAAACATTATCCATGCAGACAGTTGCGGATGGAGGGGAGGGGCAGCGGGGAGTTGCCCCTTAAATTTAAAATCTTTTGTGTATTATGTTTAAGATTATTAGGGCTAGTGGTGAGAACTTTCCTCTTATGGTCTGTTTGGTTGTTAGGAAACTAAAGTTATCACATAATTTAATTTTGTAGATTCTGATTATGTGGAAAATAATTCAGGAATATAATTTAATGGAATATGATTATGGAAAAAATAGATTTCTTGACTGTATTTGGAAAATATAAGTAAACTATCCGGAATGTGAATTTATTTTATAAAGATCAAAATACAAAATAAAGAATTCATAAATTTTGATTTACTATTTAAAAAAAAATTAATTTAAAATAGGTCAAATAGAATCGATTGCAAATTAAAATATTGATTTTGTGAATTGGGTTTTGATTATTGTTGTCACAACTCGGCCACTTCGCAGCAAATGACTGAATCCATTTAATTAATTCGAATGTGGTGGTTGTCGTTTTCTTTGGAGGGTCGAAAGAAGAGTGATGGGCGGCAGCCGACAGTAGATAAGAGGGCTGCGTAGGATGAACAAAGATCGTCTTCGATTTCCTTAGTTGAGATAGTAATTTTAATGTAGATTTTAGTTCAGAAATTCATTATAATTTCATGATATGATTTGGGTTGTGAAGGATTAATTGGGGAGGATCTGGTCGGATCATAAAAGATGGTGAAAATTGATGTTGAATGGCTTTGGGGAAGAGAATGAGAGTCGAGACGTGCAAGAGCTTTGATTTTAAAAAAATAATAATTTACGTCCCTATAAGGAATCGATGGTGAAAATTTAGTATTAGGGAAAAAGAATACTTGCGTTAGAGTGAGGAAAAAGAATCCGAGAATATCAAGCCATTTTCCTGTTTTGTAGGATTCTTATTACTTTCCTCAATTTTATTAAAATTATACCAAACATTGGATTTTGAATTTCTGAAATAAGATTACTTTCATAATTCTACAAAACACCGGAATTTAATAATTATGAATTAAATTACTTTCCCGGAACAGAATCCGTGCAAACCAAACGGGCCCTTAGTGCTTTGGAATAAGTTTAGGTTTTCCTATCAATATTTATTTAACCACTGTCCATGAAAGATTCTTAGGAACAAGTAGATTGTTGGGTCCCTCTGACTCAAGTTTCTGGCTCCACCTCTGCATTTAGATATTTATTTAGTATAAGGAAATAAATATGTGGCAAAAAGAGTGTTAGTTTTAGAATTACTTTAAAAGAATGTTATTTTGAGAATAATTTTTTCTATAGAATGTTAGCAATTCACTCCGGCCAGATCTCGTTTGAAAGAGCTTAAAATAACTTATTTAAATAATAAGTCATTTTGCATACATTTGATAGAGTTTATCAAAATAACGTATTCATCTCCATAAATTACTTTTGACTTATTTTTATAATTTAATATTTATGACTTATGGATAATTTGTAAGAAGCTTATGTAGAGATCTAACAATCGAATCCCTATTCAAATTATAATTTTATTTTTTATATTATATAAGTTATAATCATTATTGCATCCAAATGTAAATTAAAGACAATTGTTCCACACAAATTTATTAATAAAATCTAATAACGTTTACACCTCTCGATTTTATATATTGGGATCGGTAAATAACAATTTTAATAATTAACATTTATATCTACAGCCGCAATAATGGTCGACCGGCGCTTCTTCTCTTCCGATTAGGCAGACGTAACCTACCGGAGTTCGACCAAACTTCTGCCTGCACAAACGGGAGCACGCAGGATCAAACCCAAATTCGCATGTAGTATTGTACACGTAGTACTCGCATAATTTCCCTTCCACTGGATCCGGAGTAGGAGCAACACTCTTCACCCCTATTAAAACAAATCAAATACGTAGAATTATATCAAGCGGACACAAGGGTGTGTGTGGGTGCGGCCGTATAATTTAAAATATAGTAATAATATTCGTTTAACTAAACTTATAATATTTCTAACACTTAATTAGTATGAATCGGCGTACCTGATACCGTGAAAAGAATAAGTAGCAGCGAGAAGAACAGGAGTTTTGACATTCTAACTAATATTAGATGAAGAAAATAGTTGAAATTTCACTATAGAATTCTTAGCAATGTGAGAATTGAGATTGATTAATATATATAGTATATGATTTACGATTTGGAATAAGTTTTAATTATGATTTTAAGATTTCGTATTCAACGTGATATTTGGAATGTATTCTGGCGTGGTTTGTCAAAACCTGTTTATTAGCATTATACGCTAATTTTCCTAATGGTTAGCGTGATTTAAGTTGTTATAATGGGAAGTAGGATTAATGCAATTATACACATAATATTATTTGGAAGTAAAAAGTAGCTACCTTAATTTGGAGTCAATTGTCAAAATAATACTCCCTCCGTTTCAAATGGGCATGGGAATTAAGAAAGTTGAAGATAAAATATGAGAGATGAGTAGATGATAAAGTAAGAGAGAGAAGATGGGTGTGATAGTGAGAAAGTAGATAATAAAGTATGAGAGAGAAAATTATTAATATAATGAGAGTAGATAAAGTAGGTGAGAGAAATGATAAAATATGAGGAAGTTGTTTCCTTTTTAGGAAACGAGTCGTTTCAAATGGAACGTCCCGAAACGGAAAACAGGTCATTTAAAATATGAGTACTACTTTCTAAAAAAATAATTCCCAAAATAATAATATTTAAAAAATAATATTTCCTCCGTCCCGTTAATATCGTCTTGTTTCTTTTCTACACGGATACTAAAAAAATAGATTTAGTTGTATATTTTATGTGTTGTAATTGTATTACGAATTAACATAGTTTTCGATAAATGGTTGGTGGAAAGGAATGAGAATTCATTCAAATTTTATTAAGGCATAATTGAGGCAATTTTTTTATTTCCGAATTTTATTTTTTATGTTGTAATTAAAGAAATAATCTGAAGTTTCCAGAAAGTTAAAAATCATAATTTTCTGAGTTCTTAATGGAACGGAATGGTGTGAGAAAAACTTTTGGAGATAGAGAGTGTATAAGAATGTCGGGTGGGTAGTGAGTAACAAAGCACCCTCCTCATTCTTGAATGTACAGTGTTTATGTCATTAAAGGAAACAATACAATATTATTGAGGCAACCCGAAAAGGAAAATAATGTAAGAATGACAATTAATGAGGCAACCTGATTAAGAATGTCTGTACCACAATTAATGAAACGGATAATAATGTAAGAATGACAATATTATTGAGGCAACCCGAAAAGGAAACAATACAATATTATTGAGGCAACCAGAAAAGGAAAATGGCAATTAGTACTCCCTCCGTTTCATTTTACCGGATTTTATGCGCGGTTTCTTCGTGTTCTATGCAGGAGGTGGTCAGTTATGGAGATAATTGTGGTACTTTGGGAAGGAATGCTAGAGGAGAAAGAAAGCCTGATTGCTGTGCAGATTTATGGGTTGTTGGACCAATTTCTAGATATTGGAGAGTAGTAATTGGACCAGAGCCGTTTGGGCCGAATTTGCCAAGAATCAATCTAGCCCCACTTTCCAATTGTTGAAATTTGGAGAAAGAATTGGAGGGAAAATGAGATCTTGAAGCTGCTGCTGAGATGATGTGCCATGTCACATCGCAGTTCTCCTACTGCCTACAAGCCACACCCCTACTCCCTAGTATCTAGCAGAGCATTTAATGCTATGCAGACCAAACAAGTTATCAACTCTTTTGAATGTAATATGGACAGAATTCGATCTAAGAAAGTAGTAGTAGAAAAAGTAGAAGAAAAACACTTTCTCTTTAATGTTCTTGAAGTTTAGCTTTGTAATTTTCGTCTTTAATATTTTGCACCGGACTTCCTACTGTGAAGACAAATTTAATGCTTCAGTCTCTGGTACTCATTTCTGCATTTAATTCTCGTTAAGTTTCTGTTGAGTTATTGCTGCTGCTTTCTGGTTAGTGAATGTTCTTGTTCTCTCTAGCTGCTGCCTTAAATGTTCTGCAAGATTTAAATTTGTGTATGTTAAATATCAAGAGTTTGTTAGCCTCAACTCATTTCTCTTCAGTTTTCCTTATGTCTTCTTTAAATATGTTGTCTGCCTTTATTCTGCCTAGTACGTGTAGCTAAATCTTGAGATCTGGCTAGATAATGAGATTCTGACTCCACACTTCGTGAGACTTCTCGTGCTTATAATTGGAAAATAGGGTTTCGGGTGGATTTGGGCAGGTTGAGTATGTTGGTAGCTTGAGATTGATCACCTTAGGCTAGTTAACTTTTTAATCACCTAGATCTATTTGATAATGAAGTCACTTTGTATGATCAACATCAGTGACCTAATTAATCCGGTTCCTTCGGTCTAAATGCTTCTTAATAACTTCTCTTTCGTTGATCAACAAGCTAGAATTGTTGTTAGGATAGGGAGTTGGTTCATGATCAACATGCCTTCTCCACAGCAAGAAAAAGGAGTGGATGCGTCCGTGATCAACACGACATCCAAGCTAGGTAGCCTCATGATCTAGTTAACCCTTTGTGTCGAGGATCGAAGTAGAGTTGGAGTGGATTTATCTGGCCAGGTCCTCTTCTTTCTATAATTGTCCAATTTCCGATTTATAAATTATTCTGCCTAGTGTTAATCAAAACCCAAAGTTCATAGTGGTTACTAACCAAACCCTTTCCGGTCCGTAGAAATAACCTGTTTATGTCTACCCATTCCCTGTGGATTCGACCCTGCTTACCTCTGTGCTTGTTTTAAGTTTAGTGTTGTGCACGAAAATATAAATTGTTTTTGGTACACGGTTTTAACGACGAAATCGTGTCCGGACCAAAATGGCGCCGTTGCCGGGGATTGGCGTTTTGATTTAAACTGATTTTTTTCTATTGACCCTTGCCCTACTAAACTCCCTAATGAACTCCCTACCGAACCTCCCTACTGAACCCTCCTACTGAATCTTCCCTACTGAACCTTTCTACCGACCTTTTTCTACTGACCCTTTTATTTTTTGTTCTGCCCAAGTGTTTCTCCTAGGTGTTTATGAGTGGCTCGTTCAACCCAAATTTCTGGCTAGACCCTGAAATTGAGAAGACTGCTAGGAGACTCAGAAAGGAGACACGGTTGCGCAAGCAACAAGCTTAACTGGAGTCGCAGGGCGAAAGAACTCTGCATACAGAGATTGCAAGTGAGGCTGGTACTGAAGCCAGCTCCCTAGAAGATCAAGATATTCTGTCTAACCGGGCAGAGGACCAATCTGAGAAGGAAGAATCTGATTCTGAATAAAAAATAGAATCCAAAACAGTCATGGAAGAAGATGATCCAAAGGTCCTCGAGGTCAATGAACATACTGCCAGGAAGCGGAAGGACCCTGAGCAGATCGCCGCTTATGGTGAAAATCATGTGGAACTCAAGGCAGTGGAGCGGAATGCCCTGCCCAAGTTTTATGGAAAGACGAATGAGAACCCCTTCTCATTCTTGAACGAATTCGAGAAGATATGTAGGATCCAGAAGAAAACTGGCCAGCAGACTGACGATAAAGTGAAGCTAGTTGCATTCCCTTATGCACTATTCGACAGAGCCAACATGTGGTACTCGAGTATGCGCACAGATTGTATTGAGAATTGACCACAGATGGAGACTACCTTCCCGGAGTACTATTTTCCCGCAACAAATACAAGCTCCATGAGGAAAGAAATATCGAGTATCCAATAGGAATATGATGAACACCTCAGTGAGTACTGGGAACGTTTTAACAGATTGGTGGGAGACTGCACAAATCATAAATATAGAGATGGAGAACTGTTTCAATTTTTCTACCAAGGCATGACCATGAAATACAAGGACTTGGTAAATTCCGGAAGTGGATGAGGTATCCACCGTAAGCCTTTCTTCATTTGAACCTCGCCCTTATAAATTTTAAAATTAAGGTTATGCCATCCTAAGGTGCTGCGCTTTTCATCGTAAATGGAGAATGCAAGTCTCCTCGAAATGTCGGTTATAGGAAACTCAATTGGTCGATTCATGCCGATTGACTCACTTTAAGATTAGTGAGGCCAGACAGTACATTCAAAGACTGGTGGACTCCACTAAGGAGTACGACAAAGAGAATGCCATGAATGTGAGGAAGGTTGTCCAAGCAAGTTCCTCAGATTATGAAAGAAGAAATGAAGACAGAATGGAAAAAATTGAGAAGATGCTGAACCAGGTGGTGAATAAATCAACTTCAGCAGAATCGATCGAGGTAACTTGTGGTGCGTGTGGCGAACTCGGCCACTCTTCCATTAGATGTACCATGACAGCAGTTGAATACGAAGATGCAAATGCAGTGGGAGGGTATCACTTCATAAAGAATAGAGATCACCCTAACCTCCGATGGAGACAACCAGAAGACCCTCCCCAACAGAGTCAATCCAGCTACCAATCACCTCTGCAGCACTTCCAACAGCAAGACTTTCATAATCAAAGTGCACCTCCACAGAATTTTCAAAACCAAAACTTTTCACCTTAACAAAACCAAAATTTCCAACAGCCCCAACCAAATTACCAGAGCCAACCTGTGATAACCCGTATTTTCTACTTAGTATTTTAGAATTTTTCTTCTATATAATAATAATAGTAATAAGTGCCTTCATGTTTAGAACTAAGTAACAACCAACTTAAGTATGTATATATGTATATAGGTAATGTTATAAACATTATTAATAACCTTCTCCTTTCATAGCAAGTCAACGAGGGTGTGTCATGAGGGGTTAGCATGCAATCTTAATCCAACTCTTGATCCCCACGTGTCTTTTGCATGGATTAAACAAGAAAAATCAAGACATTTGTCCCTTTATGCCTTACACGTAGACCACAAGAAATCAAGAGGTGGCTTATGAATTTCCAAGGCATTTGATAAGCTTACAAAAAGAAATAATTCCATTGTTACTCATCCTTTTCGATCTTCTCTGTTCCACTTCCATTTCTTCATTTTCCTTCATCACCAAAAGCATTCAACACTTCTTCTATATCCTTAATCATCTCCATCAGCAGAAGCGGAGCCAGCTAAGGGCTTGGGGGTGCTATAGCACCCCTGAAAATATACATAATTTTGTTTTAATACTATTCTTAAATTAGACCGTGGCCCAGCGGTAGTGCAATATGGTAATTTTGCAACAGGTTGTGAGTTCGATTCTCATATGTTACATTAATTTACTTTAATTTTTATTAAGGCACATTACTCATTACCTTTTAAATGTTGGACAATTACACACCCAAATACCCAAAACCTTTTAAATGTTGGCCCATAACTTACCCAAATTAAATAAAAACTTATCAAACTTATACTGGAAGCTGAGCTCCGACGGCTCGGAGTTCATTTCTCTCCAGAACCAAATTCGCAAGAAATTGAAATTGAATAGGGTTTTGAGAAAGACAAAGGTTTTTCAGTACCAAATTGCTTGTCAACTCTATTTTCGACAAATACAGAAGTTGGAAGGTTTTGGGAGGAATTATCGAAAAAGCTTTGTTTCATGTATTGCTGATAAATTGTTAATCAACATGCAATCGAGGAAAGGAAAATTAACAATACATGTTCGGTTTTAAACCTTGTATTTGTTGTACGGTATTTAAATTTTTTTTCGGGGGCTCCGCCCCCGAACCCCCAGAAAGGTTTCGGCCCCGACTCTAAATCATGAATCCACCCTGCTTAGCACTTGTGGAGTCAAAATCCTGGCTCCGCCACTGTCCATCAGCTGACAAGCTCTCTCCAACCAAGCCACTAGCAAGGGAATTTGAAGCTTCATCCATTCAATCGCTTAACTTCTCACTGAGTAAGAAAATTCTCTATCCTACCCTCCATTCTATCAAATTTGCTGAGATTGTTTAAGATATGTTTATAGCTAGAACCTAGATTTCTATTTCATGGAGGATTTGGGTTAGGGAGCATTGCATGCACCGATCTTTATTTGGGTAATGGAGTTTGAACATATCACTTTATCTCTTTGCTTGGATATTAATTAAGGAGTTGCATGTTACATGCATATTGGTTTCTAGGATAATCATGTAAGGTCATGATAGATCTCACATAAGGTTCAATAA
This sequence comes from Lavandula angustifolia, assembly GCA_028984105.1. NCBI lineage: Eukaryota > Viridiplantae > Streptophyta > Magnoliopsida > Lamiales > Lamiaceae > Lavandula > Lavandula angustifolia. The sequence goes on along the minus strand of CM054821.1, from coordinate 15,330,966 downwards.
GGGTAGCAAATTCTCGTTTAAGAATCCGAATAGAGTGGATGAATTTTAGGCAAAACGCATTTTCGATGTTTTACGATTCCGGCATGAGTTTCAAAGCCAATTATTCAATCTTTCGTTGCTTGAAAAATTCCATAAAAATTATAGAAACAAACTTCAGGATGTATTTAATATTTCTGAAAAGTTTGGTAATTTTTGGACGATTATTTATATTTTTAATGAATTTTCACTTCTTTACTGCCGAAAAACCATGCATGCGGGATAGAGCTTAGTAAAATATTTATATCTCACTCCACAAAAATGATATTGACTTGATTCTTTTTTCTAAATACTCTACACACATATTAATTTCTAAAAATATTTATTTTGTAATTTTAAACCATGCATGTAAAAACAGTTTATTACAAACCTTCCATGGTTAAACAAAGACTTGCATTCTGTGGAACATTTTTGAGTGAAAAACAATCTGTATATTCTGAATCCATCACTTATCCATAAGGTTTTGAAATTTGACATGACATCACTATGTATGTATCCTAAGTAGGGGTGTTACGGTATACCGAAAAATTGGTATACCGCACATACCGTACCGAAAAATTATCGAAAATTTGGTATACTGTGATTTTCGGTACGGTATGATACTGTACCGAAGTTTTTCGGTACGGCAACGGTATGAGATTTCTCATACCGCGGTATACCGATTCATATCGAAATCTCGATACATACCATGTACCGATATACCGAACTATATCCGGTATACCGATTCATACCGAACCTCGGTACATATCATGTACCGATATACCGCGGTACATACAGTATACCGAAATAAACCGATTCATACTGAATATCGGTATATACCGTATACCGAAATATATCAATTCATACCAAATGTCGGTATATATCGTATACCGATATACCGAACTATATCGATTCGAACCGAACTATACCGATTCATACCGAACTATACCAATTTGTACCGAACTATATCAATGTATACCGAACTATCCATTATACCAATCTTAATGTTATATTATACATTTATAGATTAATGTTTGTCCATTATACCAATTTTAATGTTATATTATACATTTACAGATTAATGTTTGCCTAATAAATTAATCGTAGTCCGTGCATACCAGTTAAATGACATAACTTTATTTAGCAAAATTCGCATTATTTATTTATTAAACCATGAACTAATTCATTAAATGTTCATATGATAATATGACCATACAACTTAACAATCATTAGTCACTATGAATCAAATATATATATGATTGAGAGAATAATTTATTGTATTATATTATCATTGTTCCAAGTGAAATACTAATTTAATCAAGAAAAGAAAAATAAAATAAAATACAAATAAAAAAAAATTAGTTATATTATTAAGTATTACTTTATATCGATTATAGTGAAAATTACTTTATAATTTATATATTCCATCAAGAAAAGAAACATCAAAGACAAATGTAAATCAAATATTCTATTTTGGGCAAAATTATATTCTTAATTTCTTTCTACATTTTCTCGATATATATTCTATTAATTAGTTTCTAAATATTAAATGAAGTAGAATAGAACTTTTTCTTTGTATTAAATATTAAATAAAGCTATTAAATGAAGTAAAATTAAAATCGTAATAATTATTTGCTTCGGTATATCGGTATACCGAAGTACGGTATGGTTTACCAAAAATTTTGGTATATCGTTTGCTTCGGTATACCGAAGTACGGTATGGTATACCGAAATAGCGGTATGACAACGGTATGGAGATTGCTCATACCGAACTTTCGGTATACCGAACTACGGTATACCGAAGTTATCGGTACGGTAACGATATGCATTTTTCCATACCGAACATTTTCGGTACGGTAAGTGGTATGGGAAAAATATTACGGTATACCATACCGAACACCCCTAGTCCTAAGTATTAGTGGAATGTTAGAATTTTTAGAGCAGTTTTGGTCCCACAAACCGTAGCTAAAGTATAGTTGGACAAAAACGGACCCTGTTCGTACAGTGAGCACTGTTTTGGTGATAACTTCTAGAATACTGATTATTTTGTTACGAAACCAATTTTAGTATAAATCAGACTCATTAAGGATGACATACATGGAATATTAGAATTTATGGAGTGAAACCGTGGTCTGTGGAATTTTTACAAAATAGGCCTTCTGCACGAGTTTAACGGATTAAAGCTACGACATTGTTTTAACATAATAACTATTAGAAATCGTTACATAGGTTATGAAGAGTATGCTTGCTGTTAGATCAAGTCGTTAAAACTTAGGATATTGTTGTAGGACCTATCATGGAAGAACAATAGCCTCGGTGTCGGGATTGCACGTGTAAATCAACTCAGTGAATTTCGAGGTGGGTAATATTTTCCTAAAATTATCGTTGAGTTATTGAGCTCTATGAACTATGTTTATCCATGAAAGTTTTTGTGCATTTACCTGTTTAATGCTTCTACGTGTCGATCGAGGCTCTCATCTGGCCTAACACGCTACATGAGGGTTAATAAGAAAGTGTGTACACGTATGTTGTTAGTAGCACAAAGATTGATACCAAGTGCTAACATGTTATGAGGGACCCCTCGAGTTTCGACTCGAGGGCCAAGGCCCAAGATATGAGAATGAAGTGGTAGAAGTAACAGGAAATGTGACACAGATGTGCGCACCCAATGATAAATGTTTTGTATGCTTGGTGCAATTTCCTTTTTAAAACCATCCAAGTCATACCTCATGCATGGATAAACTGTTTTAAACATTTTTCAAACTGCTCTACCCACTGAGTACACTAGTGCTCAACCCCAATTATTTTCAAACGTTTTCAGGTTGAGCGGCAAGGGCGACGGAAAAGAGCTAAGGAGGGGGTTTCTGCCATGATCGTTTTATACTTTTCTTTAGACTCGTGAATGGATGTTTATGTTTTGTTTTGAAACTCATAACTACTGAAGTACCTACTGAACATATTTAAATACAAGTTTAATCATTTTACAAATGGTCCGCATTAAATTATGTGTTTTTAAAATAGAAAAATATTCCAATTTTCGAAAGACGGTAGGAAAACATGTTTTATAATATTCTTCCGTAGCGACTCGACCTCTGTGATCCTTCGTGGAGGTCGGGGCGTTACACAACCTCAGTAAAATTTCCAAACTAACCAAAATCAAGCTCACCAGGACTATCAACAACCACCTTCACTAGTTTACCAACCACAAAACTAAGCTACTCAGCCAAATCAGAACCAACCTCAATTACCGTCCATCCAGAACCAACCCTAAAAACCACCACATCACATGGGAGGTGCACAACAAAATCAAAATGTGCCACAAAGGGGTTATCGGACAAATGAGGAGTTATGGAATGAATTCAAAAATTCCCAGTTTGAACAGAAAGCTGGAATGAGTGCCTTGTCCAAGCAGTTGGAACAACTAGCTAACTCCTTGAGGGATATCAAAGGAGATCAAGGAAAAATCCCTGCCCAAGTACATATCAATCCTAAGGAGGAAAATGCTAGTGCAGTGACTTTGAGGAATGGAAATGAGCTGCCTGAACCTGTAAGGAAGGAACGAAGAACCTCCGGAGAAGATGAAGTTAAGCAGCTAGAGGATGAGTTGCAGAGACCAATCGAGCCATTGGCCCCACCACCTTTCCCCTCTGCCTTGCTGAGGAAGGTCAAACCAAAGAAAGATGCCATGAGCTATAAGACATTATTTGAAAACCTGGAAATAAACATACCATTGTTGGAAGCTCTTAAACTCCCACAATTAGCCAAGTTTATCAAAGAGTTTATAGCTGGGAAGGTACCTGATGGAGAAAAGGTGATAATGGAAAAGGCTGCATCTGCGATGATCCAGAAACACCTCCCAGAGAAGTGTGTTGATCCAGGAGCAGTCACCTTACCCTGTTTGATTGGTGAGAAACTGATTCTACGTGATATGTGTGATCTGGGTGCCTCAATTAGTGTGATGCCCCTCTCGATTTACAAGACCTTGGTTGGTGTGGAGCTGACTGAAACAAGAGTGGTGATGCAACTTGCGAATAGATCATGCATCTACCCAGTTGGATTGTTGGAGAATGTCCTAGTAAAGGTAAATGAGTTTGTCTACCCAGCATACTTCTATGTTATCAATACCAATGATGAAAGGATCAAAGGAACAGTCGGGGTACTTCTGGGCAGACCATTCCTAGACACAATTAGAGCCATTATTGATGTGCATGAAGGCACAATTAGCATTTATTGGAATGGAGACAATATACGCACAACATCTATGATGCTGTGAAACTGCCGGCGGATGTTGAGAATGCCAATACTCTGGATGTGTACACTTCCCTAGTCCAAGATCATTTGGCGAATGAGTTTGTTCAAGACAAAGTGGAACCGACTACTACACAAGAATCAACCCAGTTGGACACCCATGGGATGAGTGATATTGAAGTGAAGGAAGTTGTGATGTCTTTATATGCCCAACCATCAGTTCAAGCAGATGTCAATAGTGTGACTGGGCTACCTCAAGACCAGATTCCGGAGAAGCCTTTACCATCCATCATTCAACCTCCTGAACTGGAACTCAAACTTCTCCCTGCTCATCTGAAATATGCATACTTGGGGGACAAGGATACACTGCCAGTAATAATCAGCAGTAGTCTAACCCAAGAAGAAGAAACCAAATTGATTTCAGTTCTGCAGAAGCATAAAACTGCTATTGGGTGGACCTTGCAGACATCACTTGAATCAGCCCAGATGTCTGTATGCATTATATTCTTATGGAGCCCAATAGCAAACCAAGTAGAGACTCGCAACGCAAGTTGAACCCTAACATGAGGGAAGTTGTTCTCAAAGAAATTCTGAAGTTGCTATCCATGGGATCATTTACCCAATTTCAGATAGCAAGTGGGTCAGTCATGTTCATGTAGTACCTAAGAAAGGAGGAATTCAACTGGTGGAGAATGAAATGAAGGAGCTTGTCCCAACACGTCCTGTCACTGGGTGGCGGATGTGTATTGACTATCGCAAGCTCAACAATGCTACCCGGAAGGACCATTTCCCCCTGCCTTTCATTGACCAGATGTTGGAAAGGCTGGCAGAGCAGGCTTATTTTTGCTTTCTGGACGGGTACAACAGGTACTTTTAAATACATGTGAGTCATGACGATCAAGAAAAAACGACATTCACATGCCCCTTCGGAACTTATGCATATAGAAGGATGTCGTTCGGGCTGTGCAATGCCCCAGGAACCTTCCAGAGATGCATGATGAGCATTTTCTCAAATATGATTGAAAAATGCATTGAAGTCTTCATGGATGACTTCACAGTTTATGGGAATTCTTTTGATAACTGCCTGAGCAGTCTAGATAAAGTACTCACCAGATGTGTTGAAAAGAATCTCGTGCTCAATCATGAGAAATGTCACTTTATGGTCACGGAGGGTATTGCACTAGGCCATGTCGTCCCAGAAAAAGGAATTGCAGTCGATAAGGCAAAGGTGGACCTGATTGCGCAGTTACCATATCCAACGAATGTTAAGGAAGTTAGAGGATTCCTTGGGCATGCAGACTTCTACCGAAGGTTTATCAAGGACTTCGCCAAAATTGCTCAACCATTGACTAAACTTCTGCAATTGGATGTACCATTCGAGATAACCGACACCTGCAAGGAAGCTTTCAACTTGATGAAAGCCAAGTTAACATCCGCCCCGATCATGCAAGCACTAGATTGGGACTTACCATTTGAGATCATGTGTGACGCCAGCGACTATGCAGTTGGTGCGGTTCTTGGACAAAAATTGGGCAGAGAGAACCATGTCATCTATTACGCTTCCAAGACTCTCAACCCTGCCCAGTGTAATTATACAACAATTGAGAAGGAGCTTCTGGCCATCGTGTTTGCCTTTGAGAAGTTCAGATCCTACTTGCTAGGATCTAAGATTATTGTTCATACAGATCATTCAGCATTGAAGTACTTACTGTCCAAAGCAGAATCCAAGCCGAGCCTGATCAGGTGGATATTGCTTCTCCAAGATTTTGACTGCGATGTCAAAGATAAGAAATGATCAGAGAACAAAGTTGCTGATTTCCTAAGTAGGATCTCCATGCCTGCTGATGGAATCCAAATTCGAGAGACTTTCCCAGAGGAGCATTTGTACGAGATCAAGGAGGTCAACAACATCTACCTGCCCATGCATGGCACAGAAATTTGCAGTGCAGTGGGTAAGATTCCTTGGTATGCTTCTATTGTTAATTATTTAACCACAAAGAGAACTCCACATGGAATCACATGAGCACAATCTCTCAAGCTTAAGAGCGATTCAAAGTATTATTTCTGGGATGAGCCTTACTTGTGGAGAGTGGGGGCAGACCAAGTAATCCGAAGATGTGTGCCCGAGGAAGAGCAGGGGAGTATTCTCCACCATTGCCACTCCTTAGCATGTGGAGGCTATTTTGGAGCCAAGAGGACAACACAAAAGGTATTGAAAAGTGGCTTCTTTTGGCCTTCCATTTCACGTGATTCCCATTTTTTTTGTAAGAGCTGCCATCGCTGCCAAATGACTGGGAACATCTCTCATAGGGATGAAATGCCCCAGATACCGATAAGATTTTGCAAAATCTTTGACGTATGGGGTATGGATTTTATGGGGTCGTTCCCCAGTTCATTTGGTAATCTTTACATTTTGCTCGCTGTGGACTATGTGTCCAAATGGGTGGAAGCGAAGACCACCCGAACTAACGATTCCAAAGTTTTTTTCGGATTCTTAAAATCCAACATCTTTAGTAGCTTCGGAGTACCCAGTGCTATTATCAGTGATCAAGGCACGCACTTCTGCAACAGAACCATTGAAGCCATGATGAAAAAGTATGGTGTCCAACATCGCCTATCCACACCATACCATCCGCAGTCGAATGGCAAGGCAGAAGTATCCAACTGAGAAGTAAAGGGGATCCTAGAGAAGACGGTAAATCCCTCCCGAAAAGATTGGAGTGCAAGGCTTGATGATGCCTTGTGGGCTTATAGAACAACATATAAGACTCCAATTGGGATGTCCCCATACCGGTTGGTATTCAGAAAGATGTGTCATCTGCCTGTGGAGATTGAGCACAAGGCCTACTGGGCAGTTAAGCAAATCAATATGTAGAGTGTGAGGAGGAAAGGAAATTTCAGCTCCAAGAGTTGGAGGAATTGAGGATTGAAGCATATGATGTTGCCAGTTGGTACAAGGATCGTGCCAAATTTTGGCATGACATGAATATACGAGGAAAGACCTTCCAAGTTGGACAACTGGTGCTTCTCTTCCAATCCAAATTAAGGCTCGCCTGGGAAGTTAAGGTCAAGGTGGCTTGGCCCATTCAAGATCACAGCCGTCTGCCCGAATGGTGTTTTTGAGATAGCTGGCCTTTCCGATGAAAGTTCGTTTAAAGTCAATGGCCACCGACTGAAAGCCTATTACGATCGCTCTCAAGTGCAGATAGTGGAGTGCATTGATTTGCACCTTCCTCCCTCTCAATAACCAGAAGGAGGCGTCTAGCCAAAGACGTAAAAGAAAGGCGCTGGAGGGAGGCAACCCTCGAGTTGATATTTTGTTTTGTCTGACTTACTTACCTACCCTAGGGCCTATTTTTCAATTGTTTATTATTTGTGGAATAGTGTTTGTATGTGACCATTGTTGCGGGTGGATTAGGTCTCTATGCAAATTATGTGGGTTGCAGAGATAGATTTCAAAACTTTGGGGGGGGAGACTGCAAGAAACGGTTCAAAATCTTGACACCGTCTACGAGGAGGAGTGATGTTACACTTCCTTTCAAATCTCCTTTACTCAGCCCCAACCCCCATATTCCCGCTAACACTCCACCTTGTTCATTTCTCTGCAAATCTCCTCCATAGAAGCGCAGCAACCACCATTTCCGACCCTCAAAATGTCTACCAAACCACACAGATCCACCAACTGCCGTCGTTCTCGCCGGTTAGCAACCACCGTTGGTGGCTCTTCTTCCCACTCCACCGTTTCGTTCTCAGCCAAACTCTACTTTAATGAGGAAGAACCGCAAACTGAAACTTCCTGGGCCCAGCTTGCTCAACCAGAAGTCGGAGGGGAGGACTTCCTGCACGCCGATGCACTCCCTTCATCCTTCCATCTCCACACTCACGGCTTCGAATGCCCTGAGGACCTATCCGACGCAGCCTTCCACAGAGACTGACGAATCGTCGATTTCCAGGTTAAATCTGAAGTGGGTCCACTTCTGCTTTTCGATGACCCGCACATGCAGAGGGGATCCCGCCGGAAAGGCATATCTTTTCGCCTGTATAATACTACATTTATTAAGAGTTTGTACGAGAATTCTGCTCTTTCTTTATCTTTCATTCCACTGACTCACCTTATGAAAAATGCATATCTTTTCGCCTGTATAATACTACATTTAGTTTGTCATTGGCTGAGTTCAACTTCTGTTTGGGCATAATCCCCTCTGCATATGTGTTGTCTGATGAGTATCTGTCTGCTCTGTGTGGTCATCCTTCTGAACTCGATAGTCTTGTTCCAACCAGTGAAGCCTGAGACCTACTAGCCCCAAGCAGTGGTATTGAGTTTGCCTCTTCTAAAACTGAGGTGTGTCATATTCATAACCCTGTCTTGCGCATGTGTCATGTTTTTATAACTTACAACCTCATGGGCGTTCCACCTCCTATTCCCGAGTGTCTTACCAAGAACTTTTCTTCATGTGGTGCATGCACCACAACATTAAGGTTGACTTAGGATACTAGATAGCCCATGGTTTTCATGAGATCGCTGCCAACCCTACAAGACACTTCACACTCTGCCACCTGTTTGGAACATTCTTCCATCGACATTTCCTCCTCTATAGCACTCGCTATCTTACCCAGATTTCTCCTCCCAAATGCTTCTCACTCAAAACTTTGGATTTTGCCAAAGTAATTAAATTGAAGTCTAACGGAACTGCGGAGATCCTACCGCCGGGACCTAGTGTCCCAAGCATGTCTGTGGATGCAGGTTCTTCTAGTTCAGTGACTCGGGAGTCTGAGCTGGAATCTCTCTGGCGAGCCAACGAGGAAATGCCCCAGCAGATGGCAGCCCTGCAAGAAGAACTCCAGAAGCTAAGCCAGAAGAAAAAGAAGAAGAACCGCGCGGCTGAGCCGCGCGACCGGTAATTTGTTTCATGCCACTCTTCCCTTGTTTTTGCTTTATTTTTCTACTAGTTTTTTATTTTTGTTCTGTCTTCCCCTTGTCACACTTTTGTCCTTGCCTACTCGAGGACGAGCAAGGCCTTACAGTGTGAGGAGGGGGGGTGTCTGTCGTGTATGTTTCGTCCCCATTTTCTGCCCTGAACACTCTATATGTTTGCTTGAGGACAAGCCGCCTAAAGTGTGAGGAGGGGTATTCATTTTGATTTGTTTGTACCCTTATTTCTGTCCTACTCTGTTAGGCTTTGTATGCTTGAGGGCAAGCAAAATCCTAAGTGTGAGGAGGGTATGTATGTGTTGTATGTGTGTTTGTTTTGTCCGTGTCTAAGCATGCCTAGTGGCCTATTTTGCCATGTTCTGTGACTGCCCCTGCCCCATCAAAAAAAAAAAAAAAATTCAAAACCTAGTGAATCTCTAGCAAGTTGCATGTATCTTCACTGTTTAGGATTAGAAGAAGCTAGGAACGATGAAATTGGGGCATAATTTGAGTCTACTTAAACTGCACTGATATGTCAGGATTGAGCCTATAGTGGGGCACTTCCCACTTAATTCTTTTTGAGTGAATAGATGCCACAAAGTCACCATATTAACAAACCATATGCACCGCATGATAGAAGGCACTAGGGTGAACCGTAATTCTGTCCTGAGTTATATATTAACCTAGCCCCAATAACCCCTAGTGATCCAATTTGAACCGTGGCCTTGTTCTTTCAATGAGTCAGTAAAAAATCAGTCACTATCCATTTTAGACCTTCTCTTGGCCCTGTTATGCATATGTGCTTGTGAAGACCTGACTAACACTGAACCAAGATCTGAGCCTTAACTGTGTAAACGGGAATGAAATGTGAATTGGGAAACTGGGAGAAAATCCTAGTCCGAATCAAAAGACCCCAGTAGAAAGAAAAAAAGAGAATAAGGGTGCCCATTAAAAAAAAACTTGAGAAATAAGATATAAATGGAAGGGGAAGGGAAGAAAGAAAGCTTGATTTTAAACCTACTGCCATCCCCAACCAAATCTGAAAAACTCCCTGTCTTCACTAAGTCTTGGTTTCTGTAGTTGCACAATTAGAGGTCCAACTCGTACGTATGCATGATAATTGATTGAGCCTAGGACCATTAGGACCCCACCTTCACAACATGTTTCACGGTCCTTGGCCCCATTACAACCCAAGAGAAAAGCCCTTCTTGATGGTGCAGATTGATTGAATTAATATGGTGAGTGCGTGTGCCTAGGTTTACATGAGCGGTTGTCCAGACTAGTGTAGGTGAGTGATGAGCGAACCGTGAGAAAGACTCAATGCTTGCCCTGTTTTAACTTAGATGATTTTCCTATCTATGTTGATACATGTTCTTGCTTAAGAATTGCTTTGTTGAGCTTATCAATTTTGGCTAAGGGGTGTTGTAGGCTTCGGCATTATTGTTCTGCTTGGCTGCTTGTTTTTTCTTCTTGCCTTCGTTTCTTTCCTGTCCTGTCTGTTCTTGTGTTTCCTTCTTGTTTTCCTTTTATCTTGAGTCTGTTTGTTGAGTCTTGTTGGGGAAAGAGTTGGAAACTGAGCGGCAAATCCAAGCTTTGAAATTATTCTCATACTTGAGGGCAAGTATTGCTTAAGTGTGAGGAGGTTGATAAGCCCAAATTTGTTGTTTCATTTTACCGGATTTTATGCGCGGTTTCTTCGTGTTCTATGCAGGATGTGGTTAGTTATGGAGATAATTGTGATACTTTGGGAAGAAATGCTAGAGGAGAAAGAAAGTCTGCTTGCTATGCAGATTTATGGGTTGTTGGGCCAATTTCTAGACATTGGAGAGTAGTAACTGGGCCAGAGCCGTTTAGGCCGAATTTGTCAAGAATCAATCCAGACCCACTTTCCAATTGTTGAAATTTGGAGAAAGAATTGGAGGGAAAAGGAGATCTTGAAGCTGCTGCTGAAATGATGTGCCCTGTCACATCGCAGCTCTCCTACTGCCTGCCAGCCATACCCCTACTCCCTAGTACCTAGCAGGGCATTTAATGCTATGCAGACCAAACAAGTTATCAACTCTTTTGAATGTAATATGGACAGAATTCGATCTAAGAAAGTAGTAGTAGAAAAAGTAGAAGAAAAACACTTTCTCTTTAATGTTCTTGAAGTTTAGCTTTGTAATTTTCGTCTTTAATATTTTGCACCGGACTTCCTACTGTGAAGACAAATTTAATGCTTCAGTCTCTGGTACTCATTTCTGCATTTAATTCTCGTTAAGTTTCTGTTGAGTTATTGCTGCTGCTTTCTGGTTAGTGAATGTTCTTGTTCTCTCTAGCTGCTGCCTTAAATGTTCTGCAAGATTTAAATTTGTGTATGTTAAATATCAAGAGTTTGTTAGCCTCAACTCATTTCTCTTCAGTTTTCCTTATGTCTTCTTTAAATATGTTGTCTGCCTTTATTCTGCCTAGTACGTGTAGCTAAATCTTGAGATCTGGCTAGATAATGAGATTCTGACTCCACACTTCGTGAGACTTCTCGTGCTTATAATTGGAAAATAGGGTTTCGGGTGGATTTGGGCAGGTTGAGTATGTTGGTAGCTTGAGATTGATCACCTTAGGCTAGTTAACTTTTTAATCACCTAGATCTATTTGATAATGAAGTCACTTTGTATGATCAACATCGGTGACCTAATTAATCCGGTTTAATCACCTAGATCTATTTGATAATGAAGTCACTTTGTATGATCAACATCGGTGACCTAATTAATCCGGTTCCTTCGGTCTAAATGCTTCTTAATGACTTCTCTTTCGTTGATCAACAAGCTAGAATCGTTGTTAGGATAGGGAGTTGGTTCATGATCAACATGCCTTCTCCACAGCAAGAAAAAGGAGTGGATGCGTTCGTGATCAACATGGCATCCAAGCTAGGTAGCCTTATGATCTAGTTAACCCTTTATGTCGAGGATCGAAGTAGAGTTGGAGTGGATTTATCTGGCCATGTCCCCTTCTTTCTGTAATTGTCCAATTTCCGATTTATAAATTATTCTGCCTAGTGTTAATCAAAACCCAAAGTTCATGGTGGTTGTTTTAAGTTTAGTGTTGTGCAGGAAAATATAAATTGTTTTTGGTACACGGTTTTAACGACGAAATCGTGTCCGACCAATAAGTATACAAATTAATTGTATATTTATTTAAATTGTGTTCTCAAACGAGCCTTAATGACATTTTGATTTTTGGTAGATGTTTTTGTCCGAATCTTTATATATATTAAAAAAATCTATAGAAAAAGATTTTTAATTAAACTCGGCCGGCCCAAATAATCAAAATTGGGCCTTCAGTCTCATCAACTCGGTTAAAATAAATTAAAATTGGGCTTCAGTCTCACCAACTCGGCTCAAATAAATTAAAATTGGGCCTTCAGTTCATAAACTCGGCTCAAATAAATTAAAATTGGGCCTTCAGTCTCATCAACTCGGCCCAATAGTTACTATTTGGTGTTCCTTCCGCTTCTATTCGGCGGGCTCGGATGAATTCAAAATTCAAAGCAACACAAATCTCACAACCCTTATAAAGCGAAGATTCTAGGAGAGATAGAGAGAGAGGGAGCGCAATTGAATCGATCGATCAACAATGGAGAAGTACGAGAAGCTCGAGAAGGTCGGCGAGGGAACCTACGGCAAAGTCTACAAAGCCAAGGAGAAATCCACCGGTCAGATAGTAGCGCTGAAGAAAACTCGCCTCGAAATGGACGAGGAAGGCGTGCCGCCGACGGCGCTGCGCGAAGTCTCGCTGCTCCAGATGCTGTCGCAGTCTCTCTACGTCGTCCGCCTGATCTGCGTCGAGCACGTCGAGAACAAGAACGGCAAGCCTCTCCTATACCTAGTTTTTGAGTATCTAGACACCGATCTTAAGAAATTCATCGATTCGCACAAGAAGGGGCCGAACCCTAGGCCGATGACGCCGCAGTTGATCCAGAGCTTCCTCTACCAGCTCTGCAAAGGTGTGGCGCACTGCCACAGCCACGCCGTTCTCCACCGCGATTTGAAACCCCAGAATTTGTTGCTCGATAAGGAGAAGGGGATACTCAAGATAGCTGATCTTGGACTTGGGAGGGCGTTTACTGTCCCTCTTAAGAGCTACACGCACGAGGTATAATACAGGGTTTATAACTCTGATTCATTGTTATTTCTCACTTGGTGTTAGAGTAGAAGCGATTGATTTCCGGAAATGTGCAGATCGTCACTCTGTGGTACAGAGCACCGGAGGTTCTTCTCGGATCGACTCACTACTCGACTGGAGTTGATATGTGGTCTGTCGGCTGTATATTTGGTAATAGCCTTTTCTCTTTTATTGTTTAGATAGATTGGGGGAAAGAACTGAAGTATGCCAATTTTTGTTGTCTTGCAGCGGAGATGGTGAGAAGGCAAGCGTTGTTTCAGGGTGATTCCGAGTTTCAACAACTTCTCCATATTTTTAGGTATACATTTTGTTCCCTTGATATTTTGAGCTCTTTAATTGGTTTGCCTGCTTCTGTTATATGTTGTATTGGATCTTGTTGTGATGAAATGTTGTCTCTACTTCTTCATATTACGGATTTAATGATTTAAAAGCTGTTCCTTCGCTGTCGGTTGTGTTCTTTGGAATGCTGGCCTTTTCAGTCGTTCCTCCGGTAGATATACCATACTCCTTCCGACCCACAATTCTTGTTCCACTTTCCTAAAATAGAAATCATTACAAACACTTTATTTGAGGGCCCCACATCTCTACACGCAACTAACAACTCCGTGCCTAAAAGAAATGGAACAAGAATTTTGGGACGGAGGGAGTATATTTTACTCCAATCATTTAATGGTATCTAGATCAGAGGTTTTTTCAGGTATTGATGAATACTTGTAATGAGTAATTTTCACCATTGATGACAGGTTGATGGGAACCCCTAGTGAGAAAGAATGGCCAGGAGTTAGTTCTCTGCGTGATTGGCATGTGTATCCCCACTGGGAACCTCAAAACTTGGCGCGCGCAGTTCCACAGTTGGGACCTGATGGTGTTGATCTTTTAGCAGTATGAATCATTCATCTTCTTCTTCTTGTTATGTTTAACTTCTTCCTTTTCTTGCAACTTCTCTTACACTTGTTCCTGTTTGATACTAATGCTGACAATATGAAGATCAATGTTGTTGATCTTTTGGCAGTGAGCCCCATACCAATCATTGTGATCCAACTTGCTTTATGTTTAACTTCTTCCTATGCTTGCAACTTCTCTTACACTCGTTCCTGTTCAATACTAATGCTGTCAATATGAAGATCAATGGTGTTCTTCTTCTAGAAGTGAGCCCCTTATGAATCATTGATCTTGTTCTTGTGATCCAACTTGCTTTATGTTTAACTTCTTCCAATGCTTGTTACACTTGTTCTTGTTCACTACTACTGCTGATAATATGAAGATCAATGGGAATGTTTATTAATTACATATCATGACATTTGCGTTCGGATTTATGCAGAAGATGCTTCGATATGATCCAGCTGAGAGAATTTCGGCAAAAGCTGCTATGGATCATCCATACTTTGATAGCTTGGATAAAAGTCAATTCTGAACCATCATCTTGGTGGTTTTGAACTACTTCATTTGTTTTGCTATTTTACCAACTTTTACTATATGTATGTTTTGGCACATTATAGTATATCAAGTGATGTAAAAGCGATATATTTGTTGAGTTGCAGATCTATATGTAATTCGTTCTCCTTCAAGTACTGAAGAAATGTACAATTGCATGAGCAATGCAATTTTGTTATTATTTTATGTTAATTGTTGTCTCTTGAACATGAACGATTCAGACGAAAGTAAGAATATAACGCACCCCCCGAAAACTGAAAAGAGGAAAAAATGACAATGTTTTTCCCTTAATTTGCATTTGTTTGAGATTTTGATGTCTTAACTTCCATAACTTTTATTAATCTACAATTTCAATTTCATAACCTTTTACGCGTTGGTTTAAATCCAGTAACTTTCATTTACTCACGGTTGATCTCATAAATTTGACAAGGGATCATGTATCTCATTTTACATATCCCACGACATGCTCCACCACTAAGGTCGAGGACATGTGCCTTTTAACGAAATGGTATTTCTTAGATGGTTTGTTATACTTTTACTATGAGAGAAAAAACACAGGGGAAATACACACTCTCTGGGTAACAAAATTAGAAACAACAAAAAATAAGGATTCTATATAAAATAAATTATCCACGAATTATAAGAATAACTCAAAGAAAAGGATTGATAAAACTACAAAACCTAGGGTTGACAAACTCCAAATGAACACATGCATCAATATCACCTGATATAAATTTGAGGTGCAAAGTGAGTAAGGTTTCATAATTTAAATTTTAATCATACGTCCAACCTTCAAATCATAGCCAAGCCAGAACCTTACACCACAAAGTAATACATTAGTTATTACATCAACAAATAAGGAAACCATAACGGTAAAATAAATAAAGAAAAAGGGGATTTAAGAACCATTTCCAGCCATAAATTATTATTAGTTTGATCACACCAATGTTAGCTCAGAGTTCTACTACTCATGAAAAGCAAAAACAAAAAGCATCTCCACGAGTCAAAAACAAGAAGAAAAAGATAACATGAAATAACGGAGATTCTTCATTAGGGGATTATTAGCTAAAAATCATTTTAATAAAATTCATTCAAGATTACTCCTCTTCGGCAGCAATTCATTCATCCCTTCCATTACCACCCTAGGATGATAGCTCACGATCGTTGATAAACGTACACAACAAAAAAAAAAGTAGTAGAGAATCTCTTCAACACACTTACGCAACATTTTGGTTTTCTAGACCGAGTATGTAAGATGATTTGTAGTCCCGGCTCCAACCTGCTCAACATCAGCAAGAGAGCATCAACAAATTTGAACAGAGACCATTAAGAGAAAAAGATTTGACTAAGTATTAGTAAAAGAGATAATGAACCCATTCTCACAACCGATTGCAGCAACCAAGACTCCAAATCTCTTATTCCCGGAAGCTAATTTGGGTCAGGATATATATTCCCTTATCAAATAAGGTGGCACATAACTACAAAAGAATCAAATTGAAAATCAGAAACAACACTATACTTAGTCAAGATACCAAACACAATTTCATTCAGATAAGTGAAAAAAAAAAGATAGTGATGTTTTTTAATTCCAGCACTGCAACAAGAAGAAAAAAAAAACAAAATCAAACTCATACGGCAGTTGCTATGATAAAAGACAATTTTCAAGAGGTGAATAGAAAATAAGAGATATTGAATAGTGATGGAATCCTTCATCCCATTCACCGCATGCATCATGAAGAAATTGAAACGCTCCTCGCATCTATATGCAAAATCGATAAGGAAATACTCTCATAATTGCAATCAAAGAAAAGCAACGGCTATGTTGATGTAAAGAAAGTAAGGAGTTTCTGTAAGGAAATAAAGAGAGAATATGCTACACGGAATAAGGAAGAATTAAATTAAATAAGAAAAAATATTAATTGATTAATAATTTAGTCAAATGATGTTGTCTTAATCCTAATTTGCTGAAATAATGATGTCTTATTCCTCGTATTAATTAATAGAATTAAATCGTCATTATTAGTTTAGAAACTTATAAAACGCTAGATATTAGTATTTCAAAATAATTAGTTTAGAATTAAATCGTCATTATTATTGCTCGGTGGTATCGACAAGCGTGTCATCGAGAGGTTTGAGAAGGAAGCTGCAGAGATGAACAAGAGGTCCTTCAAGTACGCCAAGACCGAGCGTGAGCGTGGTATCACCATTGATATTGCCCTTTGGAAGTTCGAGACCAGCAAGTACTACTGCACTGTCATTGATATCGTGAGTTCATTAAGAATATGATTACTGGTACTTCTCAGGCTAACTGTGCCGTCCTCATCATAGATTCGACCACTTGTGGTTTTGAGGCTGGTATCTCTAAGGATGGTCAGACCCGTGAGCACGCTCTGCTTGCCTTCACTCTTGGAGTGAGGCAAATGATCTGCTGCTGTAACAAGGTATTAATTATATGTTGCTCTGTTTGTCTTTAGCATGAAAGTTGTTTATTGTCCTTCATCATGGACAATAGGTTCTGTATATATGTAGGGGGCTCTAGTTCAATAGGTGAGAGCCCACCTTTACTTAGGGTGGAAACAATGTGTTCAAATCCGATATTGTTTTGGGATGTCATTCGGCTTATCTTTTATGTTGTTTGTATTGTTTACCACTCTGTAGTTCAACTAGTCCAACCCTTTTTTCTGGTTCAATTTCCTTGATGTATGCTGTCTTTATGTTAGAAATTTCATGTATGGTATATTCCTAGCTGAATTACTCTGAAGTTCTTCTTAATTTATGTTTGGGTTCATAACCAAATGCTTTTAGATGATCAATTTGGGCTCTACTATTTCACTAAAACTTTGTTGTTCCTTAGATGGATGCTACCACTCCCAAATACTCCAAGGCAAGGTATGATGAAGACATCAAGGAAGTCCCGTCCTACTTGAAGATGGTTGATTACAATCCAGACAAAATCCCATTTGTGCCTATATCCGGATTCGAGGGTGACAACATGATTGAGAGATCCACCAACCTAGACTGGTACAAGGGCCCTACTCTCCTCGAGGCTCTCGACCAGATCCTCGAGCCCAAGAGACCCTCCGCCTCCCACTTCAGGATCGGCGGTATAGGTACCGTCCCGGTTGGAAGAGTCGAGGTGTCATCAAACCCGGTATGGTCGTCCCTTTCGCCCCAACTGGACTCACAACCGAGGTCAAATCCGTCGAGACGCATCACAAGGCACTCCAACAAGCCCTCCCCGGTGACAACGTTGGCTTCAATGTCAAGAATGTGGCTGTTAAGGATCTCAAGCGTGGCTACCTGGCATCGAATTCTAAAGATGATCCTGCAAAGGAAGCTGCAAGTCATCATCATGAACCACCCTGGTCAGATTGGTAATGGTTATGCCCCTGTTCTGGACTGCCACACTTCCCACATTGCTGTGAAGTTTGCTGAGCTGTTGACCAAGATCGCCTAAGTTCTTGAAGAATGGTGATTCTGGGATGGTGAAGATGGTCCCAACCAAGCCCATGGTAGTGGAGACTTTCTCCGAGTATCCAACGCTAGGGCGGTTTGCCTTGAGCGACATGCGACAGACTGTTGCTGTTGGAGTTATTAAGAGTGTGGAGAAGAAGGACCCGACTGGGGCTAAGGTGACGAAAGCTGCAGCCAAGAAAGGTGCCAAATGAATGAGTTACTACAACAGTATTGAATATTTGTGTTATCTCCGTCGTCCTACGTTTGTTCTTGTCGTGTGTTGTGTGTTTCAGAATCTGTGTTGTCGGCTTGTGTGTTTATCGTCCATTTCTAGCTCTCAGAGTTGGGTGCTCGATCGCCGGTGGCGCCTGTAATATGATTCTGTGCTATCTGTTTGTTTCTATATTAATATTAAATAAATAAATATTGTCCTAATGTGTTTTTAGTATTTTGGGAAAACAAAATACAAATATTATCATTTTCATAAAACATTCGCAACATTAAAAGTTTAGACAATAATAATGTGCTGTTTATTCAAAAAAAAATTTAATGATCGGAAATCATCAGTGATTTTTAGGCCTCATTTCAGCGAGCTTATTAGCTTATTCTAAAAAATAAATTGTTTTTAGCTTATTTTCATAATCGGGTATAAATAATTTATTAAAATAAGCTAAAAATAATTTATGAAAATAGATCAACAATAATTTCTTAAATTGTTTTTTTTCTTTCTCTAATTAAGTATTTATATAAATGTATCCAAATGTAAATAAATTATTTAATTTAAGTACTTATTTTGTTATAATTATTTTCTTGGCATGCAGAAAAAAACGAAATCAAGTGGAATAATAGTAATTTTGGATGCACATAGATAATACTATAATGAAATTAGTTTTTTGTATAATTTTATGTTTGTTATCCATGAAACAAACCCAATTGTCTTCAGTTGATTTTCTGCTCGTGTTCAAGGGCAGCATTTAGCATTTGGTTACATCGAATTTGTAGCCCAAATCATTGGCCTGAAACTGAAACCCACGTTGTAGCCCAAATCAAATTGAATTTAAATATGTCAAGAATTTAATGAATAAACTTTAATTCATTTGCTATACATTCGTAATTACAAATTTACAATGCGTATTAAATTGATAGAATATTAATAATTCAAATGCATATTAAATGGATTATCTCATGACTCATAATAGTAAATTCATACTATTATTATTACACCGTGCTAATCATTTAGGAGTGTTATTAATTTAGAGGCATCTTTTATTAATTAGGAACATTAAGAAAGATTGTTAATTAACAAAAATCGAAATTATGTATCAATACATTATAAAGTAACCACCGATTTAGGTTTCTTTGATTTATTATTATATATTAATGATCGTTAATGAACTATTTATTTATTTAATTTAGTACGCTATTTGTATAGTACTCCTTTCGTCCCATTATTAGTGGCGCCTTTTTTTTCGGTATGGTAATTAAGAAAATATGTAATAAAGTAGGAGAGAGAAGTAGATAATAAAGTAGGAGAGAGAGATGAGTGTAATAATGAGAGAGTAGGAGAAAGAAGATAATAAAGTAGGAGAGAGAAATAGGTATAATAATGAGAGTAGATATAAAGTAAGAGAGATAAAATGATAAAGTAGAAAAGAGGGTGTTAACTTTTTACTAATTTAAGACGTTGCCACTAATAGCGGGATATCCAAATTAGGAATGGTGACCCTTAATAATAGGACGGAGGGAGTAATAATTATATAAAAGAAGAAACAAAACAATACTAGTAAAAAATGTATTAAAATATATTTTTATGATCGCCGACCGCCTAATTATGTGGAAAGTTGACTCTGTTTGTTGAGAAGGGGCTAAATCGTCAGAAATTTTTCCCTAAACCCTAGCGTTCGTGTATAAATACGTGCTATCCTCGGTGCTCATTTCCACACATTCTGCAGGGGCGGTACTGCTTCCCAAAGTCTCTCTCGATTATCATCTGAAGGTCATATTTCTTCTGCCTCATGACTATCAATCGATTTCTGTGTATCTTTGTGGTTTTTTTGTTGCTGTAGATTTGATTTATCAGCATGTTTCTCTTAATAGAGCACTTAAATCCTCAATCTGCTGAGCATGCGATTTGTTTTTTATTGTGGTTTAGATCTATGGATTTAATGCATCGTCTTCCGTTTTATTCATGGAACCAGTTGATTTATTAAATCTATGCGAGTCTCTGAGTACTTAAATTGAGTTGTCGTTTATACGATTATTGCAAAACCGATCAAAGTTTTAATCATAATAATCCGTTTTTATTGAAAAAATATTCGAGTATTCGATTTGTTTTGTTTTTCTTATTTTTTGGGGAATATGTGCTATATAGTCTACAATAAATCAGTCTCAAAGTTGTCTGTGAATTTTGTTTTCAAGATGTTTGAATCGTATATGACTCATCCCCTGAACTTTGATTAATTATAGTGCTTGTGATAAATCAGTAGTCCTTCGGCTCTGTTTCCTGTAATCTGATTTTCTGGTTAAGATCGTTTTAATTTGCAAATTGTGTTTTGGCCTTTCCATCATTTTTTCAGTATTTATTATGGATCCTGGTCATTGACTGTCGTTGCTTTGATTTCATTTGACTTATCTGTAAATTTTTCTGTACTACAGTTTAACTGTTGAAGCATGGGTAAGGAAAAGACTCATATCAGCATTGTGGTCATTGGCCATGTCGACTCTGGGAAATCGACCACCACCGGTCATCTCATCTACAAGCTTGGAGGTATTGACAAGCGTGTCATTGAGAGGTTCGAGAAGGAAGCTGCTGAGATGAACAAGAGGTCCTTCAAGTATGCGTGGGTTCTTGACAAGCTGAAGGCTGAGCGTGAGCGTGGTATCACCATTGATATTGCCCTCTGGAAGTTCGAGACCACCAAGTACTACTGCACAGTCATTGATGCTCCAGGACATCGTGACTTTATCAAGAACATGATTACTGGTACCTCACAGGCTGACTGTGCTGTCCTTATCATTGATTCGACCACTGGTGGTTTTGAGGCTGGTATCTCCAAGGATGGTCAGACCCGTGAGCACGCTCTGCTTGCCTTCACTCTTGGAGTAAAGCAGATGATCTGCTGTTGTAACAAGGTAAACTCACACAGAAGCTTTTTGTTTCTATTGTTTCTTTATTTATGTGGCCATTTAATGTTTCAATTAATTTCTATTTGTACTGACATTATTCTTATTGCTTGTTAGATGGATGCCACCACTCCCAAGTACTCAAAGGCTAGGTACGAGGAAATTGTGAAGGAAGTCTCTTCCTACATGAAGAAGGTCGGATACAACCCGGACAAGATCCCATTCGTGCCTATTTCTGGATTTGAGGGTGACAACATGATTGATAGGTCCACCAACCTTGACTGGTACAAGGGCCCAACCCTTCTTGAGGCTCTTGACCAGATCCTCGAGCCCAAGAGGCCCTCAGACAAGCCCCTCCGTCTCCCGCTTCAGGATGTCTACAAGATTGGTGGTATTGGAACTGTCCCAGTGGGAAGAGTCGAAACTGGTATAATCAAACCTGGTATGGTTGTCACCTTCGGTCCATCTGGGCTAACCACTGAGGTCAAGTCGGTTGAGATGCATCATGAGGCACTTCAGGAAGCTCTCCCCGGTGACAACGTTGGCTTCAATGTGAAGAATGTTGCAGTTAAGGATCTGAAGCGTGGTTTCGTTGCATCCAACTCCAAGGATGACCCCGCCAAGGAAGCTGCTAACTTCACCTCTCAGGTCATCATCATGAACCACCCGGGTCAGATTGGTAATGGTTATGCCCCGGTTTTGGATTGCCACACTTCCCACATTGCCGTCAAGTTTGCTGAGCTCTTGACCAAGATCGACAGGCGGTCTGGTAAGGAGCTCGAGAAGGAGCCCAAGTTCTTGAAGAACGGTGATGCCGGTATGGTTAAGATGATTCCAACCAAGCCCATGGTGGTGGAGACCTTCTCCCAGTACCCACCTCTCGGAAGGTTCGCTGTGAGGGACATGCGTCAGACTGTTGCCGTCGGAGTCATCAAGAGCGTGGAGAAGAAAGACCCGTCAGGTGCTAAGGTGACCAAGGCAGCAGCCAAGAAGGGAGTTAAGTGAATAGTGGCCCAACATGGTGTTTGTTTCTCGAACTTCTACCAGTTATTTCTTATTAAGAGTCTTCCATTTTTGTTTCGGATGTTTAGTCTTGTTTGTGTCTGTTGGTCTTCGTCTTCCGGTTTTGGCTCCCAGACTTGGGTTCTTGATCGCCGGTGGCGTTATGTAGTTTGATTTGTGTTTTTCATCATTTGCATTTAATAGTACTATAGTTTTGGTTCAATCTTTGATCTGAGGTTTTTATTGCTACTCAATTGCTCTTCTACTTTATTACACTATTAGTGTTAATCATATCAGTTGATTTTTTTTCTTTTACCCCGTATGCTTCTGTATTAGTTGCCAAATTCATAAATAGTACTAGTGTTTATATTTTAGTCCATGAGTGATAAAGTTTCATTAATATTAGATCGATTAGGAGGATTTTTTTATTTAAGGATCGAATTAGCTGAATCGTGTAACAATTTCATATCATAGTGAACTTTAATAAATTATGAATTTTTAATTTTTAATTTTTAACTAATCTATTTAGTAATTTTCTAGACTATATGCATTGGTAATTTTGTTGACATTACTGAATATATATATATATATATATATATACAAACGAAAACAGTGTATTAAATTTAAATTGATAATTTTGACATATAAATTAGCATAATTTGATAGAAAATATCTATTAAAGATATTTATAATCGTCGAACCCTAATTATATCGAATGTTGAAGGCGGAGGCACACAGAAGTACCTTGTGAAAGGCGGAGGGGCTAAAGAGTCAGAATATTTTTTCCTAAACCCTAGTGTTCGTGTATAAATATGTGCACTCACTCCTCATTTTACACTCACTCTCTAGAGGCGGTTCTCCTTTAGCAAAATCTCTCTTGAAGGTCAAATTTCTCCATCTCTGTGTATCTCAATTTCATTTCTGTTATTGTTGATCTTTGTTGCTTTAGATCTGATGTTGTGTTTCTACGGTTTAATTTTAATCGTGTTCGTTGTGGAGAATTCGTTGATTTGTTTGATTTATCATCATGTTTCTGTTGACGGAGACCCTTCTGCTGTCGGAGCTTGCGATTTTTTGTTTGTTGTAGGTTTTTATCTATGACTTAATTGTATCGTTGTCCGTATATATTATTCATGTATCTGCCTAGTTTGTTAGGTATATGAGACTAACTGAGGTCGTTTTACTCAAATATTTGAAACAAATCTGTAGTTTCCGTCGAGATTATCTTGATTAATTGTGGACTAATGTATTTGTTTTGTCATCCATTGTTTGTTTGGCATATGTACCGTCAGCGATGCTAAATCCTTTCAAAAACTGTCCGTTATTTTTTTAAAGTTTTTTGAATCTCTAAATCTCTAATCACGCCCACCATCACCGGCACCGGTTCATGTTTTATTTGTATGTAGCACTGACAAAAAGTTAGTTAGTTAATTTACTATGTTTTCTGACCAGAATATATTTGAATTGTGTTTCATGTTTCCTTTCATTGTGCATCTGATTTATGGTTCAACATATTTATACATATAGTCTCGATGATTTGTTTGGATTTATTTCTAAATTCTTCTGCACTGCAGGTTTATTACTCTTTTAACTGGTGAAGTATGGGCAAGGAAAAGACTCACATCAGCATTGTGGTCATTGGCCATGTCGACTCTGGGAAATCGACCACCACCGGTCATCTCATCTACAAGCTTGGAGGTATTGACAAGCGTGTCATTGAGAGGTTCGAGAAGGAAGCTGCTGAGATGAACAAGAGGTCCTTCAAGTACGCATGGGTTCTTGACAAGCTGAAGGCTGAGCGTGAGCGTGGTATCACCATCGATATTGCCCTCTGGAAGTTCGAGACCACCAAGTACTACTGCACAGTCATTGATGCTCCAGGACATCGTGACTTCATAAAGAACATGATTACTGGTACTTCTCAGGCTGACTGTGCTGTCCTTATCATTGATTCGACCACTGGTGGTTTTGAGGCTGGTATCTCCAAGGATGGTCAGACCCGTGAGCACGCTCTGCTTGCCTTCACTCTTGGAGTGAAGCAGATGATCTGCTGCTGTAACAAGGTAAATTTTGCTGGAGTTTTTTGGTTCTATATTTCTTCATTTTTATGTAACTTTGTTGTGATTGTTTTATGTGCGATTGTTTCACTGCAAGTCTATCGTATGATAGTGATACTCCTCAATTTACCATTCCCTACGTTATTGGTAGTTTGGTAAATTAAATTGGGGTGATCCTTTTATCATGGACTGCAGTTTCTCTATACTCTGGATTGTTGCTCAATTGGCACGAGCCCACCCTATTTTTGAAGGGTGGAAGCTACGGGTTCAAATCCCGTCAGTCCTGATTATTTTTGTTCTTTTCCTTTCTTCTTAATTGAGACCAATCTAGATTATGAATTTATTTCCTGTTATTCACGTTCTTTCTTTTATTATTAGATGGATGCTACTACTCCCAAGTACTCCAAGGCAAGGTATGAGGAAATTGTGAAGGAAGTTTCTTCCTACATGAAGAAAGTGGGTTACAACCCAGACAAGATCCCCTTTGTTCCCATTTCTGGATTCGAGGGTGACAACATGATTGATAGGTCCACCAACCTTGACTGGTACAAGGGCCCAACCCTTCTTGAGGCTCTTGACCAGATCCTCGAGCCCAAGAGGCCCTCAGACAAGCCACTTCGTCTCCCACTTCAGGATGTCTACAAGATTGGTGGTATTGGAACTGTCCCAGTGGGAAGAGTCGAAACCGGTATCATCAAACCCGGTATGGTTGTCACCTTCGGTCCATCTGGGCTAACCACTGAGGTCAAGTCGGTTGAGATGCATCACGAGGCACTTCAGGAAGCTCTCCCCGGTGACAACGTTGGCTTCAATGTGAAGAACGTTGCAGTTAAGGATCTGAAGCGTGGTTTCGTTGCATCCAACTCCAAGGATGACCCCGCCAAGGAAGCTGCTAACTTCACTTCGCAGGTCATCATCATGAACCACCCTGGTCAGATCGGTAACGGTTATGCCCCGGTCCTTGATTGCCACACTTCCCACATTGCCGTCAAGTTTGCTGAGCTCTTGACCAAGATCGACAGGCGGTCTGGTAAGGAGCTCGAGAAGGAGCCTAAGTTCTTGAAGAACGGTGATGCCGGTATGGTGAAGATGATTCCGACCAAGC
The DNA here is from genome assembly GCA_028984105.1 of Lavandula angustifolia. Lineage (NCBI taxonomy): Eukaryota > Viridiplantae > Streptophyta > Magnoliopsida > Lamiales > Lamiaceae > Lavandula > Lavandula angustifolia. The sequence continues at coordinate 15,305,453 of CM054821.1, read as the reverse complement.
CCATGGTGGTGGAGACCTTCTCCCAGTACCCACCTCTCGGAAGGTTTGCTGTGAGAGACATGCGTCAGACCGTTGCTGTCGGAGTCATCAAGAGCGTGGAGAAGAAGGACCCATCAGGTGCTAAGGTGACCAAGGCTGCAGCCAAGAAGGGTGTCAAGTGAAATTTGGCGGCAGTTGTTTTCAAACTATTCAATATCTTCCTGTTATTTCGAACTTCGCGTCTTTCATTTTTTTTCCGTTTGTGTTGCGTCTGTTCGACTTCGTCGTGCGAGTTTGGCTCCCAGACTTGGGTGCTGGATCGTCGGTGGCGGCCTCTAGTTTGACTTTTTTTTTCAGAACTCTACAATTTATCGTACTAAATTTTTGGTTCAATTTTGGATTAGTTTTTCCCTTCATACTTCCATTCGATTCGTATGTTTTGTTTAATTTTTTTTTTTTAAATTGTAGCTGCTTATTTTCGCTATATTACGCCATATTTCATGAAGGTTGACCTTTATGTAAGAGTCCAATTAGTTATATGTTTTAAATTATTTTTTTAATTATTCATACAAAATGTTTAAATCATAAAAAAGTAATTTCACTTTATCATTCAAAATGTTTATGTATTTTTTTTAATTAATTTATTATTTAATATAAAATATAATTATTTATTTTAAATTTTATATCTTGAACTTCTTTTGTATAGTATTTTTTATAAATTAATTAATGAATTTTGAAATTAAGTAAAATCTTGAATCAATTATTTAAAAAAAATTATTTAGTGAATAGATGTTGAATTTATAAATTTATAATTATTAAACTTAATTATTAATAATTTTCTTCTTTATTTTCAAAAATTATTATTTAAAGTCATAATTTTTATGAATATTTTAATTCTAAATTTATGAAGGAATTAAATCTCGTACCCTCATATATTAGAGGATATCGAGGAATAGTACGAACTCGGTTTTATATCTATCGGACAAGCAAAATAAGATCATACATTTATTTTGATTCCTTATCCATTCCGAGATGTAAAGGGAAACTTAATAATTTAGGGAATTAATTTTTATTAATATTGGATATTTTGGGCAGATTCTTATTTTAATGGTTGAAAGAACAAAATTATGTATCATTACTCAATCAGCGTAGACCGTAGTAGGTTGGTTGTTAACTTTTTATTGCAACCAACTTTTTATTGAAATATTTAATTCCTTGTTTTATTTTAATGAAACTGTTTTCTACTAGCTATTTGTTGCACTACTTTAAATATATATAAACAAAACAAAAGACATTCTGTAAACTAAATAGAACGAGATAATAATAGAAATAACAGAAAATAGATGTGTATTATTATAAGGGTGAAGACCTCTATTTATATAGTACAAAATAGGTTGCTAGGGTTTAGACATGGTCATCATATATATAGTAAAATCTTATCTACAACACTCCCCCTTGATGGACCATCCATAAACAGAAATTGTTGTCTCGTTAAAATCTTGCCAAAAAAATCTAATGGGATAAAAACTGGACGAAGGAAAAAGAGTACAACTGCTCCACCTCAATATAGTCATTCTTGAGTCGTCGCATATCGATCTTATGTACCAATTTCTTAAATGTTGACTTTGATAATGCCTTTGTAAAAGAATCCGCTAGATTGTCACTTGAGCGAATTTGCTGGATGTTGATGCCACCACTCTTTTGGAGATCATGTGTTGCATTTTCACTTTTATGAATCAATCTCAATGACTCATTTACTCGTGTGTTGCATTGGATGTCTGGTTAAAACCTTAACTAAGAAAACCCTTTACGGAAAAACTTAGAAAAGAAAAAAGAGTGCAACCATTTGACCTTCAGGGTTATCTGACCTTTAGAAGTCAATCTAATCTAAACTAATATGTACTCCCTCCGTCCCATTAGTAGTGTCTCATATCCCTTTTTTGGTTGTCCCATTAGAAGTGTCCCATTTCTAAAAAAGGTAATAAATATGTGGACAAAAATCAACCACTCAAAAGTCAAATAATACACACCACAAAACACCATTTTCTTAATAACCGTGCCGAAAAGGAATGAGACACTACTAATGGGACGGAGGGAGTACAACACAAGTTTAATTATCTTCATAGAGAATAACATGTTTGTCTCGAAGATAACAAAGGATGGTTAAATAACATTTCAAATTCTCAAATTGCAGATAAGTAAAGAACTTTTGGTCTTAAAATATCTTTGTTATCTTCTATATGTCTAAATGAGTCTCCATCCACTTCAAGTGATTAAAACAATTATTATGTAGCTTTGTTGATGTGATACAATAAAATCTCTTTAAAGACATTCTAGGTAGGACGACTAGCGTTACTCCATCAGGGAGATGCTCGATCTGCAGGTCGAGATAATTATTAGTTCAACCTAACTCTTTTGATTCTAACTCCGTCTTTTAGGCATGAGTTGATTTTCTCAAGTAATTTTGTACATAATGATTCACATATCATCTTCAGGAGGAATTTGGAGTGATGTGTTCTAAATTTCTATTCCGCGAATTTTTTATCTTTAGCACCAATAAATCTCTCACGCTTATGGCCTCAAGGAGAATCAATTGATTTATTTTGTCTATGAGGAACTTCAGTTCTTTTATGGTGCATATACAACGGGTATATGAGATTTTAGTCACTCATTTTGCACTAAATAACTTGATGAACTTCTGGTTCATAGTGCGTGAATCTAATAATTAATCCAACGAGATATTTGCGGCATTCTATCATTTATATTTCATATCTCCCCATAATGTCGACAATGATATGAGTTGGATTATCAATAAATAAAATTATTCATAATTATTTGCTCTATGTAAGTCATTTGGACTGAGTATAAATATAAGTATTATGTTTTTCAGGAGTTTCAATCAAACTCAAGTCATCATTTTTGTACTCTTCTGTCAATGGATACTCGTCGTTCTTATTATATCATATACGACTGTACTATTTCACCAGTCTAATTGAAAACATTTTCTTGACTTACATGTTTTGAGCAAGTTAAATCATTTAGAGATCTTCATATATATGTCACTATCTAGTTAATCATATTGATAGATATTTACTGCATCTATATGAGGCATATCAAACCTTTGTGACATAAGTAAATTAATCAAATATAATGGCGTCCATTATGGGAGAGTTTTCATAATTGATTCATGGTCTTTGAGAGAGACTTGTGTTACAAGTATTGCCCTATATCTAGCAATTTTTATATCTCTTTCTAACAAAGACACATTTATATCCTTTGGGGATTTTTTTCGGATTTGAACTATGGGTCCAAATGTTTTCCGGCTTTCTAGGGATATTAATTCACCTTGTATGACTTCTTTCCTCTTTGGTTGATTATTTCAATCTTGACAATCTCTTATAGATCTTCGTTGATGATTCTCTTTTATAATTTCAAGAGTCATATTAAAAGACGAAAATACCGTCGTGCATCCACGACGATATTTGATCTCTCCAATATTTTGATATCTTAGTATTTTTAGACGCTTGTAGTCCTTCATGAACTTCATTTGATTGATTAATCATTATCGTCATTTTTGGTTCATATGTTGTGCCCTTTTTCTTAGACACAAAATTTCTTTTAGAACCAATTAATCGACCATATGTTTGACGAACTTTATATTCATTTGCTACCATTTGTACTTGTCATTCAGGGACATTTATTCTTGCGGGGGTATTTACAACAAATATATAACATTGTCACTTCTTTTATACAAAAATTAAAAGCATCAAGAAGTTGGTTTGCAATCTTTTGCAAGTGAGTCTTTCGACTTTTTGTTCACATTGATTACTTCAGAAATCCAAATGTAACTGGTTTTTTCTTGTGTTTTTTGTTGGATGTAGATTTCACATTGATTACTACAAGAATCCAAATGTGACATATGTTCCAACTAATGTTGGAAATGTTATTTCATCATAATAATAATTTTAATGTGAGACTCATTCTTATACGTACAAAATCATTTTGATTATGGACATAAGCAACTAAGTGTTGAATCTCAATCCCAAAGCAATATAATATTAAATCCTCTTCAGGAGGAACTTTGATTTTAATAAACTCACTCGCTTTATCAAGGCAAATCTTTTTGATGGAATTGAGATCTTTATTTTTGAAATTTTAGTTCTAGCAAGTGCTACATTTCTTCTAGAAATTGAGCATTCATAGAAATTAAGAGATTCTTTAGGATCTCTAGGTAGCGCCCATATGAATTTTCAATTATGTTGCGCATCATAGTGTTGGTATTTTGTATACTGGAAGCAAATTTTATGCTTGTATACAATGTGTTTTGTCCCTACCACTATTTTATTCTCCTATCTGATAAATATATATATTTGCACATGGTATCCTTTATCTTGTATAAAAGTTAAATTTGTGTACTGTGTCGGGTATCACAGAAGACAACACAAATTGGTTGAACTGACAAGATATAAACAGTTATCACAGCCGAGACAACTTCAGGATAAGTTGTCAGTTTAAGCTGCAGTTTAGATAAGAAGTGGCTTGTCTTAGCTGCTTGTCTTTACTGGTACAGTGAAGATGGTGTATTGATGGATCACAGTGAGATGTGTTCTCCTAACTGACCTTAGTGGAGAACCAAGATCTCGGTGACTTAGCTGGTCTTAAGCTTGGTAAGACTTCAGCTTAGCGCATTTGGCTATCTATCACTTTGACCTACTATGGTCAACGTCATCGCGACCGGATCTACGTATCTTGGGTGTTAGTAGTTATTTGTGGCTCAGGCTGGTTGTTTGTATCTTGCAACCGTATCCTAGTAAAATGGGTTGATAATATCCCCTGAGGAACTCGAAAGGATTAGCACACTCCGGCCGATTGATTAAGTTCAGGTGTGTTAATAAGGTCGATTGGTACTACTCAGGAATATAAGATGTTAAATAATTTAAGCTGTCAGTGAGCTTAATTAATTAACGGATATTTCTATCTTAAATACGGAGATCGATTAAGTCTAAAATACAAGCCCTTGCTCAATTTGGGATAAATGGGTAACTCAGCACGGATTCTCTAGTGGAATGAATCTGTGTTTATTAATTAATTTTGCTCTGGGCTGAGCATAGATAATTAATTAATTTGAGGCCCAACTTCATTTCTTATATTAGATCCCTAATCTGACCCAATTAGTTGTCTAGTTATTTATTGTCTCTCAGAAATCATTATTAATGGATTAATATATTTTACATTATTTAATAATGTTATTTATCTGGAATTAATTGGTTGGGCCAATTAATTGATAAATATTAATAGCTCAGTGGATTAATTAATTATATTATGGGCTAATTATGTGGAAGCCCATTAGGAATATAATTAAATTAATGGGCTACATATATATTAATATTATATTGGCTTTTGAAGCCTATATATATTAGTATTCTGTTCAGAAACACATTCATCACATAAACACACTCACGCACGCGTAAGAGAGAGATGATAATCTTATTTTCTCCAGTTCTCTGATCACCAGATGGAGAAAAAGGCTGGGACACAGATCAGAAGATCTGACACACGACCAACAATCAGAGCTACAACAACATACGAAGGAGGAAGGTAATCGTTCCTAACCTAATATTTCCTTCAATTGGTATCAGAGCCTGGTTTAGGCCCTGATTGTAGCTGTTAGGAGTATGATTAGGGTTTATTTCCTTCCTTATCAAGTTAATTTTCGTGTTTGGGGCGGCTTGCGAGCCACTGTTTTGACCCCGTTACGTTTTTCTCGTGAGAAAATCCACGAGTAGATCATAGGACATATATGTTATGTTTTTTTACTGTAATTGGTCCGAGAGGCACAAAAATCGAGGCGCGACGGTGCGGAAGGATGGAAAAGGGCGAAACCTAGTTTCTGGCAGAACACGACCGCCGACTTCAGGAGGCGCGTGGGGCCACGTATCAACTCATTTTTCCGATCCGTTCAGAAAGTTTTGTTCGTTATTTCGTTAGCTTCGCCTGGATAGGTCGCACGACCCATTCCGATTTCTGGTTTGTCCGAAATAGCGTCAGAAAGGAGAAGTGGTCGAGCTGTCCGGAAAACCCCAAATTAGCGAGAAAACCCGAGTTTTCTAGGGTTCCGCCGCATCTTGCGGCGGCGATTCCCGGCGTATCCGGCGTCCAATTTCCTATCAACTTGAACCTCTAGATTCCTCGTCTAACAAGCTTCGTGTCGATATATCGTATGGGATCATCCGATCCCGGATGCGACCGGAACCGACGTCTGAAGTTCGCTGCTCACCATAAATTTTTCCGGCGATAAATTCGAAAATTGAGGGAATTTGATGGACGATTTTGGCCGGAATCCGTTCATGGTGACCTAAAATCGTCCAAGGACCATTACACATGAATCAATTGAACGAATCGCGGATCGGAAAGAGGTAATTTTGCACCGGTGGAGCCAGCGGTGACAGGTTGCGCAATTGCACGGATTCCCGTCGCGGTGGCGGAAATCGCCGTCCATTTGGCACGGCCCAGACGTCACCCAGACGTCTGGAGAGAAGAGAGACGGTGGAGGAGGGCTGGGGACAGCCGGGGAAGGCGCAGCGGCGCGCGTCTGCGGCGGCAGTCGTGCTACGCGCAGGTGCATATCGTCCGGCGCGGGGCAGCCGGTTCTTGGCTCACCATCATCCGGCACTTCCCTGTGTGCCGGCGACCGGCTGAGAACCGGCCTGGAACATTGGCGGCACCGGCAGTAGTTTTGTGAAGAAGATGATGTCATGGCAGCTGACGTGGCGCGCCACGTCAGCCCTAGCTGCCATGTGGCAAACGCCCCTGATGACGTGGCACGAGACCGTTTTCGATGCAGTTTCCAGATTCGAAGATTTTGAAGATCGAAAAGCTTTATTTTGATCGGGCTATGTAATAGTTAGGAATTACGTGTTTTAAAGCCCAATAACGACGTTTTAAAATTCCTATTTGCGCATTTATTTTTTATTATGCTTTAGCATGCGATTATGTGATTAATTGCGCATGTGATTAATTGCGCTTAGAAAAGCATGAAAATAGGATTTACGTCGTATTAAAGCATGTTTTATTTTTCGCGAGCACGTTTTATTATGTGCGCTTAGAAATTGCATGTTTTAGGAATTATGTGGATATGCATAATTCAAAACGAACCTTTTGAAGAAAAAGACTAAGCAAATAACAAATTAAATATTTAATTGGATTCCATTTAAATTTGAAATTAATTATTTAATCGGACCTCCATTAATTGGAGCCTACACAAAAGTGGAATAATTATATAAGTAAACGTCCACCTGAGTGGCTTGCTAGTATTTTTGAACCACGAGTTTTGTGAGATGGATTTTCTAATGTGATATTTAATTATTATTGAGTAGTGGGAGCGAAGCCGTAAACGTCCACCTGAATGGATTGCGTGCCTAGTAAACACGAGTACTCTAGCCGATAATAATTAAATAAGATGGTCAATTAAATCAAATTGAAAGCGGTATGGTTCGCGTAAGTATGTCAATTTCGAGAATTTGATGTTAATTCGGTCAAATTAATGGTCAAAGCTTAGATGTCACCGCGGGTACAACTTCCTGAGAAGTCCCCTCTCGCGTTTTAATATTAATAGTGACATGGTCCAGAGATATCGGATTATTAATTCCATTCGTCTTAAGAACCTAGGCGTGGATTGGAGTTAAAGAGCTAGCTAGGTATATAGCTTGGTCTAAGGGTACACGAGTAAACGTCCACCTGAGTGGCTTACAAGTGTGATCTTTAGGGCTATTCGAGTCTTTAACATAATTGGTTTTACAAAAGGTTACAATGATGGTTAATTACGAATTATGTGCAAATATTAATTTCATACATGCTTTTAAATTACATTTTTAAGATATGTCTGTTCGAATATTTTTCGATTTCCTAAACAGTCTCACCAACCAAACCCTGACGGGTTTAACAATATTATATAATTTCATAGAGTCGAAGAGATATCTTACCTTCCCAATAAATGCTCTGCAAAGGTCTTATAAGAACTTCTGTTTTAGTACCGCTATGTCTAAGAACGAGTTTACTATGAGTACGTTACTCAAATCTTTGGTAGCGGTCAAAGAGGTTATAGGAAAGGGCAAGAGTGCTCAAGTCTTGAATATCCCTAGTAGTTCAAGGAATCCTCCAAAAGGCGGAAACCAGAAAAAGAGCAGAAATGGTGGTCAATTCAAGAAGAGCAGTGGGAGTAAGAAGACGGTCCTTATCAGCGGCATGCGAATGCCAAAGAAGAAAGGAAGGTTCTTCAATTATGGTAAGAAAGGACACTGGAAGAGTTATTATCCAGATGTCAAAACAAAACAGAAAGAGACGCGAGTCGCTCTTATAACTGAGACTGTTCTAGTTTCCTCTTCTACCCACGAATGGGTAGTGGATTCAGGGGCAACTAATCATGTTTGTTACACCTTGCAAGGTTTCTTACAGAAAAGGCAATTGAGCGATGGCGAGGTGGTAGTCTCAATGGGCAATGGATCGAAAGTTCCTGCAATTGCCATTGGAGATTTAAATCTATCTTTTGATAGTTCTGTTTTAGTATTTAAAGAAGTTTAATATGTGCCTGAGTTTAGGCGAAACCTTATTTCTGTTTCAAAACTCTGCACCATGGATGGTTATAAATCAAGTTTTGATAGTGAAGTTTCTATCATGAAAGACGATGATTTTATCTGTGGTGGACCATTAAACGGATCTTTATATACTATTACTTGTAAACTGCGTAGTTCTGTTAATATTGCTTCCTCATCATCAAATCCTAAGAAGAGGAAAGAGTCTTCTAAGGTAAACCAAACTTATCTGTGGCACTTAAGACTAGGTCACATAAATCTTAATAGGACTCAAAGGTTGGTGGTATATGGATCATTGGAGTCTCTCCAAGTTGAACCATTTCCAACTTGCGAAACCTGTTTGGGAGGAAAGATGATAACTAGGCCTTTCAAGGCAAAGGGTTATAAAGCCACAGAAGTATTAAGTTTGATACATTCTGACTTGTGTGGGTCTATGTCTACACAAGCTCGTGGATGGTATGAGTACTCCGTCACATTTACTGACGATTACTCGAGGTATGGATATGTTTACCTTCTTCGCCACAAGTTGGATTGCTTTGAAACCTTTAAGGATTTCAAGGCAGAAGTGGAGAAGAAGATAGGTAAAGAAATCAAGACACTACGATCTAATCGTAGTAGGGAATACCTATCCAACAAGTTCAATGACTACTTGACAGAATGTGGGATTACATCCCAGCTAACAGCACCGGGCACGCCTCAGCAGAATGGTGTGTCAGAGAGAAGGAACCGAAGTCTCTTAGAGATGGTTCGGTCGATGATGAGTTATGCAACTTTGCTAGTTTCCTTTTGGGGATATGCCCTAGGAGGCTCGCAAAGATACTTGCTTTGAACCGTGTGACTTCCAAGTCGGTACAAAAGATCCCTTTCGAGTTGTGGAGCGGGCACAAACCCAGTATGCACCACTTAAGGATTTGGGGTTATCCTGCTTATGTGCTAAATAGGCAGGCCAACAAATTGGAAACACGTTCAGAAGTGATGTTGTTCATAGGGTATCCGAAGGAAACGAAGGGTGGATACTTTTATGATCCTAAAGAACAAAAGATCGTTGTTAGCCCTAACGCTCGGTTCTTAGAAGAGGATTACATTAGTAACCATAAATCTCGAGTCGACATCATCCTTGAGGAATTACAAGGTTGTCGAGTTCCACTTGAACAACCAGTTGTGCAAGATAGTACTCCATGAGTAACTGCACAATCTGTTAACACGGCGCCTGACACTGTTCGACGTAGTGGGAGGGTGATATTTACACATGATCGGTATATGTTCACTGGGGAGATGTTTGATCATTTCCCGACAGATGAACAAGATACCATGGATCCCTGGACTTACAACGAAACAGTGGGAGATATAGATGCAGATTCCTAGCGAATCGTCGTGGACTCGGAATTTAAGTCCATAATTAATATGGATGTATACGAGATCACTGAACTACTTGAGGGCTGCAAGGCTATTGGTAGTAAGTGGGTATACAAGAGAAAGAGAGAGGACCGAATGGAGAGATCGTGTCATTTAAGGCCAGGCTAGTGGCGAAGGGTTTTACCCAGAAAGAAGGTATCGATTACGAAGATACCTTCTCACCTGTAGCAATGATCAAGTCCATTCGGATTCTCCTTGCCATAGCAGTTCACATGAACCTAGAGATCTGGCAAATATATGTCAAAACCACATTCCTAAACGGTCACCTTGAAAAGGTAGGGACATCTACATGAAACAGCCAGATGGTTATGTGGAGGGTGAAGAGCATCTAGTTTGAAAGCTTAAGAAGTCTATTCATGGACTTAAGCAAGCTTTCCGGTTATGGCACCAGCGTTTTCAACGAGGTAGTCAAGTCCTATGGATTTGTATCCTATCCTAACGAGGTGTGTGTACCGTATTTGTGTTAACATATCAGTGGTGTTTCTTGTATTTTACGTAGATGACATCCTTCTCATTGGCAACAATGTTGAAGTGTTATCAGACGTAAAGACGTGGTTATCCGAGCAGATTCTAATGAAGGACTTAGGTGAAGCTGCTTACATCCTTGGGATCAAGGTTATCCGAGATCGCCAGAAAAGGATGTTAAGCTTGTCACAAGCGTCCTACATTGACACTGTTATTGCTCGTTTTAGCATGCAAAATGCCAAGAGAGGTTCAGTACCTTTCAGACATGGCATTTTTTATACAAGAATTAGTACCCTAAAACGCCTAAAGAGATAGAAAGTATGAGGCTAGTACCATATGCTTCCGCTGTCGGTAGTCTCATGTATGCGATGCTTTGTACGAGAGCAGATATCTCATATGATGTAGGCATGGTCTCAAGATATCAGTCTAACCCTGGAAAGGAACACTGGATTGCAGTCAAGCATATTCTCAAGTACCTTAAACGGAGTACAGATTATAGGTTTGTTTACCAGTCAGACAGTCTAGTGTCTTTGGGTTATACAGAATCGGATTTCCAGGCTGATAGAGACGAGAAGAAGTCTACCTCGGGTTATGTGTTTACCTTAGGAGGTGGAGCCATTTCATGGAGGAGTGCAAAGCAGAAATGCATTGCGGACTCAACCATGGAAGCAGAGTATGTGGCTGCTTCATAAGCTTCGAAAGAGGCAGTTTGACTCAAGAATTTCCTCCTGGATCTTGATATTGTTCAGAATTTGCCTAAGGCAATTACGATTTCTTGTGATAATGCGGGTGCAGTGACAAATTCTAAGGAACCTAGATCTCACAAAGCGTCTAAACACATAGACAGGAAGTACCACATTATACGAGTATTCGTAAATCGAGGTGATGTGGTGATTGACAAAATTGGAACTAAAGTCAACCTAGCTAATCCTTTTACAAATAGCTTATCACTCCCGGCTTACGAGAAGCATGTTCGTGGCTTAGTAGTGGTAGAGATACCCCCCACTTAGGACTACAGAAACTTTTGTATAAGTGGGAGAAGATGTAGTGATAGATAGGATAGATAGCTCAGAGATAGTTGAGTACTAGTTTGTACCTAGAACTGACACATTGTATACTAAAAGTTTACTTTAGTATAAGTGGGAGAATTGTTGGGATTTTGTATACTGGAAGCAAATTTCATGCTTGTATACAATGTGTTTTGTTCCTACCACTATTTTATTCTCCTATCTGATAAATATATATATTTGCACATGTTATCATTTATCTTGTATAAAAGTTAAATTTGTATAGTGTGTCGGGTATCACAGAAGACAACACAAATTGGTTGAACTGACAAGATATAAACAGTTATCACAGTTGAGACAACTTCAAGATAAGTTGTCGGTTTGCGCTGCAGTTTAGATAAGAAGTGGCTTGTCTTAGCTGCTTGTCTTTACTGGTACACTGAAGGTGGTGTATTGATGGATCACAGTGAGATGTGTTCTCCTAACTGACCTTAGTGGAGAACCAAGATCTCGGTGACTTAGCTGGTCTTAAGCTTGGTAAGACTTCAGCTGAGCACATTTGGCTATCTATTACTTTGACCTACTATGGTGAACGTCATCGCGACCGGATCTACGTATCTTGGGTGTTAGTAGTTATTTGTGGCTCAGGCTGGTTGTTTGTATCTTGCAACCGTATCCTAGTAAAATGGGTTGATAATATCCCCTGAGGAACTCGAAAGGATTAACACACTAAACCCGGCCGGTTGATTAAGTTCAGGTGTGTTAATAAGGTCGATTGGTACTACTCAGGAATATAAGATGTTAATTAATTTAAGCTGTCAGTGAGCTTAATTAATTAACGGATATTTCTATCTTAAATACAGAGATCGATTAAGTCTAAAATACAAGCCCTTGCTCAATTTGGGATAAAGGGTTAAGTCAGCACGGATTCTCTAGTGGAATGAATATGTGTTTATTAATTAATTTTGCTCTGGGCTGAGCATAGATAATTAATTAATTTGAGGCCCAACTTTATTTCTTGTATTAGATCCCTGATCTGGCTCAATTAGTTGTCTAGTTATTTATTGTCTCTCAGAAATCATTATTAATGGATTAATGTATTTTACATTATTTAATAATGTTATTTATAATTGATAAATATTAGTAGTCCAGTGAATTAATTAATTATATTATGGACTAATTATGTGGAAGCCCATTAGGAATATAATTAAATTAATTAATGGGCTACATATATATTAATATTATATTGACTTTTGAAGCCTATATATATTAGTATTCTGTTCAGAAACACATACATCACATAAACACACGTACGCGTAAGAGAGAGATGATAATCTTATTTTCTCCAGTTCTCTGACCACCCAGAGGGAGAAAAAAGTTGGGACACAGATCAGAAGATCTGACACACGAGCAACAATCAGAGCTCCAACAACATACGAAGGAGGAATGTAATCGTTCCTAACCTAATATTTCCTTCACATAGTTGCTTGCAGATATCCAAACTTATCATATGAAAGCATAAAGCTCTTTTGAACTTCCGGTTTATGACATGTTTTGTCTCCCTTGTTTTTATGAATGTGTAATACATTCAAGGTGGTAGTGTGACAACTTTTCTAGCTTCTGGCTAAATACAAAAGAATCACTACCTTCTTATATAATTTCAATATGCTATTCATTGCATATCCTTAAAACTTAGTAAGTGTCTTCTAGACTTACTAGAGTAAATGGCGTGTACATTTTTCTTCAGGAACATGTAATCTTGTTCAAGAACATTAATTGTGCTACTTTAGGAGCAACAATTAGAGTTATGAACATATAGCATTTGTCAAAATCAAGAGCTTGAATCGTTCTTCAAGTAAGTTTAGTATTCTTCAGGAATACAAATTGTGCTACTTCTGGAGCAACAATTAAATTATTGCAATAAGTAAGATTGAATTGCTTCTAGAGCATGTGATATTCTTCAGGAATATCAATTGTGCTATTTCGGGAGCAACAATAATAACAATCAGTAACCAATATTAACCCATCAATGAATTGTTCATCAAAAGTATGTAATATTCTTCAGGAATATTAATCTATTGTGCTACTTTTGGAGCAACTTGATTAATATATAAATATAGATCTGACATGAATATACACCTACATATAAATATCATGAAATATAAGTATATGATAATAATTTATTTTCTAAAAATAACATTTTAGATCATATTATTAGAATTGTTCATCGGTAATTAAATTCTTGCAAGAACATGAAATACGAAATGCTCCTTTTTTTAATAGGGATATATCATCAACTGCTTGAGAATAAAAAAACAATTCGGCCATCTTGAGAAAAAATAATTCAGCCACTATGTATGCGTAGATCAATAGTATTGAAAAATAAAATACGTCATGTAATGTATTTGAACGATAAAAAATAAAATTATACCTTCGGGGCAATTCATGATTTTTTCTTTGGGAGAAGAACTTTTGTGCTGATAACGTGTTATAAACTAAATAGAACGAGAGAATAATAGAGAGAATGAGAAATATATGTGTATTATTATGAGAGTGGAGACCTCTATTTATAGAGTACAAGATATGATGCTATGGTTTAGATATGATCATCATATATATATATAGTAAATCTTATCTACAACAAGACATTCATTTTTAAAATTTGAACAATTTCAAGTTCTATGAATATTAGACAAAACTCTATTCAAGATACAGTTAAACCTCGATAAAGTAATGTTCGATAAAATAATTATCCCACTTAAATAATACTCCCTCCGTCCCGCCCGACTTGGCTTAATGGGTTTGGGCACGGTTATTAAGAATAGTGGGTAGTTGTGTGTAAAGTGGTATAAAGTGGTGGAACCCATTAGAATTTATTAGAGTATTATTTTAGTTAGTGGCCAAGTCAAGTGGGACAATGAAAAAGAGGAAAGAAGCCAAGTCGGGTGGGACGGAGGGAGTAATTTCTTTCGGTCCCGACTTGGGCCAATGTACTAAAGTAATAATTTCGCTTAATGCATTAAGTAATAATTTTTTTAATCCTTGAAGTCCTAATTAAAATACTTCATAAAGTAATAATTACTGATTTCAGAAAATATATATACACAATTATAATATACAGTTGTACAATAATAATTTCTTATGAATATAGACTTCCGTAGTTTTTTTTTCTTCCCATCTAAACTAAAATTATCATCCTTAACTTTCTACAAAGTATAGACAACTTCTAAATATTTTGTTTTGTTGTATCAAGTAATTATTTAAGGTGATTATTGCTTGAAATAAACATTTTAGTGACACAATAGGAATAAATGTATATGGAATTATACAACCCTATCCAATCTCACTATAACAACTAACAAAATACCCAACTATATAAAAAGTATCCACTATATACCCAGAATGTCAAAAATACCTCCACTTTTTCATTTTTCTCACCTGAAAACTGTCAGTTCGTATGATTGCAGAGAAAATTATGAAGTGTGCCGATCAGCCGACACGTATAGTATATGTGCCGATCGATCGGACAAAAGCCGTTTAAAAAAAAATCTTATGCCCTACTGATCGGCACACTAGGCGTGTTCGATCGATAGGCACAAGATTTTTTAATTTATTTTTTGTATCTTATTAAATTCTTCCACCTACATCCCTATCATCGAACCACACATGCAGTAGAACACACACACGTGCACTTTTTCAGTCTGATCGGTCGACACGGACATCCAGGAAGATATCTTCGTCCAACCGGTCGAGTTACATAGAAGATGTTAGTGTTATTCTTCTTAAATCTTTATTGGTAAATTACTTTGTAGATATTCAAAATGATGTATGATTACACGTTTAAAGTGCGTATTTAGCGCTTATATATGTTGGGTTTAGTGAAAATATTATTACATTGGTTGGACTACTTGATATTTTTTCAAAAAACGCTCAAAATCGTTGGATTTTCGGTGATTTTTGCCATTTTCTTGTGCCAAATATTAGGTCCAACCGATTGGACCGGTGCTGAACCGATGCTCGACCGATCGGCACAATTTTAATTTTTTTTAATAATTTAAGATATTATTTGATAATTTAGGAAAATTAGATAATTTTTTATATTTGGAATATATATCTTTGTTAGTAATTTATGGAATACTATTACCTTACTTAAATTGTTAAGATCCCTAATTAGTGTATTTATTTTACTTAGATTGTTAAGATTCCTAATTAGTGTAGTTATACTATATCATATTTAATATTATATAATTAAAGGAGTAATTATATAAAAGTATTAGTAAAAACAATATAGTTATGGTAAAATATTTCATGAACAGATAATTTTCTATATAATTAAATAGAATGATTAATTTGATATCTAATTTCAAAAATAATTAAAAGATTTAATTTTATACAATTGAAAAAGTAATTATGTAAAAATATTATTGAAAACAAAAAGAAATATTTATAGGTAAATATTTTTTATTTGATAATTCTATAAGTAAATAATTAAATTAGAATGATTAATTAAATTATTATTATTTTAATTATTCTAATTATTAGTTCTAAAAGTTATGCTAATAATATTTTATTCAAATATTCTCTTTAATTATTCAATAAATATGTTAAATTAAAATTAATTAATTATAAAGTGTAATTCAATAAATAAAATCATAAATAATGTTAATTTATCTATTAACTGAAAACGAAAAGAAATATTTATAGGTAAATACTTTTTATTAGATAATTCTATAAGTATTTCATGAAATAATTAAATTATAATGATTAAGTAAATTATAATTATTATTTAAATTATTCTTATTATTAGTTCTAAAAGTTATGCTAATAATATTTTATTCAAATATTCTCTTTAATTATTCAATAAATATGTTAAATTAAAATTAATTGATTATAAAGTGTAATTCAATAAATAAAATCATTAATAATGTTAATTTATCTTTAGCTGAAAACAAAAGGAAATATTTATAGGTAAATATTTTTTATTTGATAATTCCATAAGTAATTAATTAAATCATTAAATTAGAATGATTAAGTAAATTATTAGTTCAAGCGAACAAGTTCAACCTAGATTTGAGTTTGTCTCGCGGTGATGTGGTAATTAAATTATTAATTTTCATCGTCTTATTATTCCTTACTTAATTTTACATATAATTTAATACTTTTCATTTCTAGTATATGTTCGAACCGAATCTCGTCTTGACTCGGAGTTTCGAGGAGTTTTTTATAACTGAAAGCTTGACGTTTCTATGACCGAATGGTAATAAGGTTGAAAACATTGGTAGATATCGCGATTGGATGGCGGTGAAATGTTTTAAAATATGTGATGTACTTTGATTTAAGAGTCGTATTTTGCGGGTTTTTCTTAAATTTATTAATACTCTAGAAATGTAGAACTTTTGAACTATTTATTTTGATCTGTCGTTTGCTTTCTTATTTGTTGCTCTAAACTAGACAATCCCATTTTCAAACCGAAACCGGCTCAAATCGGGTTTTAAACTGGAACCAAAACTGGCATAAACCGGAACCGATGCAAATCGAAACTGTCTTGAACCGTAAACCATTGGTTTGCGGTTCAGTTTTGATTTACTCTTTTTCAAACCATGAAACCGCCGGTTCCAAACCGGGTGAAACTCACGATTTCACCTATTAAAATTGTCAAATATCAGATATCTAATGAATTAGATAAATGAGTTTTAAATTAAAAACATTATTGAAGATCTAAATCTTCTAATTTTTACTTATATTTAAAACAAACTATTCATTTAAAATACAAAAATTCTACCAATTTTGATATTTTAAAGTAGTATACAAAAGGATCTTAAGGTATTAGAGAGTTTCTTATCTAGAGTCTCTCTACATCTGTGGCTTCCATTTACAACTATGTTGTGAAGTAAACTGGAACCTTATCTGAGTGAAGGCAGCTGCGCGTAACGACTTCTTTGAAGCTAGAGGATCCAATTCTAAGAGCAATGATTGACTAGTAGAATGTTGTTTTGCCTTTGACCTAGGAGCGTTGGTTTGAACACTGTTCTTTCACTGCTTCGGCCTCTCAATCCTGTTGGGATTTTATATACTGGAAGCAAATTTTATGCGTGTATATAATGTGTTTTGTCTCTACCACTATTTTATTCTCACTACAACAAAAACGCTGATAGACAACGATCACGAAATATCGCGTTGTCGTAGGTACCGTTGTCGTAGGTTTTCGCTAATAGACAATGGTTTTTATCCGTTGTCTTTAAGATTTTCGACAACGATTTTCAACCATTGTCTTTTTTATATTGCGTCTGTTGTCGTTTGATCTTTCGACAACAGTTTAAAGCCGTTGTCGTTTCATTTTTCTACTCGTTGTCGTATGCATTTTAGACAACGATTTTAAACCGTTGTCGTATCGTTTTTTTTCCATTGTCGTATGTATATTAAACAACGGTTTTTATCGTTGTCTTTCACTTTTTCTAGCTGTTGTAGTAGATATTTTTAACAACGGTTTGTAACTGTTGTCGTTCCATTATTTTAACCGTTGTCAAATGTACAATTTACAATTTACCACCATCAATAAAACTAATAAAATCCTGTAATATTTCCAAAAAATACTTATCAAGAAATTCCGTATTGTAATAATAATTTATTGTTCTACGACTAAAATATCAAATACGTACAAACTATAACAAAACTAGTTCATTACAAAACAAACTACCCATTCTTCGACAACAATTGAAAAATTTACTAAAAAGTTGGTTGCATTCGGACCCCAGTTTGTAACATGTGTGATGCATCTATCGTTAAGGTATTCTCGAACAAACATCGTAGAAAATAGTAGAAACTTTTTCACTAGTCTTCTTCATTACCCGCACCACTGATTATTGAACCCTTGAAAGATGTATTGCCCGTGGCAAGTGCTCCTTCGAGGTTGGCATTACTCAAATTTACCTAATTAAAGGAGAAGTAATCTATGCGTCACAAATTCATGCAGATCTTCAGTTTAGTACTAGTTGTAGCCATATTGGATGATAAAAGTCAGACGAGTCAAAAACACGTGTATGGAAATAAAAAGTAAGAGAACTGACACCTTTGTTACATTGGCCAAGGAGAAATCTGCTCCTCTAAGATCAGCATCAGAAAAATCAGCTCCTGAACATGAGGAGAAGAATTAAAATAAACAAAAATATATAATCTCATCGGTACAAATGAAACATAGCTTCATGTCTATATGTTAGTATGAGCAAGCTCCCACAAGGAGTGACAAAGCCGCATGAGAAAAGCTGATGTTAAGCAACCAGATGGAAACGTGCCAGGTATGTTAATAAACATCAGTCTTGTGTCGATCTTCTTTATACTGTATGATATATGGATAAGATGTTAAATTATAACCATAAGGCTCAGCTTCTAGACTGCCAATTTCCGTTCAGCTGCTCTAGAAGGATTACGTAAGCCATAATATAAGCAAACGGGAAACTTAACAGAAAACAAAGTAGCTCCGTAGTGCATGATAATGTCCAAGATAAATCATGAGCGATGCAACACCCGTGTAGATGACAGAAGCAAGCTCTGTTATGGATTGAGAAAGAAATTATTTAACTTCTTGCATAATTTCTGTCATCAAGTATTATACTTATTTACAGTATAGTTTATTTGAATAATTTCTAAAAATGTTAGGGAGAGTGGAATTACTTGCATAGTGGTGGTGATACTCATGGAGCCATCCTCCTCTGTACAACCAAGCTTACTTATATCCTGATAAAACCGATGAACAAGCCCAGGCGATTTAAAAGATCAACATCATGCACGTTAGATGGATGGCATTATTCAATGCTTGAATGGGTTTCTTTCTTGGGTATCTTAGAGTGGCCAATGGATGAATGCCAGAAAAAAGGATGATGAAGACTATCACAGTTGAACTGAGAATTAAAGCAGCAGATATTCAAGACTTTATCTAGTTTTAGCAGAATAAGTTGACAAATTCCCACCTTAGCATCAAATGCAAGAGATAATGGGTAGCTCAATTTCAAATCATATACTTCAATCATTATTACTCCAATGCATTTGAGTTTACCATTTCAACCAAATCAGAGGGTCAATCAGATTAGTGCAGTTCATAATAAAGACTGACAGAATCATGTGAATTGCTTCTTGAACTAAGATAGCATAAAACGGACATGTTTAGTATCACAAACTATAATATTTCTTTGTTAATGAATGTCACAGCAAAGGTGAAATATCATACACCCTAGTTAAGGTTAAGTAAGCATAAAACCGACTGAGTTATATGGCTTGATAAAATCATACTCAAGGCGAGCCAGGCATATTGGCTTCAATACCATGTTGAAGGCATCAGTTTAGCTACAACATAGTGGAAAGGAAGAGATACTACATTCATAAAAAAGGAAGAGTACTAGAGAAAGAAAACATATATACTCAAGATAACTTCAAACCTTAGCTTGTCCAATCACATCCAAGAATAAGCTGGAGCTCGAACATGAACAGTTTCTTGGATCAGCCCCATACATATTGGATACAAGATGCAAAACCAAAAATTAATTCCTTTAAACAGAAATTTATGCATCAAAATGTTGTTACAAAGTGAAGCTTGCTCCTAATAAATCTCTATGATTTCAGTACCAATGATACACCCTTTGATCAAGGTTGTATCGAAAAGAGCCTTTTGAATTACATCGATGAAAGGCTGCATTTGTCCATTAAACCTTAACTCCTCCATCAAATCCATGAATATCCATAATACTACACATCTTTCCCCAAAGTTTTTACCTTCAATTAAACTACACAAAATATAACTGCCAGAAACACATTTCATTGCTATCAAACCAGAATCATAACCATATAATTCAAACGAGATTTCCACCTAGACGTAGAAAAGGAAAACCGGATCGTTGTTGTACCTGGGAGCGAATCGTAAATATTTGCAGGACGCAGAAATTGAACGTATTCTTGGAAATCTCTCTTGTTTCAAGGCTTCGTTCGAAGCTCTGAAGGCCGCCGCAGCTTCAGCGACAGAATCTAGGGTTTGGATGAGTGTGATGGAGGCGACGCGAGCGCGGGTAGTTTAGCGAGAGAAATGGGAGAGGAAGGGTTTCTTCTATTTTCTAAAGATTTATAATTAATTTGGGGAAAGAGAGAGGAGAGAAGTACTTAAGTGCTACCTTGTTTAAAATCTGATTAATTTACGGTTTTGAAGAGGAATGACGGACTAGATTGAAAAATAAATTAAATTTAATTAAAATTAGATAAGTTATACATAGATAAATGTAGTATTAATTAAAATTTAAATTATAATTAATTATTTAAACTTATGTATTAATAAAAAAAATCTAAAATTTATTTAATTTTATAAGTTATTTTACATCATATATTAAAATATATAATTATTGATTTTTTATTTAGATTTAGATTTAATTTAATTATTTAATATTTATTTTATTATATTTAAAAAAATATAGCCAATTTGTAATTAATATATACAAATTTTGATAAAAGACAACAGATAAACGACAACGGTTGATGAAACCATTGTCTATGAGTGAAAATTTAAACTACAACAACGGTTAAAGACAATGGTTATAAAAACCGTAGTCTATACACGCATTGCATAACCTACGACAACGCATTAACGACAACGGTTAGGCGAAACTGTTGTCTATTAGCGCATCATTTAGCTACGACAACACACATACGACAACGGTTGTGTCAACCGTTGTCTATCAGCGCAATTTTCACCAAACGACAACACAACAACGACAACACTAGTCAAAATCTGTTGTCTATTAGCGCACTTTTGGTATAAAAGACAACGGTTTTGGCTACGACAACGGTTTTTTGCCAAAAACGTTGTCTTTTTAGTGTTGTCATAGGTCAAATTTGTAGTAGTGTCTCCTATCTGATAAATATGTATATTTGCACATGTTATCATTTATCTTGTATAAAGTTAAATTTGTGTGGTGTGTCGGGTATCACAGAAGACAACACAAATTGGTTGAACTGGCAAGATATAAACAGTTATCACAGCTGAGACAACTTAAGGATAAGTTGTCGGTTTAAGCTGCAGTTTAGATAAGAAGTGGCTTGTCTTAGCTGCTTGTCTTTACTGGTACACTTAAGGTGGTGTATTGACGGATCACAGTGAAATGTGTTCACCTAACTGACCTTAGTGGAGAACCAAGATCTCGGTGACTTAGCTGGTCTCAAGCTTGGTAAGACTTCAGCTGAGTGCATTTGACTATCTATCACTTTGACCTACTATGGTGAACGTCATCGCGACCGGATCTACGTATCTTGGGTGTTAGTAGTTATTTGTGGCTCAGGCTGGTTGTCTGTATCTTGCAGCCGTATCCTAGTAAAATGGGTTGATAATATCCCTTGAGGAACTCGAAAGGATTATCACACTAAATCCGACCGGTTGATTTAGTCCAGGTGTGTTAATAAGGTCGATTGGTACTACTCCGGAATATAAGATGTTAATTAATTTAAGCTGTCAGTGAACTTAATTAATTAATGGATATTTCTATCTTAAAAACGGAGATCGATTAAGTCTAAAATACAAGCCCTTGCTCAATTTGGGATAAAGGGGTAAGTCAGCACGGATTCTCTAGTGGAATGAATCTGTGTTTATTAATTAATTTTACTCTGGGCTGAGCATAGATAATTAATTAATTTGAGGCCCAGGTTTATTTCTTGTATTGGATCCCTGATCTGGCCCAATTAGTTGCCTAGTTATTTATTGTCTCTCAGAAATCATTATTAATGGATTAATATATTTTTATATTATTTAATAATGTTATTTATCTGAAATTAATTGGCTGGGCCAATTAATTGATAAATATTAGTAGCCCAGTGGATTAATTAATTATATTATGGGCTAATTATGTGGAAGCCCATTAGAAATATAATTAACTTAATGGGTTACAAATATATTAATATTATATTTGCTTTTGAAGCTTATATATATTAGTATTATGTTCAGAAACAGAATACATAGATACACATAATATTCACGCTGTGCGTGAGTTGTAAGAGAGACAATATTTTTATTTTTTTCAGTTCTCTAACCACCCAGAGGAAGAAAAAGGCCGGGACACAGATCAGAAGATCTGACACATGAGCAACAATCAGAGCTGCGACAACATACGAAGGAGGAAGGTAGCGTTCCTAACCCTCAATTTTCCTTCAATTGGTATCAGACTTAGGCTCTGATTGTTGCTGTTAGGTGTATGATTAGGGTTCAATTCTGTCGTTATCGGGTTAATTTTCGTGTTTGGGGCGGCCTGCGAGCCATTGTTTTGACCCCGTTGTAACGTTTTTCTCGTGAAAAAATCCACGAGTAGTTGATAGGACCAATTTGTTATGTGATTGTACTTTTAATGCACTGTAATTGGTCCAGGAGGCATGAAAATCGAGGTGCGACGCGCAAAAGGACGGAAAAGGGCGAAATCCTAAAAACTGGCAGAACACGACCGCCGACTTGCGACGGCGCTTGGGGGCGCGTGCGAAATTATATTTCCAATCCGTTGGATAGTTTTGTTCCTTGTTTCGTTAACTTCGTCTGGATAGGTCGCACGACTCATTCCGATTTCTGGTGTGTCCGGAATAGCGTCGGAAAGGAGAAGTGGTCGTGTCCAGAAATCCCCAAATTGGCCAGAAAACTCTAGTTTTTCTAGGGTTCCGCCGCATTTTGCGGCGGCGATTCCCGGCGGGTCTGAGGTCCGATTTCCGATTGGCTTGAACCGCTGGATTCCTTGTCACACAAGTTTCGTGTTGATACGTCGTATGGGATCATCCGGTCCCGGATGCGACCGGAATCGAGGTCTGAAGTTCGCTGCTCATAATGATTTTTTCCGGCGAATCGTTTGAGAATTGAGGGAAATTGATGGACGATTTTGGCCGGAATCCGTTCATGGTGGCCGAAAATCGTCCAATGATCATTACCCATGTTTCAAATAAAATATAAAATTATATAAAGTACCACTTATATTTATTTGAATAATACTTCAAATTATATAAACTAATAATCATATAAATTGGGAATAACACTTCAAATTATATAAACTAAGACTTATATTGATTTGGAATAACACTTCAAATTATATAAACTAAGACTTATAATGATTTGGAATAACACTTCAAATTATATAAACCAAGACTTATATTGATTTAGAATAACACTTCAAATTACATAAATTAAGACTTATATTGATTTGGAATAACACTTCAAATTATATAAACCAAGACTTATATTGATTTAGAATAACACTTCAAATTACATAAATTAAGACTTATATTGATTTGGAATAACACTTCAAATAACACTTCAAATTATATAACTAAGAATTATATTGAATTAGAATAACAATTAAAATTATATAAACAAAGACTTATATTGATTTAATTTAAATGAGATTTAATACTAAGTGAATTTGTCCTGACCGGTCGGACTGTCGTCGTCGAGCCGATAGTCCGATCGGTCGGACTCTGATTTTATAAATTTATAAAATGTTAAAGATAATGTAAATATTAAATTTAACTGAGATTAATACTATTTGTATTTGTTCCGACCGGTCGGACTCGTCGAGCCGGTAGTCCGATCGGTCAGACACTGATTTTATAAATTTATAAATCTTTTAAGTTTATGTAAATGTGAAATTTAAATGAAATAATAATATTTGTATTTGTTCCGAGAGGTCGAAGCGTCGTTGACCCGATAGTTCGATCGGTCGGACACTAATTTTATGAATTTATAATTTTTTAAAGTTAATGTAAATGTCAAACTTAAATGAAGTAAAACTAGTTATATTTGTTCCGACCGGTCGGACCTTCGTCGAACCAATAGTCCGATCGGTCGGAAACTGATTTTGTAAATTTATAAAATTTAAAAGTTTATGTAAATGTGAAATTTAAATGAAATAATTCATTTTATATTTGTTCTGACCGGCCAGACCATCGTCGAGCCAAAAGTCCAATCAGTCGGACACTACTTTTTAAATTTCCAAAATTTTAAAGTTAATGTAAATGTCGAATTTGAATGAAATTATATTATTTATAATTGCAATAATTAGAAATATTACACATTGCGACTACTTGATCATTCTACGACTTTCATGAGATTCTGCAGTATAGTAGATGCGGTAGTCGGGCGGAAGTGAATTTGAATCGAGCGCTTATTGAATATATTATCGTAGTACTGCAAAACAAATACTGTTTGCTGGAATCCAAACCATTGTTTCTTCGCCACCAACATATTTCGATTCATTATCGAAATCCCCATTGAAATTGACAACTAATTGTTTCCACTCATTTTCCATATTTTTTTTGATTTGGTGGTGGAAATGAAGGAGGATGGTAGAAATGAACAATAATGAATAATTGAGATTTTAATTGTCGAGATATTTAAAATGAATTTGGACTGATTTATTTCGGAGAAAATGTGTCATATTGGTCGGACACGTGATAGGGCACACTGTGAAATGTGATAGAGCACATTGATAAATTTATTCACGAGAGTCGAGAAAGTGTGTCCTATCGACCGGACACATGATAGGACACTGCGAAGAGGTAATAGAGCACACTGATGAATTTATTCACGATAAAGTTTGTCCTATCGGTCGGACACGTGATAGGGCACACTACAAAAAGGTGATAGAGCACACATATTCATTTATTCACGAGCAACTGTGCCCTATCGATCGCTCACATGATATGGCACACTTCAAAAAGGTGATAGGGCACACATGCATTTATTCACAAGAAAGTGTATCATATCGATCGGACACATGATAAGGTACACTGCAAAAAGGTGAGGGCACAAAGTGGTATATTTATCCACAAGAAAGTATGCCTGGTCGGTCGGGCACATTATAGGGACATGCCCGACCGACCGGGCACATGATATGGAACATGATAAGGCATGTGCCCTATCAGAAATGTGCCGATCGGTCGGACCATGATCGGACACATGATCGGACAGTGTTATTTCAAATATACTCCCTCCGTTCTACTCCATTAGTCCACTTTTCCTTTTTGGGTCGTTCCACTCCATTAGTCCACTTTCCCTTTTTAACTTAAAATAATACTCTAATATATTCAAGTGGACCCACTACTTTATCTATTTTACACACAATAAATAATTTTCTTAATCTCCGTGCCGAAAAGAAAGTGGACTAATGGTGTGGAACGGAGGGAGTGGTTTTTATCCGAAAATCAATCATTAGTTGTACAGAAATTTATAAAACCACCTGAAAATGATTGGGAAGAGAGTAATATTTTTGAAAAAGCAAGGGTAATTTAGTCTTCTTGTGTAGAAATTCAGAAATGTTTTTTACTTTACCCAAATGAGTATTAGATCAACTGCCCCTAAGGCCCCATTTGGTTGACAAGGATTCTGCCTCAGGAAAGTAATTTGATTCCAAATTATTAAAATCATGTGTTTGGTAATATACGGAAAGTAATTTAATTCCAAAATTTTAAAATTTCTGTGTTTGGTTCAATTTTAGCAAAATACTAGGAAAGTAATGAGAATCCTAGAAACAAGAAAAATGGTATAATAATTGTGGATTTTTTTTCCTTGTTTAGAATAGGTATTATTTTTCCTTGGTACAAGGAAAGTAATTTATTATTATTATTATTATTATTATTATTATTATTATTATTATTATTATTATTATTATTATTATTATTAAAAATAGAATAATAATTAGTTATTATTGAATAATAATATTATTAGTTTATAGTTAATATTTTTTTAAGAATTAATTGATATATTTTAATTTATTTATATTTTTATTATTTTTAATTTATGAACAATAATAATTATTTAATAATTATTATTTTTCTTAAATAATCTTGTTATTATTCTAAAAAATATTATTATAAAAATAAGTGAGTTCTTTAATAAATTTATTATTATTATTATTAAAGATGTTATTAATATTAAAAAAGATATTTTTAACTAATATTTATTATTATTATTATTGTTATTATTATTATTATTATTATTATTATTATTATTAAAAAATATGTTATTGATATTAGAAAAGATTTTTTAACTAAATATTTTGAATATTTTATTATAAATTATAAATTATATAATTAAAAAAATATCAATAATAATATTTTGGGTGATTTTATATATTTATAAAATAATAATATAAAGATTAACAAATAATTGATGATAAATATATTTTATTCATATTATTGATAACATGATTTTACATTTCCTAGTATCAACCAAACAAGTGCAAGTAATCTGCTTTCTTTATAAATTATAATCATATTCCACGGAATCAAATTCTTTAATAATTTTACTTTCTGTAATTATTTTCCTTGCAATCATATTCCACATAGGGCCCGTTTGGTTGTCAGGTTAGTAAAGTTGTTAGGGAATATGATTATGGGGATTATGATTTTACGGAAAATGATTCAGGAAAGTAAAGTTGATAGGGAATATGATTCTGGGAAATGTGATTCTGCGGAAAATAGATTACTTGCTATGTGTTTGGAAAACATAAGGAAATTGTTCGGATTCTATTTTTTTTTAATATTTAAGAGTCTTATTTTTTACAAATTAGTAAAATGAAAACATATTTAACAATAAAAAAAATACAACTTAAAAAGATTAAAAAAAGATATAATTTGCAATTGAAAAAATCAATAGATCAAACACAAAAATCACATGAAAATTGATTGCTCGTTAAGACCAGGAACACTCAATACCACTAGATCAAACACAAAAATCAACACGAAATCCAATCTAAGAACATGATGCTCTGGGAATAAGAGGCAACGAGGACTTGTTCAGTGCACGCTGGACTTGTCACCGTACAGAGGATGGTGGTTTTCCCGGCATTGTCAAGACCGAGAACCAGAATCCGAGCTTCCCTGTTCCCGAACAGCGACGAAAATAGCCGTGTAAATACTATTCCCATTTCCTTGCTAATCTGAATAGACAGTTGAAGAATTTAACAACCCAAGCGGGATAAATATATAGAACACCAAGATCATATCAAAAAAAATCGGCGTACCCTCGAATCCTTCCTGAAAAAACAAAAACCACGAAGCAGCAGACACTAACTGAGCAAATTAGGGTTCCACCAGTTGGTTACGGTCGGAAAAAGTGAGTGTTGGTCCGGAGACAAATATCAGGTGTAGAGGGGGGGTGAATACACCTGAGTACCGTTTCTTTTTCTCGGTGAAGGTCAGTGAAAGCCGTTGGTTGCAACCGATGAACAAGTGCCAAATAAACCTTCGATCACGGGACGAGTGAGTCGGCCATCGAGCTCTCCTACCGACTTTTGTCAAGATTTCCAAACTCGGTCGGAGACTTAAGTGTGCGGATAAGTGTGGGGCCCGGAGTTTGTCTCTTTTTGAAAATGTGTTTTCGCAGATTAAATTCTTTTGGCTGTGCGATTTTAGAAATACGTTTTATGCAAACTTATGATTTTCAAAGGTTTGTATGCAATAAAACAAGAAAGAACACAATCGGCTTAACGTGGTTCGGATACGCAAGATCCTACGTCCACGGTCCCCGAACGGAGCGGGATAACTTGTTGATTAGTCCGAGCAAGTCTCGAGCAAGGAAACGTGCACGGGACGCATCCTTCTAAGTTATAGTCCTTAGCGACTTTACAATTCAAACCTAAGTTCGAAAGGGAGCGAAAACAGTTCTCCAACTAATGAAGGAGTTCTTACAATAAGAACAGTTCATAAAAATGAACTCCTTCGAATCTAAGCTATAAATCTGACAATGAGCTTAGGTAGAGAAGAAAGGGATCTAAAGACTCTAGAGAGAAGAACCACAAAAATATTCCAGTAAATGCAGATTCTTCGCTGGATGTTCTGATTGAGTTGCTAGAGTGTTTGAGAGCTTGAGCAATTTCCTTTTTTAATTTCGTGCTTCGCGCTCTCGTGGAGCTTCGAAATCTTCTCTATTTATAGCTGTGAGCTATGGCATATGTCCGTTGGAGACGACGATGCCACGTGTCACATGCTTCCAAAGAAAACGGCCATTAATTCGAACTTGTTGCAAAGAGGGCGCTTAATTACCGTACATGAGAGCAACTTTACTTGTTTGGAGCGGTAAGGCGTTGTCGGCTTCTCATTGGTCGAGGTTTGTGGTTGGTGAGAATGTCAGAGTTGACCGTTCAAACAACCTCGTATGATCTTCTGCTGAACTTTCGAAAAGACTTAAGTAGTTGGGTCGCTTTCTGTCGGATACAGTAGACTGCAAAGTCTCTGTCTTCTTCGACTGAGTCGGCTGACAAGGAATGTAACTTCTGAGTAAGTCAGCTGGTGACTGCGAAGGTACTGGGCTTGCATGAGTTCTTTTGCTGATGACTTATCAGCTGCTGGATTGGCTTCTACTGAGGTCTACTCAGCTGATGACTGAAGAACGCAAGCGATTACACTGATGACGTGGGGTTCTGAAAAGTATCTTCGACAGAAGATCAGTTCAATAATTTCCCCATACAGGACTTAGACAAGAATATAAAAACGATTACAACAAGTCTAACCTATACATCAGCTAATCCTAATGACACACTGAACTACTGATATCAGCTCGGTTTTGGGATCTTCAATTCCATAGTACTACTATGATTTCCCCCAATTTTCTTTTAACCACGAACATCTGAGTATCATCTACTGACTCATATCCAACAGTGAGGGTCTGCCACGGAAGAGAATTTTGGGGGGTTGATTCGGGAACACGGAAAGATGGCGTTAAATTGTTTATTTCGAGAGAAAATCTTGAGTTTTTGGAGCGTGATTAATGCGGAAGAAAGTGAATTCGATTTTTCATAATAAGTATGAAGAGGAAGAACATGAGCAGGGTGGTGGATTTTAATCAGACAGAGGCAACGAGAATGATCTAGGAATAAGAGACGACGAGGGCGAGAGATGAAGAAGAAGAAATAGATTATAGCTAGCGGCGTTCTTAGAGGGAGCGATGATAATAGACGTCCATTTTGTTCTTAATAGGATTCGATCTGTGATATATATTAAAATCTCCGCTTTATGGATTAAGATTACTTAGGTTTATCTATGGAAAAAGAATTTGTAAATATCTATCTAAAATCCTTGGTTTAAGGATTCTTTTTACTTTCCTTAATTTTGTTAAAATCAAAACAAACATGGGATTTTAAATTTTCGGAATTATATTACTTTACTAATACTACCAAACGCAGGAATTTAATAATTAGGAATCAGAATATTTTCCCTGACTATAATCCGTGCAAATCAAACAGGCCCATAATCATTTTTCCTGACAACATTACTTTCCTGATAACCAAACGGGGCCTAAATGTATTATCATCTCGTTTATGATTGACCTCTTCATCATCATTATTGTTCATAAGTATTCCAATAATTTCTTCATTCATCGATAATTCCACAATTGTATCATTCTCGGTAGCTAAAAGATTTTGAATTTCATAGCATTTTTGTAGCGTAAATTAGAGATGACATTACCTAATGTTTGAGATCTACATCGAATTCAAGGTCTTCAGTTTCGGTAGATCATTTTCTGTTGAACAGATCTTATAATACCGAAAACATACTTCTCTTATAGTTGTAATATAAGCAAAAATAAACTTTTCATTTTTTTATGTATATGAGCGTTCTTTTATAAAACTATTGAGTTTTTCTAAAATTGAATAATTTGACTTATTTTATAATTAAGTGCATATTCAATTTAAAAAATTTTTAACATGATTTTACTAAAGCAAATACTAAAATTCTTTATTTTTTTAATGTTTACATAATTAAGTTATTAAAAAAAATTAAGTTTAATATACACATTTAAATTATTTTATATTATAAATTTATCTCTAAAATAATAAATACTCATTTATCGATAAATGAATAAATTATTTATTTATCGATAATTGAATAATTTCGCTAAATGAATATTTTTTTCCGTTCTCAAGCATATTACTTTAAAGATGTTTAACTGTATATAGTCTCTCCGTCCCACCAATCTTGCAAGATTGGAGTCTCGGCACAGACTTTAAAATAGTGAGTGTAAATGTATAAAGTTGTGGGATCCACTTATTTAAGTGATTGTGATCTACTCATTTCCTTTCTATTTTAGATAATAATGCAAGATTGGTGGTACAACCGAAAATGAAATGTTGCAAGATTGGTGGGACGGATGGAATATACTCTTTTATGCCTTAAACTTCTCAGAAAAAAATGCGATATTTGTCCCGTGTTTGCAATTGCAATTTTAATTTTGAATTTTTAATGCTGTGATTTTAGTCCAATTACCTTTTTAGTACATGCAGTTTTGGTTCCCAAAATAAATTATGATACAACTTTATCTTGAATTAGAACCACACAACTTCATGTGGTAAAACCTACATCACTACTACTCATAAATTAGGACACTTCGGTTTTATCCACACGAAGTTTATGTTTCTCTGTCACGTTCTTAGGGCCGGCTCTAGGGTGAAGCAGTTGAAACCACCGCTTTAGGCTCCGGACAATAATAAGACCCTCGTCTTGTGTATAAACTGTTTTTGTATAAAACAAAAAGAAGAAAATGCTTAGTTTAGTGGAAAAGAATAACATTCTTGTAAGAGTGGTCTTGTGTTCGAATTCTACTTTTATCATTTTCTGCCAATTTTTTTCTACTAGGTTAAAAGATCGTAAATATTTTTCCACTAGGTTAAGAATAATATCCTACTTCTATCATCTTCTCCTTTTTTTCCACTAGGTTAAAAAAATCATAAATATTTTTCCACTAGGTTAAGAACAATTAGTACTATATTATTTATATAACTAGAGTGTAATTTACTATATTTACTTTATGTCCCTAAAAAGTTTGAACCGCTCCTAATCGTCCTCCTTTTTTATTTATTTTTTATTATTTTCGGTATTGGGTGACAAAAATGTTATGGTCATTATCTTTATATGAATTAACCACCTTATTATTTTAACTATTGCAATTATTATAAAGTCAATAATGGGATTATCATACTACGCTGAAGGGAATTTGAGGATCCATTTATTAGTAGTGGAAATTTATGAGATTAAATTTACAATATTGGAAGTTAGGATACCAAAATCACAGATATTAAAAGATTACGGACCTTAAATCGTAGTATTAAAACCTAGAGGGCCTAAACCACAAATAAATAAAAATTACGGACCAAAATTCCAAATCTCCCCTTAATTGTATCGAAAGTTGGCTACGCTTGGTGAAGAGTGAAGAGGGGCTAAAGAGTCAGAAAAAACTCCGACTAAACCCTAGTGCTCGTGTATATATAGATGTGCACTCCTTCACATTCTTCCTTCAGACATTTCTACAGAGGCAGTACTCCTTCCCAAATCTTTCTCGATTATCATCTGAAGGTCAATTTTCTCATGTTATTGTTGATGTTTGTTTCTGTAGATCTGTTGAGTTTGTAGGAGTTTAACTTTAATATGAATCGCTCTCTTTGGGTTGAATTTGTTGATTTTTTTTCTTTTCTATCAGCATGTTTGTGTTAGTAGCTCTGGTCTAAAGTTTTTTTCTGGCGGATCATGCGGATTTTTGTTTGTTGTAGTTTAGATCTATGGCTTTAATTAATCGTGTTCGGTTTTGTTCATATACCTGACTGATTTTTTAGATCTATGCGAGTCACCGGAGAATTTTAATTGATTAGTCGTTTTAATTCAATAGTTTGAAGCAGCTCCCTAGCTTGAATGAATCATGATAATCCGTGTCTGTTGAAATAACAAACCAGTATTCGATTTTCTTTATCATTCTTCTGTTAGCGTATATGTTTTATTGATATAATATATCTTTTGTGAATTGTCTATGTAAAATGCTTTCGCACACTTGATTGAACTTCTCTCTAATTTTAGTATAGCAGAATGATTTGTTTTTCCTCTGGTCTGATTTCTCATCACTATTTTGTGAATTGTGTTTTCTCTTTCCCTTAGTTTTCAAATATTTTTGATGCATCCGTATGATTGTAGGATTCAGACATGTATATTAAGTATATACTTACATATTTATGTCTTTCTGAAATTTGACTCCATAGTCCATACAGTTTAACTGCAGATGCCTGTTCATTTACTTTTATTTTCTGAAATTTGTTTGTTTGAGACTTATTTCTAAATTCTTCTGCACTGCAGGTTTATTACTCTTTTAACTGGTGAAGTATGGGCAAGGAAAAGACTCACATCAGCATTGTGGTCATTGGCCATGTCGACTCTGGGAAATCGACCACCACCGGTCATCTCATCTACAAGCTTGGAGGTATTGACAAGCGTGTCATTGAGAGGTTCGAGAAGGAAGCTGCTGAGATGAACAAGAGGTCCTTCAAGTACGCATGGGTTCTTGACAAGCTGAAGGCTGAGCGTGAGCGTGGTATCACCATCGATATTGCCCTCTGGAAGTTCGAGACCACCAAGTACTACTGCACAGTCATTGATGCTCCAGGACATCGTGACTTCATCAAGAACATGATTACTGGTACTTCTCAGGCTGACTGTGCTGTCCTTATCATTGATTCGACCACTGGTGGTTTTGAGGCTGGTATCTCCAAGGATGGTCAGACCCGTGAGCATGCTCTGCTTGCCTTCACTCTTGGAGTGAAGCAGATGATCTGCTGTTGTAACAAGGTAAATTTATTTATAATTTTTTTCAATTGTTCATTATATATTTTACTTGGTATGTTTCACTGACAGTCTTTTTTATGAAAGTGATTCTCCTTATTTACTTTTTCCTGCTTGATGGAAATTATAGTAAATAAAAATGAGTAATCCTTCATTATGGACTTCTGTTTCTTCTTACTCTGGATTGTTGCTCAATTGGTGTGAGCCCACCCTATTCTTAGGTTGGAATCTGCGGGTTCAAATCCCGTCAGTCCTGATTGTGCTTGTTGTCTTTTTCTCTCATTTGTTTCCAGGTGATTGGAAACCATTTTATTTGTGTTTTTATTGGCCTCATTTTATTTCTTGATAGATGGATGCCACCACTCCCAAGTACTCAAAGGCTAGGTATGAGGAAATTGTGAAGGAAGTCTCTTCCTACATGAAGAAGGTCGGTTACAACCCAGACAAGATCCCATTTGTGCCTATTTCTGGATTTGAGGGTGACAACATGATTGATAGGTCCACCAACCTTGACTGGTACAAGGGCCCAACCCTTCTTGAGGCTCTTGACCAGATCCTCGAGCCCAAGAGGCCCTCAGACAAGCCCCTCCGTCTCCCACTTCAGGATGTCTACAAGATTGGTGGTATTGGAACTGTCCCAGTGGGAAGAGTTGAAACCGGTATCATCAAACCCGGTATGGTTGTCACCTTCGGTCCATCTGGGCTAACCACTGAGGTCAAGTCGGTTGAGATGCATCACGAGGCACTTCAGGAAGCTCTCCCCGGTGACAACGTTGGCTTCAACGTCAAGAACGTTGCAGTTAAGGATCTGAAGCGTGGTTTCGTTGCATCCAACTCCAAGGATGACCCTGCCAAGGAAGCTGCTAACTTCACCTCTCAGGTCATCATCATGAACCACCCTGGTCAGATCGGTAACGGTTATGCCCCGGTTTTGGATTGCCACACTTCCCACATCGCTGTGAAGTTTGCTGAGCTCTTGACCAAGATCGACAGGCGGTCTGGTAAGGAGCTCGAGAAGGAGCCCAAGTTCTTGAAGAACGGTGATGCTGGTATGGTTAAGATGATTCCAACCAAGCCCATGGTGGTGGAGACCTTCTCCCAGTACCCACCTCTCGGAAGGTTCGCTGTGAGGGACATGCGTCAGACTGTTGCCGTCGGAGTCATCAAGAGCGTGGAGAAGAAGGACCCGTCAGGTGCTAAGGTGACCAAGGCAGCAGCCAAGAAGGGAGTTAAGTGAATAGTTGAGGCAGATGGTATCAAACTATTCAAAACCTACCAGTTATTTCGTCTTTCGTGTCTTCCATTTTTGTTTCGGATATTCTGTTTGGTTTGTGTCAGTTGGTCTTCATCGTGCGGTTTTGGCTCCCAGACTTGGGTGTTGGATCGCCGGTGGCGTTATCTATTCTGACTTCGTTTTACATTTGAATTTGGATTTTATCAGGCTACTGTTAATCGTACTATTAAGTTTCGCTTGGATTTCTTTCTCTTCGTTGCTTCTATTTGGTAATGCCTTTTTCCTCTCCCTCGTGATATATTTAGTCATCCTTGGGCAATAAGTCTATTATACAAAAATGTTAATGTCTTGGTAATCAATTTTCTAAAAATAAAATTCTATTTATTTTAATTTTTGGTACTTGCATGTCTTTGCAATCTTCATCTCTATATGAGAACTCGAAAGTAGCTTCTGACTCGAGCTTCGCATTCAAGCTTACATTTATTTCGCACCAAAAAGTTGAGAATGCTTGCTTTTCTCTTTACGGTGAATTAGGAATGAATGTAGTTTAAAGTGAACCGAACTAAATCAAAGTATTTTTAAGCAAACCGAACCAAAGTATTTTAAATAAAAGCACACCGAATCAAAAAAAATTCAGTTGTGTTATAAATTATAATTGAACCAAACCGAAATTAATATTTTTTTTTGGTTCAAAACTGTACCATACCAAAATACTTCGGTTCGTATTTGGTTTTGTAAAATAAAAAAATCGACGGTTAATTGAAATCTGCTTCACTTCTTAACTGAATTAAACACCTAACGGTGAATGTATCAAATGCTTACTTTTTTTTAAGTTCTTGCCAGCTTATATTTGTATTCTCTTTATTAGGAATTACAATAAATAAAACTTTGATTTTACATAATTCTTTAAAAGAATCTATTTATTATGTGGGTTGGGCTTCTTAAATTGGTCGTTTAATCAATGATGGGCTTGGATGGTGTTTGGGGACAAACAATAGTGATGGGTTTTAAAGTAGTTGTTGGGCTACAGCTTATTGATAAGGCGTTGTCACTTTTTGTCCAGCTAATTCCTAAGGTAATATATTTGAATTTATTGCAGATAAAGAAAAAAAGTTGAATAAATAATTAACCCAATTGGAGGAATTATTTGCTTCTCAAATACTCGGAGAGTCTGGAAATCGGGTAGAAAATGGAACAAGGGGCGATTAGGAATGCCACAAATCCGCCATCCCGCATTGTACTTGCCATCAAATCCCAGGTCTCTCTCTCTCTCTCTCTCTCTCTCTCTCTCTCTCTCTCTCTCTCTGGAAATCGGGTAGAAAATGGAACAAGGGGCGATTAGGAATGCCACAAATCCGCCATCCCGCATTGTACTTGCTCTCTCTCTCTCGCACTCTGATTCTATATCTGTTTCTTTTGTTCTTTTTTTTTTTATATATCCTGTAATGAAGAGTTAATTAATAAGAAAAAAAATCGTTCTTTCAGGAGATAAAAAAAAGTTCTGTTAAAATTTAATAAATCATAGACATATTTGCAAAATTAGGGTCCTCCTACTATATATAATATACTTTCTATATATAATAATTATATTTAATCATGTGAAAATTGGTTGTAGGATGGAGACACGATTTATTACCGGGTGGAACGCGACAAGAAAATACGAGGTCTGCTTACAACTTACTGCAAGGCTAAGAATTTCAAATATCATGACGTGGCTTTTATTCACAACGGCACTCGCATCCAATCCTCAAAGACTCTAATTGAGGTGACAATATTTCGTATTTTATATTTTAATATTTTTTTCATCTGGAAATATTTTTAATTACGTACTATTTTCTGGTTTGCATTTGTGAAGCTTGGCATCGCAGATGGAGACGAGATAGATGCTTTCATGCATCAAAATGGAGGTGGCAGGGAAGCAGCATTAAGGACTTCCTACTTCAAATAAATTTATTCTGAGAATTTAAGGCTGTGTTGTGCCAAATTCACAACTGAATTTATTACATGATTCAGTAAACATGTACTATTTTTCTTACCAAAAATAACAACATGATTCTCTTTTCAAAATTGTTATCTGCTTATCATGCACTGCACTAACCTACGGTCAAAAGGCAGCATGCCAATTGCCGTAACAAAAAAAGTTTCAAGATATCAAGACCCTCTCTCTCTCTCAACTCACTTCTTCTCCCTCTCCCTCTCCCTCTCTCTGTCTCTCTACAAGAATCTCTCTAGAAGAATCCTGAAGTGAAGAAGACGCCAATGGAGAATCTAAGATCAGCAGATCTGGACTCGTACTCAACAAAACGGGAAATCTGCTTCCTTAATCATCAGGCATAATATCACTTGTATTTGCTGTTTGTTGTTGTTTTAATTAACATTCTCATTTTATCTTTTCCTTGAAAAATTTCAGACGAAAGGCAAAGTCTTTTATAGAGTGGATCTCAAAGCCACTTGTGAAGAATTATTGCAAAGAATCAGAAGTGGAGTACGGAGAAGTAACTATTCCACGCCGAGGCACTGTTGAACAGGTAACCTCCTCCTTTTTTATTTTTTATTTATTATTTAGAAAAGAAAAAGATAAGATTTAAAAAGTTGCTTGATTTGTGTATTATGAAGGCTGGGTTCGAGGATGAGGATGTAATTGATGTTATGGTACATTGCAGTGGAGGTATATAGGCCTTCAAAATGACGAGTGTTAGCTATTTAGTATTTATATTTAGTAATTTTTTCGTTATGACGAGGATATTAATTGTATGTTTTCTAAAATTTGATGGTGTTTGGACAAATAAAGAATTAAGATTTATGCCAAATGGAAATTACGTCGTAATTGCATTGATAATAATTTATTTTCTTTATTCGAGACTTAGATCCGACATTTGCTCTCATCAACAAAAGTCATCCACCATTGTCTATGAACTCGTATACTACTATATTCGTTTCTTAATTTGTTTTTCGATTTATTTTAATTGTTTATTGATACGTTATGAAACCGTATAGCATATTTCCTTTATTTAATGTTAGTAGCATACTAGCATGTGAAAGAGTACATCAGAAGCAGCAGATGAAGTCAAATAGCTTAACGACAATTCACGTGCTTCTTAACTCATAACGCATCATCACATCAAACAATATAAGTTTATAAATATTCATTCTTCAAACAAGAATCAATGATTCTAGATTTGGAAGGGAAAAGGCAAGCTTATAATTAAAAAAAAAAAAAGAGAGATTTCTGCACGATTTTAGGATCGATAAGTATACTTAATATCTACCTAATGAATAAATTGCATTGTCGAAATCATACATGTGGGAGAGGTTATGAATTCAAATCCCATTTTATTTAGAACATGATTTCAAACTTCACCTAAATTTGAAATCGGCATCACTATCAAGACTAATTAATGTAAAAATCACTGCACATTTAATGTCGCCAAGAGGAGAAGTCACCTTCAACTTGATCATCTCCATTAAAATAAATATCGAAATCTTGAAATAAATGATTTCTTTATTTTTTTTTAAACTGCAGCACTTGCCATTTATAAATCATGATGATCAGCAGTCAGCAGTCGCAAGCAAGAATCCCAGCTGCTCAAAACTCTTCTCAAGTTTTTTAGGTGTCAATTCTTCTGTCCCATTTATTAACTTGCCAAATGTGATCAATCTGTTCTTCCACCACATTCCACCACCTCCAAATCTCACCGCTTCATGCCTCTGCAGATTTGAGTACAAAAACAGAAATCCCATTTGCATACTCATTAGAACAGTAGAAATCCACTCCAAAAAACATGGGAAATAACTCATTTTCCATGTTGATGATCCTGATTCTATTCTTGATGGGGTGTGAGTTGATCAAATGCAGTGTTAGCTATGATAATAGGGCTGTGATCATCAATGGGAACAGAAGAATTTTACTCTCTGGATCCATACATTACCCTAGAAGCACCCCAGAAGTATGTTTTCTTAAATTCTTGTTTTTCTTGATTGAGAGAAAATGAGTTTAGTTTGTGTGTGTAGTGAAGACTATTGAATTGGGATTTTGGTGAAGTGTGAGAACTGAATTTGCAGATGTGGGAAGATTTGATATTGAAGGCCAAGAATGGTGGATTGGATGTCATCGACACTTATGTTTTTTGGAATGGCCATGAGCCTTCCCCTGGCAATGTAAGTTCAATTATTCCAATATACATATAAACAATATAAATATATTCTTGAATAATGAGTTTAATAACTTGTGAATTTATTTTGCAGTATAATTTTGAGGGTAGATATGATATTGTAAGATTCATTAAGACAGTGCAGAAACATGGACTCTATGTTCATCTCAGAATTGGGCCTTATGTGTGTGCAGAATGGAACTTTGGGTAGTTTCCCTCATATAAAGATCAAATTTTTAATATTGGGCTTTCAATTCCTTCAAGTTTTATGATTCTTGATTCTGCAATGCAGAGGATTTCCAGTCTGGTTGAAATATGTAGATGATATCAGTTTCAGAACAGACAATGAGCCCTTCAAGGTTCACAGCTAATCATTTTTGAATTCATAGTTACATTAATTTCATCATTATTAAATTAGTGTTTGATTCTAAGCATATATATACACATATATAGGCTGCTATGCAAGAGTTTACGCAGAAAATAGTGGGTATGATGAAGAGTGAGAACCTGTTTGAGTCACAGGGAGGTCCAATTATACTATCTCAGGTATGAATTGGAAATTCAAACTACAATCAATTCAAGTCCCGTGTATACTTTAATACGGACTAAAACGGCCTAATTACGCAATGAATAGATTGAGAATGAATATGGGAACGAAAGGGTTGCGCTTGGTGCAGCCGGAGATGCCTACATGAACTGGGCTGCGAAAATGGCAGTCGGACTCGACACCGGAGTACCATGGATCATGTGCAAAGATGCTAATGCCCCCGACCCGATTGTACGTATTCCGTAACCCTTTTTGATCATACACAAAAATAACTCAACTTCAAAACTTAGTAGTGTGATTGAACGATGCAACAGATAAATTCATGCAATGGCTTCTACTGTGATTCATTTTCTCCCAACAAGCCTTACAAGCCTACCATGTGGACTGAAGCTTGGAGTGGCTGGTAATTTCACTTCTTGCTATGCTGCAATTTCACTTCTTTCCATCCTGCAATTTCTTGATTTCCAAATATAACAGGTTCAATGAGTTTGGAGGAGCAATTCATCAACGCCCGGTTCAAGACCTCGCGTTTGCAGTAGCCCGTTTCGTACGGAAGGGCGGGTCGTTTGTAAACTATTACATGGTCACCTTTTCAAACTTCTAAATTCATTCATAACTTTGAATCTTAGTCTAAGTTTCTGAAAACTGAGCTAGATTTTTTCAACAGTACCATGGAGGGACCAACTTTGGACGAACTGCGGGAGGTCCTTTCATCACAACGAGCTACGACTATGATGCCCCCATCGATGAATATGGTACGTAAGAAGTAGCCAAAACTCGTTCATATCGATCATTTTGACACATCTTCCCAAACAATTCTAGGTTTGATTCGGGAGCCTAAGTACGGTCATTTGAAGGAACTGCACAAGGCTATTAAGCTCTGTGAGCCTGCACTGGTCTCTTCAGAAGCTAATGTGACTTCTTTAGGGGAAGCTCAACAGGTATAGCTTCTACCCTACGCCGAAGCTTTGCTTTTTATATCGTTTTAACTAAACTAAAACCTCGTCGTTTTCAGGCTCATGTGTTTTCAGCAGAGGAAGGAAAATGTGCAGCTTTTCTTTCCAATATGGACAGTAAATCTGCTGCAAGAGTGATGTTCAGAAACAAGCACTACAATTTACCTCCTTGGTCAATCAGCATTCTTCCTGACTGCAGAAATGTAGTTTTCAACACTGCAAAGGTACATACATTACATACACATCTATGTCTTATGTATTTCTACTTCAAGAAGTGAATGAGACGGAATTCGGGTTTGTCTTGTGGTCGTAAGGTTGGGACTCAAACGTCGCAACACGAAATGTTGGCGACGAATACACGGATGCAGCCATGGGAGGCATATGGTGAGGATACAAATTCACTAGAGGAGAGTTCAGAGTTTACTGCTTCTGGATTATTAGAGCAGATGAATGTCACAAGGGATAGCAGTGATTATTTATGGTACACGACGAGTGTCGTTGTTGATTCGTCCGAGTCGTTTCTAAGAAGCGGACAAAAGCCTACTCTAACTGTGGACTCTAGAGGCCATGCTCTCCATGTCTTCATCAATGACAATTTCGCAGGTATGGGGTTGAAGACTAGTGTTATTATTACGATATGAGAATTAAGACTTTACAAAAGGTCGTAAAACTGTATGATTTTTCTATCAGGATCTGCTTATGGGACTAGACTGAATACAAAGTTTGAATTTAGTGGACCCGTAAACTTGCAAGCTGGGAAGAACAGGATTTCTCTGCTCAGCATAGCTATGGGACTACCAGTTAGTTCTACTCCTTTTACCATTAAGCTTAATAAATAGTTCTAAGAAATGAATTATTTTCACAGTTTCCCCTTCAATAACTGATGAGAAATCTTTTGATTCATCAAATGAAGAACACTGGGATGCATTTTGAGGACTGGACAGTGGGAATAACGGGGCGGGTCGAGCTGAACGGCCTAGATCAAGGACGACGGGACCTCACAAAACAAACTTGGTCTTACAAGGTAGAACAAGTCATATAGTACATCATATTAACAACATCAAAGTTGATGTTTTTTCTGCATACAGGTAGGATTAACAGGTGAGAAGATAAACCTGGTCTCACCGGAGAAAGTTTTGGGGGTTGAGTGGGGCGAAGTGGCAGCCGTTGCCCAAAATCAACAGCCTCTCCGATGGTACAAGGCATATTTTGATGGACCGAGTGGAGACGAGCCGTTGGCTTTGGACATGGGGAGCATGGGGAAAGGTCAAGTGTGGATCAATGGGCAGAGCATAGGAAGATATTGGACAGCCATAGCAAATGGGAGCTGTGGCGTTTGCCACTATACTGGTGCATATAGAGCCCCTAAATGTCAAGTTGGTTGTGGCAAACCAACTCAAAGATGGTAAGTTTTACTTACAATTGGAAAAATAGAAAAAAAATAAATAAAATTTGCTATTCACAAATCTCCTAACTAGTCAATCTGGGTTAAGGTACCATGTTCCAAGATCTTGGTTGCAGCCAACGCAAAACCTCATCGTACTATTCGAAGAACTAGGTGGAGATCCGTCGAGGATCTATCTAGTTAAGAGAACGACGATGAACGTTTGTGCTGATGCAGTCGAGCACCATCCCATGGTAGCAAATTATAAGCTTGAGAGCACAAGCCCACAAAAAATGCTCCATCAAGCTAAGGTCCATCTGCGATGTGCCCGTGGGCAAGCTATATCGAACATCAAGTTTGCAAGCTTTGGAACGCCTAATGGAAGATGTGGGAGTTTTCGACTTGGAAGTTGCCACGCACAGAACTCCCAAGCTATCATAGAAAAGGCAAGGCAACTTCTCTACTGCCATTTTTCTTACTTTTCTTTAAGAAATTCAACCTTAGAACAAGTTAACTAATGAAGTGTTCTAATAACTCTGCTGCAACAGATGTGCCTTGGGAAGGAAAGTTGCAAGCTATCAGTTTCTAATAGCTACTTCGGAAGTGATCCTTGTCCTAATGTGTTAAAGAAGTTGTCTGTTGAAGCAGTTTGCACTACAACAAAATGAATAGCTGCTATTATGCTGAGGGACTCGACTACGAAACTATGTACTTGTACTCGTTCAGGAAGTAGAAATATAGCAGTGTAGAATCTGTGTTACTTATCTTCTTACATAAAGATTAGTAAACAAAAGGTTGGTGTAAACTTAGAAACTTGTATTCAGATTATTTCAATGAACATTTGACATAAAGATTTTAGAAAGGGCCACAATTGTGATAGACAGAGAATGGATTTAATATGAAGCACAAGAAATATAACAATATTCCCTTACATGTTTTAACCAATCTATTTGATCTTTCTTCATCACATCAACACAAAAGCACTACCATTCCTAATACACAATAAAGGCTCAGTTGATCCGTACGCACCTTATTTACGAGCCATGTATAGCACACATTCATCAACCTGAAGCTGTCATAACTCCGACATGTTTAAGAAGTTTTTCATCCAACTCTTCCTTCCGTGCACCCACAACCCTGTCAACTTCCTGGCCTTCCTTAAGGAACACAAACGTTGGCATAGCCTCAATTTTGAATTCCTCTACGATAGACTGCAAAAATAGTATGAATGTAGGTCCCATTTGGGAGAGCTTATTTCAGTTTATTTTAAAAAATAAGTGTTTATAAAACAACCTATTCTAAAAAAATTAGATTTTGGATTATTTTCATAAGCTATTCCTGATTAAAGTAGTGTTTGGAACAACATAAATAAACTGTTTTTGGATTTTTTCACTGTAAAAACACTTTCTTAAGCTGGTCAGGGGTGGTCAGGGATACTTCTTAAAAGCAGAAACAAAAACAAAACTGAAAAGCAGCTTACTATTTTTGGAATACTTTTTTTTTCCATATATTACAAATACTAACAATTTTTGCTTAAAAACAACTTTGAGCAACTTTAAGCATAAGTAGGTAAAAACTGCTCATAAAAGTTATTCCAAACACTACCCAAATCAAGAATGACTTATGCAAATATGCCAAAAACAACTTATGAAAATAGATCTCATATCAAATCCCCTAACAACAATTTTTAAACTATATTATAGTTTTTTCT
Source organism: Lavandula angustifolia (assembly GCA_028984105.1). NCBI lineage: Eukaryota > Viridiplantae > Streptophyta > Magnoliopsida > Lamiales > Lamiaceae > Lavandula > Lavandula angustifolia. The sequence continues at coordinate 15,262,409 of CM054821.1, read as the reverse complement.
CTAATTAAGTCCTTATATATATATATATATTCGTGTATTCAAATGCAAACAATACCATAAGAACTTATATAAGCTGTTTTTCGAAGGCGTTACGTGAAGAAAACATTGATAAGGAATAATATAATATGAGGGTGTTACCTTGAGTTCATCCACGTCAACCTTTAGGTAGATAGCACTGGATTTTTCCTTAGCATACAGAGCAAAAACAGGGGCAATGAAACGGCAAGGCCCACACCACGAAGCAGTGAAATCTACAACCACCTGGTAATCAAACGGTTGCTTAAAAACACATTACAAAATGCAACTATGGCAGAAGGGCAATAATGTCATTTCTCCTTCCGTTCAAAATAGCCATTCTTTCCCATAGATTGGGTAGTTTAGTTCCTGATGTTCAAATTGGCACAAATTGACGTTAAAAATTAGGGCTCATAGATTACTTCAACTGAAAGTCCCAATCTTTGCCATACGAAACCAGAACTGAAACCAGAATCGTCGAGCCACACGAATCTAACAAACAAGGGATCGAGAATCCAATTCTTCAACTTTGAAATTGTGTAAACAGAAAGTCAATTCAATAATAATAAAACAAAATCCACAAGCTCGGAAATCGCCATAAAAACGAAATTAAATATGTATAAGAGAGAGAGACGAGTATATTGTGGTCGATGCTTTTCTGGATTTGCTCCTTCCACTGGTCGACAGATTGGATCGCGATCACTTGTCCCTCAGACATTGTTTTTTCACAAAGCTTATCTCTTTCCAGTCCTATCATATTGCTATCATATTTCAATCATTTATATCGTAAGTTTAAAATGATTACTCCCTCCCAAATATATATATATATATATGGGAGTGTATCTTGGTAACCCTCCCTATTTCGTGGGAATTATGAACTAATTGTGATCTTAGATTTTGTTAATTTAATGGTTCGCATTTAAATTTTATTTATAGATATTTTTTAAATATAATTTTAGTTTGTATATTTAATGAAGGTTAAGATTGTAATTTTTATATTTATAAATTTATAGATAAAACAAGTTTCTTAATATCTAATTTAACTTTTAATTATCATATTAATTAATGTGGATAAATATAGAAACAAACGAATTGATTTAAATAACTTCTCATATTATTAATTCCAAAATCATAATTCATTAAAAATCTACCATTTAAAACTGTATTTTATCCATAAAAATATTCAAAAAAATCTATTTTACTATGCATAAGTCTTTTTCATTATGCAAAAAAATCACACATTAAAAGTGTATTCAATTATGCATAAAACTTTCGCTCATTATGCATAAATATCTCTTGCATTATGCATAATAGGAACGAATCATGGCCTTAGATTTCATTAATTTAATGGTTCAGATTTAAATTTTGTTTTCAGATATTTTTAAATATAACTTTAGTTTGTTTATTTAATGAAGGATAAAATTATAATTTTATATTTATGAATTTATGGTAATTTACATCATTCGGCAATTACTATGCGGTTATTGGCTTATGTGTAATTTTGTCATTTAACATTAATTAAATTCATTCCTTATTTCATGGATCATGAACCGTTTTTCACATTTAAAATTGTTTCCCTTATTTTTCTCTCCCTCATTTTTCCTCAACTATTCACGTTTCTCTCTCTCTCTCTCTCTTTTATACAATAGGTGAATATATCAATTTAAATGTCATAGAAATATTAATAATTTATTATACAAGCTTCTATATTCATATTAGTTTTTGTTATATAATTAATATTTTATGCATAATTATTAATTGGCTTATGCATATATTATTAGTATGTTATTCCAAACTTTCAAATTAAAATTAGTAATATGCATATGGTAGTTGTCTATTATGCAAAAATATAAACTTAGTTATGCATATATTAGTAATTTGTCTTTACAAGTTTTATGCATATATTAGTTGTCTGTTATGCACAAATATGAACTTGTTATGCATATATTAATAATTTATTTTTACAAATCCTTCAATTTTATGTTTGCTTAACATGATTGTAGCAATATGCAAGAGAATATTATGCATAATGCAAGAGATATTTATGCATAATGAACGAAAGTTTTATGCATAATTGAATACACTTTTAATGTGTGATTTTTTGCATAATGAAAGAGACTTTTATGCATAGTAAAATAGATTTTTTGAATATTTTTATGGATAAAATATAATTTTAAATGGTAGATTTTTAATGAATTATGATTTTAGAATTAATAATATGGAAAGTTATTTAAATCAATTCATTTGTTGCTATATTTATCCACATTAATTAATATGTTAATTAAAAGTTAAATTAGATATTAAGAAACTTGCCTTAATTATAAATAATCTTTTAAATTAGACATTAAGAAACTTGCCTTATCTATAAATCCATAAATATAAAAATTACAATCTTAACCTTCATTAAATAAACAAACTAAAATTATATTTAAAAATATATGAAAACAAAATAAATTTGGACCATTAAATTAATGAAATCTAAGGCCATGATTAGTTCTTGGTTCTCACAAATAAAAGGGTTCTCACCGCACTCCACATCCTATATATATATATACCTATTTTCTTTTTTCATCCTGCTTTTAAATTTATATATCTATTAATAATTTTTGTATCTAACAAACTAAATCTTTTACTAACTTATTAATATCTAATTAATGTGATAATATAGAAAAAAACTACTTTATCCAACTTTTCTAATAACAAATATAATTATATTATTAACTTTTTAGTAATTTACTTTAAATTACTCATATTTCAATACTAACATTTATCTAACTTTCATATTATTAAATATTTTCTTAATATGTATGGAAAAGTAAATAGGCATATATATATATTCGGGACAGAGGGAGTATTATTTTTATTTATTAGTATTATGTATGGTAAAGGATAACTATGGCCCAAATTTATTACAAAAATTCAAAGGATTTAGTGGGTGTTTGAAACAACTTATTAAAAGTTGCTTTCAGCTTTAGTGGGTGTTTGGAATAGATGATTGAAAGCTGCTTTCAACTTTAAGCTGGTGTGGGGGTGTTTGAGACTCCCAGCTTAAAGTTCGAAATTCTCTAAAATTGAGCCGAAAATTGAGAAACAGTTGAAGTTGTTCAACCCCAGCTTCTAACTTTCAACTTATTGCTTATGTTTTTTCCGGACTAAATTACCCCTAATAATTTTATCTAATTCCAAAAACATCCTAACCCTAGTACTTGTGAAAATTCATTTTTGTCACAATCCAACCGCATCTCTTCTCTCTTCTCTCTCTCTCAATTCTTTACAAATCACAATCTTCTTTCCGTAATTGTATGCTATATTTATTATGATATAATTTTATAATATATATAATATTTAAATTAATTTAGTATTTTATAGTATTAGATTGAAATTATAAAGCAAAAAATAAAAATTGAATAACAATAATTTCTGAATTTTATTATTTATTATAAATAATAATTATTTAGTAACACTAATGGCAAAACAGACATTTCTTTAAAAAATTAACAATAAGCTACTTCTATCAACAACATTCCCAAACACTATTTTTCCCACTTTCATCAGCTTTCAACACTTATTCCAAACACTAATTGATTTTCAAATAAGTTGTTTTCAGTAGTTTTCAGCACTTATCAACAAGCTTCAGCTACTCTAAACATCCCCTTAAGTTGGTGTGGGGGTGTTTGGAACTCCCAGCTTAAAGCTGAAATTCTCTAAAATTGGGTCGAAAATAGAGAAGCAGCTGAAGCTGCTCCACCCCATCTTCTAGCTTTCAGCTTATTACTTATGTTTTTTTCAGACCAAATTACCCTTAGTAATTTTATCTAATTCCAGAAATATCCTTAACCCTAGTACTTGTGAGAATTTATTTTTGTCACAATCCAGCAGCGTCTCTTCTGTTCTCTCTCTCTCTCAATTCTTCACAAATCACAATTTCCTTCCCGTAAATGCTGAAATCTACAAATTTATGGAAGATTTTTTATGTATTTTGTTTGTATGATGAATTTATACAAATAAATACTCCCTCCGTCCCAAAATTATTGTTCAATTTACTTTTTGCACGGTTTTTAAGGAGAGTTGTTAGTTGTGTGTAGATTGGTATAAAGTTGTGGGTCCCACAAAAAAGTTGTGTGTAATAATTTACTAAAAAAGGAAAGTGGATAAGAATTTTGGAGACAACCCAAAATGGAATAGCAGCAAGCTAATTTTGGGACGGAGGGAGTAGTATTTAACATATAATTGTATGCTATATTTATTATGATATAATTTTATAATACATATAATATTTAGATTAATTTAGTATTTTATAGTATTAGATTGAAATTATAAAGCAAAAAATAAATATTGAATTAACAATAATTTCTGAATTTTATTATTTATTGTAAATAATAATTATTTAGGAACACTCAAGAAAGAAAACCGACATTTCTTTTAAAAAGTAACAATAAGCTACTTCTTATCGCCGAGCATTTTATTATTTATTGTAAATAATAATTATTTAGTAACACTAAGAGCAAAACTGACATTTCTTTTAAAAAGTAACAATAAGCTACTTCTATCAGCAGCATTTCCAAATACTATTTTCTCCACTTTCAGCAACTTCCAACACTTATTTTTAAATACTAACTGATTTTCAAATAAGGCACAAAGCGACTTTAAAAATAACTTTCAAAGAATTATCAATAAGCATTCTCCAAACACCTTCATGATACTCCACTCCCACTTTATGCTAGTTAACCAAATGGATATTTTGCCACAAACGACATCGTTTTCCAGCTTAAAGCCACAATCCTCCGAAGCAAGAATGCTTCACAGAATAACATGAACATCAAACAATACAAAGAATGCTCTTTTTTCCCAGACTACAAATGAATACTAGACCTAATTAGAATCTCCTGTGTCCAGCAGAAAGCAAACTCAAGCAGGCAATTCGAGCTTCACGTTGTTCTTCCAGCTGAAAAAGGAAGATAAAAACCGCGTTTAATTTGAAGACGAAACAGAGCATTACATGGTGGATATGAAGATGATAGTTACCTTTGGAAGTAGTAGTAGAAGAAATCTGCATAAAGGAGCGTCTGAACAAGTCCTGAAATCCAAACTGCAGCAACAGAACCAGCATTAGCACATAAAGTAGTTATACAAATACAAGAGAGAGAAAGAGAAAGAGAAAGAGAGAGAAATGCAAGAGAAAGAGAAAGAGAGAGAAATGCATACTTATCCAGTGCACGAAGTGTGGTTCAGTAAAGTAGCGGTAAATCCAGTTAAGAATATAGAAAGCTCGGTATGCACTGCGATGAAAAGGCAAGAAATCATCGTCAGCTATTATCACAACCACAAATGAGTCTTATAATCTAGAATTGCATAGACGTGTAGATCTTTAACATGGATGTTGAATATCAGTTGATGAATCTGATAAAAGATGAGAAGACAATAGTTCGGATAGATCAAGCAGAAGAGCAGAAAATAAGTCAAAAACAAATAGGGAAAAAAACTCATCAAAGAGATGGAGGGTCTAGGCATGATCAAAATCAAGAAGTCTAGGATGAATATTATTTGATTTAAATTGATACTATTTCCCCTTAAAATACTTCATATGTAATGAATACTTGGTCAATTTTATAAACAGAGATATACAATGTTAGGGATACAAGCAAGGAGCCCTAACTCTCCCCAAAACCATGGTTATAGGGAAAAGATTGACACTCACTTATATACCACTCCACACTTCTTTGTGAAGTCGATGTGGGATATCCCACATCATAACAATGTCTTCCCCTTCGAAACCGTACGTCCACGGACGGCTTACTCCGGAAGTCCTCCCCACCCACGGCTGGGTCCGCGGTGGGGCCCACCCAGGATGCTGGCCCACTCACGACTCCATTCGCTGCAATACCAGTCCTGGGCCCACCCGGAGACTACTCCCCGGGCCCACCCGGTTTCCCGGACCAATCAACGGGTCGCCCCTTCCCGCAGACGTACGGTCCACGTTCACCGCACCATTGTTAGGGATACAAACAAGGAGCCCTAACTCTCCCCAAAACCATGGTTATAGGGAAATGATTGACACTCACTTATATACCACTCCACACTTCTTTGTGAAGTCGATGCGGGATATCCCACATCATAACATACAACCACGGAAATGGATGAAGAACGTAAAAAAATATCCACCTATTACTCAAATTAGAATCATTCAATAATGAAGAATGTTAATAAACAATTTACCCTAGAAGAACAACATATTGTCCGGTCAAGTTGTCGATATTTCTTGTTCTCTGCAGCAAAACTAACTGAGGGAGGATGGCAACTGCCTCCAAGTACAAGGAGAATGTCCACATCACCTGATAAACAATGCAAAACAGTGTCGACACACGAGGGCTCTCATAGGTTATTGGCTCCGTGATTAAAGTTAAGTACCTCTCGGAAGGAAAACTTCTCATGTACAATTAGAGCTAAGAACAAGCAGGGAATCATAAGGACGTAGTGGCGGAAAGTGTCCTGATCTTTGTTGTAGGATCTTCGGACAACCTTGTGATGCTTCATATACCAGACTATTGAGAAAGAACTTCCCAAGAAGATTAGTTTCATTAGCGTATTATAGAGTGAGATGTAATCCGTGAAAATATCCAAGTATCGAGTAACGAAAACAATAGCATAGAGATCTTGAGTCTTCAGAGAAACGCCTACGAAAACAAAAAATCAGTATTAGGTTAACTCTAAAGAGAATTGGAAATTATCAGTGCAGCTTTCACTCACACTTTCACAAACAGATATTTTATCAAACAAATAATTTTAAGAGATTATGCTAAAAGATATGAACTTTTCCCCAAATTTTGTCCAGAATAATAGAAAATAGCTAAAAATACACAGAGCGCTCCTAAAATTTGATTTTTATTCCTAGTGCCGTAATGGTAACACCATTTTGGTATTGTTCTTCGATTAGTTAACTCTCGATACACTTGATTCCTGCACAGTCCCACTAAATTGAAAGAATTCCTGCGCGTATAGCCTAAAGGATTAAGTTATATACACGAGATAACTCGAAAAACTCAATTTGACAAACTCAAGATTGATAAGCAATCATACTGGATGCCCCTAATCAAAATTGTAACCTTCTAGTTATTCTTAGATGATTCTCATTAACATTCTAAACCATCTGATGGAGTTAATCGAAACTCGAAGATCTCGGCCTCTAAGCTTTGCTCTAGCAGTTAGAGAATTGGCACAAACTGAGACTTTCACTGATGCATCATCCAATCCGAATTCCAAAGCTACATTCAGAACAAGCCCACAAAAATTCCACGCGCACAAACACACATTACTCAATTTCCCAAATCACTGGAACAAATTGCCTTAAACCCTAGATGAAATATCATCTCAGAAATTCGCACCAGAAATGCAATCTTGTATAACAGAAATAATTAGAAACATCATTGATCAGGCAAATCAAATGTAGCTATCAAGAGTATCATTCACACAATCAAAATCAAGAGTATATAAAAGATGAGAAAAATGCATTTACCAGCACAAGATTTGATAGTGTGAATCTTGAGGAGCAAAACAAGAACACTTGCCAAATGGGTCATGTCCCCTGCTAACCTGAATATATTCATCTCTCAAAAGATTTCAGCTTTACTCGATCAAAGAGATCTGCCAGCAATTCTTCTTCTAACTAGCCTTCGTTTTCAGTTGTTGAGACTGAACTGAAACTCAGATCTCTCTGGGCTGGTGTGGATCGGTTTAATTTCCTATTTTAATTAAATTCATTACAAGAAAGTTCAGAAATTAAAGCTTTTTATTGTTAAGAAATAAGAATATGTAGTAATATATCAATATACCCATCTACACTATATCAAATACAAAATTACCCAATTTTATAAAAACTATCCACTATATACTCAAATTTACTAAAATACCCCCACTTTGATCGGACCATGTCGATGTGTCCGACCGTCCCGGACATGACCGATCATGGCACGATAGTGATCGGCCCACTTTAGATTGTGATAGGGCCAGGACCGATCATACCCCACTATCCAAGTAGTGATCGGGCCTCGGTCGGACGTGTCCGAGGCCGTGGACCGTCGGCCGATCGGGCCTGACTCGACGCCTCTGTTTACCGTGATCGGATCATCCCATAGTAGGGGTATTTTCGTTTTTGGGTATATAGTGTAGTTAAATATAAGAATTGGGTATAAATGCTGTTTGTCTTTTCTCGAGATGAAGCGTTTCGCCGTGCGTTTCTAAGTAATATTATGCTTTTTTCACACGCTTATATAGAAAAATAGCAAAAGTAAATATTGTGGGTTGATTTTGTAAATATACAGTAATAATAATTCAAGATTGTGGATTTAAGTTAGTAATTAGTTTAGGTTAAGTAGTAAGTAAATTACTTAAGTTAATATAGATTAAGATAGTGTTTGTAACATACTCCTTTCGTCCCGGATGAAACGTCCTGTTTCTTTTCGGCGTGGTAATTTATGGTGTGGACTTTTGTGTGTTAGGAGAGAGAGGGGTGTGAATGAGGCCCACAAAAAAATAATTTTTTGACTTTTTGTGAGATAAATTTATTTCTTTATTAGAAAATAGGACATTTGTGTGGGGTAATCCGAAATAGAATACATGACGTTTCATGTGGGACCGAGGGAGTATTAAATAAGTTACTTTTGATTTTTTTATTATTTTTTAATGTTTGAAATATAGGTGTATGATTTTATGGAGTTAAAAATAAGTTAGAATAAGCACAAGTACATAAATAGATAATTTTTAAAAGTAGAAGAAAAAAATAGTTTAAATCATTGTTTTTCCTAAAATTAAGTTAATTTTTAAAAAATATTATAAATACTAATTAAAATAACTTTAATTAATTTAAACATAATTAATTAAAAGATATTTATAAAAACTATTCCAAATACTATTTATGTTATTAAGAGTATTTGTTTTTTGTCATTTAAGGAAATGAGGCTGAATTATTGTAATGGTACGAAATAAGAGATTATATTAACAGATATTTTAACCAAACAAACCCTATTTTTTTTTCTTTTACTGTCGAAGCCAACCCCACAGCTTCAATTATTTGATTCTTTATTGATGGTTGAAACTTGAGCATCCCCAATTTGATTCATCTCCGCATCTCGATAAATAGTCAACTGTAAAATACTCCCGAATTCTGGTTATCCACTTGTTGCAAGTCGTCCCTCTCCATCTCTCTCTCTCTACAAGCAGACTTTCTTCTTGTCCGGCGTCGTTTCAACATGACTCATATCCTTCGACAATTTTTCCGTTCTTTTGATTCGCTCGATAATTTCTAGGGTTTTTGTGTTCGTAAGATCTTTGATCTGTTTATATCTGACTCAACTCCTCTGAATTAATTCCGATTTATTCTTTTGTTTTGTTATCCTTTAGATTGTTGTTGTATTCTTAACTGAAAGTAACGCGGAAATCAAAGAGAAAAGGATAGAGAAAGGGCTGCAGCTCGCACTGGGGGCAAGGGCAAGAACAAAGATGATGGGTTGACCCCTGAACAGCGTCGTGAAAGGTACCCCTTCCTTATTCTTTTGTATAATCATCTCGGTTTTCTGATTTTTCGCATGATTCGAATTTTCATCGACTTTCATGATTTTTGTGCTCTGATCTGATTGCCGCGGCGATTTCTTGCTGAAACAATGCTCGTTCTTCAGTGATTTTGTGGTGATTTGCTTTGAGATATACCTAATATGTGCATTATTTTACCTGCCTTGTTCTGATCTGTTGATGTATTTCCTGTTATTTCTTCCAATTATACAAGTTTTCTCAAAGATGTGACTCTTATTGCTTATAATTGACAGATAAAACTAGTTCATGTTGTTAGATTTGATAGCTTTACCCTTGCATGATGAATTGAGCTGCGGATATAATTCGTGTTCTTCTACAAATTTTTTTTTCGTATATGTGATTTTTATTTGAGGATAGTTCAGATTTGAACAGCTTTGTCCCTTGATTTTGAAGCATTGTGCCGGTTATTTCTTCCAATTATACAATATTTTTCAAAGAAGTGACTTTTATTCGTCTAGAATTGAGATACAGTATTAGTCATGTTGTTGTTAGATTTGATCAGCTTTATACCCTTGATTGAAGTATTGATCTGCAGATATATTTCGTTTTCTTTCTCCAGCTTATACAATTTTTTTCTCAAAGATGAGACATGTAAATGACTTGTGAGGCTCACAGTTTCTATGAATTGTAGTATGTATTTGGATCTTCTTATCACATGATATCACGGCGGTCGTATCTGACTTGTGGTTAAACAGATCGATAAACCAATCATATGGCAAATCGAGTTCCACTTACACAAATTTTCTCAAATATGTGATTTTTATTCTTTACAATTGAGATACAGAATCAGTCACCCTGTTATATACTTTATATTCGACATTTGAATGAATTATCAAATGATTTAACAGAGACGCGAAGGCCCTTCAGGAAAAGACGGCGAAGAAGGCAGCTGGTGGTAGTGATGGTGGAGGTAAGAGCACCAAAAAATGAGGGATCTTCTGCCTCTTTCAAGAGTTTCTTCATTTTAGTTCCTGTAATGCTGAACTATCCTTTTCTTCTACTATTTTCAATGGAATGTATGTTACAAAATGCTAAAATTTCATACTCGTCATGATTTTCAGATTTTGCTTCTTTTTTTGTTAGCCTGGGAATAGCCTTTTTATTTGTTATATGATTTTAATTGTGTGGGCTTGTCTCTAATGAAAAAATAATTTTGGGCCTGGTAATAGCATTTTTAATTGCTGGGCCTAGTTAGGATTTTAATTCTATGGGCCAGTCTGTAATAAAAACAATTCCGTCGTTTATAACAGGATTTTTATTGTTCGGGGCCTGGCAGTAGTAAATATGATTTCGGGGTTGGCAATAGCCTTTTTAACTGCTGAACAACCACTTAAATTTTCCAACTTATTCCGTGATTTTAGAACAAGTCACAAAATGAGTGCTTGGCACGATTAAATTTTCAAATAAATTTCTTAATTTAAATTAAAAAATGAGGAGTTAGAGAAGTTGGTTAAGACAACTAAAACAACTCATGACATTATTATAATTTTTAAAAAGTAACATAATTATAATTTTATCCTCATGTTAATTTTTAATATTTTTAACAACTAATTTAATTAGGGATAAAAAAGAATTTTTGATTCTACACTCTAAAAGAAAGGGGATAGCGTTGGGATAAGATTTTTGAGACATGTGATCCGATCCCCAAAATAAGTTGCACTTAACTTGTTTTGTTTCTTTCGACACTGGAGATTAAGATGAGTGGGTGGTTGTGCGTAAGATAAGTGAATGATTGTGTGTAAAGATGTAGACTCCACAAAGAAAAAGTGGGAGTTTGAGTAGTAATTAGTTTATATTTTAAGAAACAAGACAAGTCAGCGGAACAACCCAAAAAGAAAAAAAAAAAAAAGTCAAGCGGGACGGATGAAATATTAGATTGCAAACACTATTTCTTTAACTTTATATACTTTTAATTTTTTTTAAATACCGCATAAATTCTCTAATAAACTATTTTTACCAATTTATTTTCTTGTTAATTTAAGAATTTAAAAAAGGTTTATGACATTGCTAACACCCTTTGTAGAGTTTTAAGTGTGGGCTTGGCTGTAATAAAAATAATTTCGGGGCTGGCAGTAGTTTTCTTAATTGCAGGGTCTGGTTGTAGCATTAACTGTTTAATTTAAACAATTAAGGAATGGGTCGGAAAAGCAGACGGCGTGAAAATTCGTACATTCAAATGACTAATGGTATAAATTAATGAACATTTTATTAATTTTTTACTAAGTGCGTATAAATTACTATGGACATATATGAATACAATTTAACCAAACTCCAAAAGTAAAAAAAAGCCCAAAATATAAAACTTATTGGGCCGGTAAAGCCCACCCGTGAAATTATTTTGGGGGTAATTCGCACCGACAGTAAATAATACTCCCTCCATCCCGCTATTTGTGGTTCATTTTCCAAAAGGAATATCCCATTATTTGTGCTCACTTTCCTAATTTGGTATAAAATTATAATCATATCTTCTACTCTATATCTCCTCTCTCCTACTTTATCATCATTTCTCTCATACTCTCTCATTATCTTACTCATCTTCTCTCTCATACTTTATCATCTACCCCTCTCTCATACTTTATTATCTACATCTACTCTCTTAATTCCCGTGTCGAAACCAATTGAGCCACAAATAACGGGACGGAGGGACTAGTAAAAGTTATAAAACCAAGAAGACCGTTTGTTTGTTCTTAGTGTTCCCAAAACTAAACTCAGAATGGATTCTACTGCGCATCATCAAGAATTCAAGGTGGGTTTCTGTTGCTGATACTTTGTTCTTAGTTTAAGTGACGTTGAGTAATGCAGATTCGCTCATATGTTTCAGATAATCTTGGGATCATCTTCTGATGCCCGTAGAAAGATTTTGGGGGACATGGGTTTCCAATTCACTACTATGGTAGCTCTGCATGCTTTTACTTGTTCTTCAATTTGGTTGAGATGTTGATTTGTTAATGGTATATATTATACAGTCTGCAGACATTGACGAAAAGGCTATTCGGAAAGAGAAGCCCGAAGATTTGGTCATGGCTCTTGCTCAAGCAAAGGTGTGGCCAATAGAACAAGGGTTTAATGTGTTTTACTAGAAATGTGATTTATTTGTTGCTGCAGTTGGGATTTACTTTCGATTTTTCGTCTTTTAGATTGTGACAGTTTTCTTATTACAGGCAGATGCCATAGTTGGAAAACTCGAGAATAATGTAAATCGAGAGAAGGATGCCAAACCTACGGTTGTGATAGCTGCTGATACTGTATGTCCAATGTGAATTTTCAAGCTCCATTTTCGCATTTTGGCCAATCTTATGAGATTGGAGCCTACTATTAAGTTCTCCTAATGTCTTGGAGTTTAAGATTTTCTTATGTACGTAATGTAGATTATGTTTCAATTTGAGATTATGTGCTTACCTTAAATATAATTCTTCATTAGGTAGAAAAAGGCGAACCAAAGCTTCATGGCAAAGAGGATGCCGAACCTACTCTGCTAATTACTTGTGATCAAGTATACGACATTTCCTTAATTTAACTTATCCCAGTTTCTGTGACATCTTTATACAGTATTCTTGTTGTATGTTCGCAGTAAGTATTATATTTTGTTGCTCTACATAATTTTTAAGACCACCTTTTTTCCAACTTGACAACTCACCATTTCAGGTTGTAGAAACCAATTGTACCTTGAGCTTAGTTGGAAGCTCATTTGTTAAGATAGGGTCTGATTACAAACATTTTTCTGTTAAAACTATTAAACCACATGTCTTTAGTTGGATCAACCTCCATTTCAGTATGCTTAGATCAACTTAATGAGAATAAGCAGAATTTACTCAGAAGGAGATAAAGAACTTATTAATATGCTAATAATAAATAAGCATTTTTTTTTCATGTTATTGTACACCGCCCAAAAAAGGATCTTTTTTTACCATATGTTAATTAGATGCTGAGGCCAGTTGTCCAATTCCTAGAGCTGTACAAGTTGCCAGTCATACTGTAGTTAAGTAGTTTTCAACCTATTCAATAATATGTTTCCTAATACATTGGGAAACCCCTTGGCTATCACTCCGCTTTTGTCGATCAAGGCTAATCTTATGGAATCCCAGGATTTGGATTTTCCAACCTCTACTAAGCCAAGATCTTTGGCTATATCAATTTGGCTTTTATAATCTTTAAACTCATTTCCCATTCTTTTTCATTTTGAGATTTCATTGAATAAAAGACTTGTAGATAAACTGTGTCATATGGTAAACACTAGCATTCAATAAATCATGTTGGTTGAATATATTTCTCTGGCACGTGCGTACAGGGCTACACTGGTATATGCTGAATGTTTATTATATATTTAGTAATTGCTGAAATTGCATATTTTCTCTTGTCTCACTCTATATCCATAACAATGTGGAGGTGGTCGTATATGAAGGCATTGTAAGGGAAAAACCATCAAGCAAAGAAGAGGCACGGCAGTTCATAAAAGGTTCAGTGGCATTTCTACCCTCATCCTTCTTCTGTAGAATCTAGTATTTTTCCCACTCAAATTGTCATGCGCATTTGTATTGCAGATTATTCTGGTGGATATGCTGCCACTGTTAGTTCTGTTCTTGTAACAAACCTTAGCCATGGATCAAAAAAAGGGGGATATGACAAAGTTGAGGTACTTCTGACTCAATCCAACATTTAAAGCTTAATCTTGGACTAATTTGAATTAGAGGCTTCTTTATTTCCTACTTTTTGTAGATCCTGGTATATATTTTTTTTTCTTTCGCATTCGTATTCCCTTTTAGTAGCCAGGTTCTACCATGATGAATACTTTGACTTCTGCAGATTCATTTTCATGATATACCAGAAGAGATTATAGATAAACTGGTATGGTTTTTTATCATTTCATTACAGCTTGTATTTTTTGTATGAATTAACAATTTGTAGTATGTTGTTTTCTCTGTTTTTAGATTGAAGAAGGACATGTGCTCAACGTAGCAGGAGGCCTGATAATTGAACATTCTCTGGTTTTGCCATATGTCAAAGAAGTGGTCAGTATCTAATTTCCGTTGTATCTTCAAATACTTTTTTCTAATGATTGAGACACATAGTCTTTTCTTTATGGTTTGTCCCAAGCTTAGTCTTCATTCTCCTATCTACTCCGAAATATAAATGCAGCTAGGCATGTAGTGAATTGGACTAACAAGCTGGCTTAAGAGAGATTTTAGAACCTGGATGTTGATATGTTTTACGTAGCGTTTTTTTTATCGGAATATCAATTAAGCCTCTAAAGGGTTCCTCATGAGTATGGTGATGATCCATTTCCTGTCAATATTCGGGAAGTGAAACATATTACGCCGTTGTAATTGCAGCGCTCGTGGATATATATTTTTGATCTGACTACGAGACTTCATCTATTTGCTAATAAGAATTTCAGCTGATTTTTTTTTAAAATTTTATTTTATTGGGCAGGTAGGTGGAACTGATAGTGTGATGGGACTTCCTAAAGCTCTCACTAGAAGATTAATTGAAGAGGTTCTGCAGATGTAATGTTATTCTGCTCTTCTTCATGCATTCATTGTTTGCTTCATTCCAATGAGAAGACATTTTAGTGAAGGTTGTTGAGTTTGTGATGAATGGTATGTACTTATATTTTATGTAATTGCAACAACTAATTGAAACTGAAATTGAAATTGAAATTGAAATTGAATGCAGCCAGTGTATGATGAGCTAAATTCAAGCAAATCTTGAAGTGAAAATTTCGAAATATGAGAAAGGCATGTATGTTTATGTGTATATATAATTATCATTTGTATCCTTTGCTGTCTGCATAGAAGTTGTAACTAGGCAGAGGCACCTTCCCTGTTTCTATTCGGTTGATATCTTCGACCAGCTTCTGGTAGTGCCGCTTCACCTCCTCCACGCTCTTCCCTCCCACCGCCCTTGCCACATTCTGCCACCACTCCGGCTTCTCCCTGTCGTAACTCGCCAATGCATCCTCAAACACCTTGTTTTGCCTTGCTGTCCAACTTGAGTTAGAACTCATTTTATCTGATGTTGATGAATGATGGTGGTACTCTCTCTATGCATGACTACCCTGCTCTTATATAGTGTTTCTCTGGTGGGTGGGTGTTGGGGGGGGTCCCACTTGTCTTGCTCTAATTGCATTTTTGGGACAATTTACTTGGAGAAGGCAAGGTTGTTTTGTACTATATATGATGCTGTCTTAACTCAGGAAAGTTGTTTCTCATTTTGCTAAATTCTAAAAAGTTAGATTTGGATATGATTTGAATGTAGGTATGTGTGCATTTGATGAGTTGTTTTTAGGTTTTTTAAGCAGACAAATTGATCTTTTTTTAGTACATTTAGCTTCACGCGTCCGTACCGTCAAAGTACATGCATCATCTTATAAAGGCAAAGATATGTCTCATTACTGTCTGCATCTTTACACAAATCACTTGCTTTTCTAAACATGATAATGATAAATAATCACTCAAATCTACACTTGTTTAAAATGTGTTTTCATGTTCGCGTGTTTTTCTTCTTCGGGTCTCGTCCAGTGCGCACTTCATGTAGCGACTATACCTGAAACTAAACTGTCCGAACCATTCTCTCATGGCATTGGTCTAATAAATTAAATATTTAGTATCTATAAGAAAAAGAAATAAAGATGGTTATTCTGTATGGTGAAAGATGATCCAGATATCTTTGGAATCCTTATCATCCACATGGGCATCCAATAAAAATTCAATCTTCAAGGATGGCAAGGGAGTTCTCTTTCATGGCCTTTAACACCATCTTTGTGGTAGAGTTGCAACTTGACCAATAGAATCCCATTGAAAGAAATGGATTCTTCACACATTCAATCTTGATGATAAGAACATAAATTTAAAGCCAGAAAATATACCACCAGATTCTTGAATGTAACAGGCAAATGTATAGGTTCAAAATGCCTTTTTGGTTTCTTTGAGATACTGAATTCAGACAAAAGTCACATGAATACTTATTTCCATTTGTCAATAAACACTCTTGATCCACTGTAATTGAAGAACTAAGTGAGTGGAACCTCACTAGAAAGGTAGTACAAGATTCACCTTGTTGAGTACTGTTATCTTACCAATTAATCTAAATTCTTAAATGAAGTAAAAGATTGTGATGCCTCATGGAATACCTCTGCCGGTGACTCGGTCCGAGTCCCGTCCGTCAGCATGTTTGTTGTCCTGGCCGGACTGTACTTCCTCAGCAACCTATCTTTGTTATCCGTCCACCAATCTCCGGCCTGCTGCTCGGAAAACTTCCGCTTGCTGCAACAGATTTACTAGAGTTTAGTGATGCTTTCTACTGCTAGTTCAACAATTCCATACAGAGAGAGTTTAATGATGATGAAGCAAAGCCTATCTGACAATTTTTTTTTTCAGTTTATTTGTTTGTATCAACCAAACAGAGGAATTCTGAAACATATTAATTCTATACTTATGACTGCATTTGCAAATGAATGCAGACATGCAGTTCTTATATGTTTCAGTTTGAAATAATGAAATAGGAAGAGGAACTAGTCTGAACATACCTGAATCTAATCCTCCTAAACAACTTGGTTCCATTTGGTAGTACTAGGAGTGTTACGTAAACACCCAGTTCGAACTGCTCGATAACTTCTCCTCTTGATTGATTTGAAGACTTATTCTCAGTGGAAGTTGTGTCAGTATTCTGCGGTGTATCCTCCTGCTTAAGTTCCGGTGGCTTGTGGGAACTTCCTTCAGATGGTGGAGCCCCAGTTATGTGCACAAGAGTTTCAACTTGAGTATGAATAGTTTTGAAGGATTCACTCTCAGATATCTCTCTAATTTCTTTTAACTGGAAAACAGAAAGAAGTATTACAAGTACTATTTACTTAGATTTAGAAGAAAAAGAGCACTGCACAAAGATGGATGAAGAAGTAAGAGAACAGAATTACTTGTTCTGTGATGGTCCTGACACCTTGCACTGCACGAATACAAGTCGAAGAACCAACACCCGCCATTGAAGCATCTTCTTGAGCAGCTTTCTTTAACTTTTGAATCTCTATCTCTTGGGAATCATGTTTCTGTTTCAAACTCCTAACCTAACTTCGAAAGATGGATAATCAACCACCCGGAGCAACAAATGAGTTAAAAGTATGATATTAGTTCATTAACAAGATTGGTACATACTTGGCTTTGCAGTTTGGAAGCTTCTTGAGTCAGAACCTCATTTGTAACCTTCAAACCATCAATCTCAGCCCTTGAGACTCCCGGATCAGCCCTCGAGATCGCGGGCTCAGGCCTTGAGACTACCGGAGTAGCAGCACGGGAAGAACTCGGTCTTTGTGTGTGTGGGGAAGCAGGTCTAGATGAGCTGGGTTGAGGTTGCGGCAAGGTCTCATGAAAACGCGGAGCTGGTATTCTAACCGGCTTCAGATCATGCTGAAAGGCACTGGTTGAGCTCTGAAATCCGATGTCCCTTAGCTGTAAACGCGATGGGACTTGGGAAGCGTGTTGTTTAGACGTTCCCTTCATTCCGGACATGATCTCAAGGTACTCTAGTGGCTCTACTTTAGCAGGGAGAAGTACTCTTGAGGCTCTTCCTTCTCTCCTTGTTATTGACTTAGCAGGAGTACCTGCTGCTCTTTGAGTTATACTTGGTGCACTTCCAACATCAGCACCGCCTTTTAGTTTGATGAAGCAGGAGTCGCAGACTCGGTGTGGTTTACCCGGAGTTGGAGCAAGTGCTGCTCGGAGAGATTTTTTGGAACTGCAGGAATGGCAATGCACAAGGCCGCAGTTATAACAGTTATGTCGTTTACGAGTGAAACCAAATGCCTGCCTGCAAGAAGTGCAGAATGACTGATCTGCACCGGAAGCCCACTTATGGATGCATATACTTGCAGTGTAGTTTGCTCCACACACAATGCTCTTCACATGCATCTCTCTTAAAGCTTCAACTAGTGTCGGCACATTACGATCTTCGGAGTCCCCATGTCCGAGCCTCCCATTGGCTCCTTTTCCCCAAGTAAAGACTTCATTTCTAGAAGTAAGAGCAGCAACATGGTGTGAACCACATGATATTTGTTCAACAAACTCACCCACTAATCCATCTTGTACTAATCTAGGCCATTTCCCATCTGATTGCGGATCGCCCAACTGACCGTGTGCAGTGCTGCCCACGGTGAAGACATGGCCGGAGGTAGTAAGAGCAACCGTTATGTTGTGCCCACATGCTAGCTGCTGCATGTTGTAATCAATAAGGGAAGAGATACAAGTTGGGACAAGATAAGCTTCCTTGCTTCCGTGACCGAGTCTATACTTATCACCATCGCCCCAAGTGAATAGCTTTCTTGAGGAAGTGCTAGCTCCAGGGTGGCTTGTAACTTCTATTATAGCAGCAGTGTGCCAAACTCCACAAGAAACAGAAAATGTCTTCAAACCCCTTAAGGATTGTACCTCTTTTGGATATGCAACACTTTTGTAATCACCGTGACCAAGAGCTCCAAACGTTCCATCCCCGAATGTAAACAACAGTTTGTTAGAAGTTACAACTGCTGAATGCCATGAGCCACAAGCAACTGATGTAACACTCAGCCCCTCTAAAGCCCCAGAAACTCTCTTTGGTATCCAGTGGCTATTATTTTGTCCGTGGCCGAGAAGGCCGACATTGTGAGTACCATCACCCCATGTATACAATTCACCTGTTGCAGACACTGCAGATGTATGAAACTCACCACATGCAACAAACTCCATATTTGTAAGTGCCAGATATTCAACTATTTGAGGATGGCTGAAGTTTTTCTCAATTCCATGGCCCAGTTTGCCCCCAGCTTCCTCTCCCCATGTGAAGACCTCACCCTGTCTAGTAACAACAGCAAGGTGCTGAGCACCACAAGCAATTTGCTGCACATCAAGAACTACATTTGATTCGACAATTCTGGGAGTGAATACATCGGTTTTTATTGGAGATGCACTCTCGACTATTCCATCAGACCAGATATCCCCCCACAAATAAATATCACCAAGAGATTCGATGTCATCTGTTCCTGAATACTGACTTGAACAGCTAGGAATACTTGAGACACTTATACGGAAGGCATCTGCATTGCTCGCCCTTATTTGCATAGTTGCACATTCAGATCCGCCGTGTGAGCTAGAGCTATTCAAATAATTATCAATAGAAATGGAATCATAGGAGTTCCTGCCCTCTACTTTTCCTCCGGGTGAGCAATTATCTTGTAAAACGTTGCCGCTGCTATGCAACTGCAGAGACATATATGTTAGTCATACCGAATGACTAATAATGCATAAAAGATTAGTATATATTTTTACAAAAATGTCATCCTATGCGACAATACATTGTAATGAGAATAAGAGCTGAAAATTACGTACATTTACATCAGAAATTTCATTTCTAGTGCGTACACCATGTGTTTGGCTAGATATTAGAGTCCTCAGGCCACCAAGCCAGATTTCACATTCAGTTTTGTCCTTACAGATCTGCAAAGAAAGAGAAGAGAAGAGAAGAGGCGTAATGTGAGACAAAGCTGCCTCGGAAGGGGTTTTGCCAACTATAAATTTGCAATAGCTACTGACCAGATCAAGAGATCTTTCACCATCGTTATATATAAGTGAAAACGATAAGTAGTCTTTCTCTGGGCGCGCGAATCTTTTGAATACGGGCTGTACATACAAAGAGAAATGGTGGGGGAGGGGGTGTTCTTCACATATAATTCGTTTCACAACTTGAATAAACTTTTGCAAGGAATCATACCCAAATGAAGTTACGTGAAATCAGAAACATAACCATCCAAAAGCAGATTTTTGCTAACTTACAGTTCTCTGTCCAGGAACAATCCGCGTAACAGTAGATAAGTTCAAATACTTCTCTGTTTTATGAGAGTACCAGACTAATGATGTTTCATCCTGGAGATAGAAAAATATCTTAGGCATGCATACTAATTATATGATGAAAAGATAATTGTAGATTTTTGTAGAGAGATTTAAATATATGCTTTTGACATTTTATTTTAGAATGAGTAGAGACATTTACTACGTGTAAAAAAGTCAATAGTCACATAATATATATCAAATGCAACAGTCTAGGATTAACTTGAACATACCACATGGAAGCAATATATAGTCAAATTTTCCTGTAACCTTGACTTGAATTGAGTTGAAACAGGTTCGCTGTCTCATTATGCCAATAAAAGAAATGTTTTTGATGACTCGTTTCAGGGGTTATATTTTCTTTCTCCGCATTACAGAAAGCTAAAGTTGCAGACATAGAGTTCCAATATTCATGCTTTTCAAGATTTTGGGTGGTATTGATGGTAATCAATAATAAACCTCAAATGCATATTGAGAAAACATCCATGACTTACTCTATGTCCTTTTACAAGAAAAAAGCATCTACAAATACCGTAATGAACAAAGTATGAGGTGACGAAGCCCCAAAACTTTTTGATTTTATATACAGTGGAGCATAAATACTGATATGCAGATAACATGCATTACGCAACAGTCAAATTATTTTGATTGAGCACTCTACAGGAAGACAAAGTCTACATTCTTAGACCAAGAGTCAATCTTCATCTTCCCTTGTTTAGCCTTTTCCGTAACATGTTAAATGTTCACATTCACGGTTCCTCATTACTTATCTACTAGCAGAAGATGCTAAAGAGTAAAGTGCACTCATGAAAAAAAAGATGCAGTACATGTAAACAAATGGAAACCCTTAAGCAAGATAAATTCTGAATGTAGCAAATTAATCTCAACAAAAAAGTCATTGATCAAATAAAATGCTTACTGCAGAAAGTCTGAATGTCCTAAATTTAGGCTTCCCTTTTCTGCAATACTTGATCAATTGTGCCCCTTTCTTCAAAGCAATTAGTGCCTTCAAAAGAAGTCACATTTTTATAAGGAAAATGTTGATGCCAATCTGTCCCAATTGTATGAATAAGAGAAGCACATCTGTGTTTATAATTCATCTGGCAACTGAAACGCAAAAGGCCTATCCACGAATTTGAGCATTTCTAGTTGCATTTGATTTTTCTCTTCAATTATGATCGCCTGCTTGCCATAAGTTCAGCAATCTTTAAACATATAAGCTGACTATCTTGATTAAGTGTTCTTAGAGGAATGCCAATCAAGTGTGAAGGTGCATTTGTTTAGGTTGTAAGAGGCAAGTAGAACCCTAAAATAATTGTCTTGCTGCACTCAATCATGATAAATTCTGGAAAGTGAAAACAAAATTGTTTTAGCTCTTTCGAAGTGTAAACAATCTAGCTTACACTAATTGAGGCAGCGGCAGGTGTTGGATAATTTACAAGCGGATCTAGAGAGAGACATAGATATACACAGAGAGAGAGAAAGAGAGAAAGAGAGAGAGAGAGAGAGAGAGAGAGAGAGAGAGAGAGAGAGAGAGGGAGAAGGAATGCCTGGTCAATGTCACGATCAGAGTTGCCATAATCTGCCATTCCATCTTTAACCAATCCGCCGCGGAAATCGACTTGTTGTCCTAACAAATCTTGTAGTCTTCAGAGGAAACGCCAATACGCTGCAATCATCAACTGCCAAAAATTATCCTTCACCAAAAACCATCAATTACGGTTCGCCTTACAGAGAATGAGTACTACGCATTAAGTTTCACCGAGAATTACAGAGAAAAACCGAGAATTTGATCTCATTCCTTATGATTTGCCTGAAAATTGCGCATTGGAACTGGACAGATCCGTGACCTTCAGATCTAGAGAGAGAAGGAAATGGAGAAGAAATAAAGAGAACGTTGGCCTTTGCAAAGAAATCGGGTGCGAATTTGGCGCGCATATTATCTAACCCCCTTAACTACCTTGTTGGTCAGCCATTTGCATGGCAAAGTTTTCTTCTCGTTTACTATATGAATAAGGCTCGAGGGGCAAAATCCGCTATTTTCAAAGAGGTGGGGCGAAATGTAAAATTCTGAAAGTAATAAAAAAAATTCAATTTAAGAATAGCACATAAAATCGTGTTTAAATCTAATATTCCCTTCATTCTATTTGACTTGTCTCATTTCTCTTCAGCACAAAGATTAAGATAAGTGATTGGTTGTCTATAAATAAATGAGTTCAACAAAAAAAAATTAGGAGTTTGTATAGTATTATTTTCCTTTTTAGAAAATGGAACAACCCGAAAAAGAAAACGAGACAAGTCAAGCAGTACAGAAGAAGTAAAATTTTCTATGATTTTATGATTTAATCAAAAGAAACGCAGCCAAGCTTGAAAAAGTTTCTTGCTTTTGTGTTTTTATTATGTGCTGCTTGAAAAGCACACAATTTGGCTACAAGATTGCAACGTGAGATGGGATTAAAATACATTCAATTGGATGAATATCATGTAGAGCCAACTTATAGGCTAAATTTAGTACTACTGAGATCTTAACTTAGTTTCTCACCGCCATTAGATACACCTTAGCTAGCCGGTGGAGCAAGGGATTCCGGCACCGGAGCCACCTCTGCTCCCCTGAAACCATTACCCTGATGCTTGTCCAAACCCCACAGCTCAGCCGACTTCACGTCGTCCTTCGCCATTTGCCTCGAAAACTCCTCATGGTCGTACTGCAGCGTCGCCTCCCCTCCAAACTCAGTTGGGAGATTGTCCACAGCAAAATACAACTTCATCAGTTCCACACTCTCCTTGTTCTTCGGATAAACGAATTTCACCTTCTGGAATGTTTTCGGATCCAAGAAGTACTTAACAACCTGCAGCAATGCATAATACTTCTTCAACAATGGACAAAGCACTGCATAATAGTATGAATTGAAGCACTTAACACTTAAGAAAATGCAATAATGTATTTAACACTTCAACAATGGACATAATAGTAGGGATTGAAGGGCATACAAACCTTCCAGAATGCTTCAAATATGCGAGGGGGGTTGTAGAGAAACGCCACAGCTAGTCTCTCCGGGTAATGGTTTTGAAGTATATTGATGGTATCTCTCGCGGATTTAATAGGGACGTTGTTGGTTATGGACCATCCCGTGAAGTCAATTAGCCATGCCATCTGCTCCTGCCCTTCCGGGAGATTAAGGATGGCATTCTCAATGAGATACACCAGATGTTTCATCTGATTATCAATTGCAGTCGTATTCTGAAACGCCCGAAAGCATAATGTTGGACTACCCTTCTAAGGTGAAAACAGAAATAGTAGTCTATACAGCCTTTTGAATACCTGCATTCCTGGTCTTAGTATGAGAACTGATCTACCATTGCGATCGTGAAAGTTTGCTCTGAATACTTTCCCAGTCTCACCTTCATTTGCAACTTCATGCTGCCAAGAATCAAGGGACGAATATCAGGGAGTTAGTTTGAGATGCTAAAGCAAAATTAACTGGGGATGATGAAAAGAAACATCAGCATGTAAACGAACAATTAGCTAAACAAAAAGGACTTGTTTTCTATTACCCAACGGATTTCTTCAGGTTTAAAACTCGACCTCCATCTGAGTGACTCTTCCAACATCTTCTTTGATTTGTCCACGTTCCAGCTCCGAGCTTCAAGATATCTCTTCAAACATGCATCAGAGCAATACTGCAGACTGCGACCAGATAATGGTCCCAGAGAAGCCTTGAGCTCTTGAAACTACAAATAGAACAAATATCAATAAGATCATATTCAAGCATCTTAGGAAAATCATTTGAGGTGAAATGCCACTTAAATCAGATATCTATGAACATTATGGAATGAGATATACCCCATAAACAGAACTACTATATACCCAAATAAACAAAACAACAAATAACAATTTAAACAGAAATAAAGCTATCATGAGACTGCATTGTGCATACTCCCTGGAAATGATAAAAGAACAATTATTAGCTGTTTAGTTACTTCATAAGAAGCTTTATAATCAATGGATAAACAAACATTATCTTAAAGAGAGAACAATGATTTATAATAATTACCTTGCGCTCCCGCTGCTCAACACTGTCACCATCATGTGAGGAATTGCTCTTGCGGAAAAACATGATCTGCTAGAATTACTCTTCGCTAGCAACTGTGCTTATCTGTCACAGTAAAAACTTCATAAAGTTATTTCAATTTGAGTCATCAACTCAAAAGAACAGGAAAACAGCTATCCGAAAGGGAAGTACGAGACAGCAACCCCATATCAACGAACCACCAGAAAAACAATGTAATATAAAGTCAAGTAAACTAAGGGTGTCTTCTTATTTGATCCACAAGCTGTTAACTCTGTCTTGAACAAAAAGAACAGTCACTTTATTAATTTCTAAAAAGCAAAGCCAATTGGTCAAATTCCACATCAGTGTTTTCAGGATTAGCAAAACCCAATTAGCCAAATTCTGGGCACACGATCAAACAACTCAAAATGATGTAGTTCATCTTGAGACGTATAGATAATATTCACTGCTCTTAACAGAAACCAACATCAAACAAACCCTTTTTAGTCATAAGTTCACTAAAACGTGAGTGCAGACAAGCATAAAATTTATAAACCATAAGTAATACATGCCCACTACAAGTAAGAAAACTCGGTGGTTCACAATTCTTTTCCCCCTTATACGTGGATTCTATCAAATGGGGGGGTGCTATCTGTAATCAAATCAAAATGTCAAAAAGAAATCAATAAATTTATTCTGGTTAACGGCGTTCCATCGTTTCCCCCAACTTCATCTATAGCTTCAGAAAAATCAATTCCAGAAACCAACACTGATTTAAAGAAATAGAGTTTTACTGAGCAACACCCCAATTCCCCCGGAAAAAATTGACTAAAACAAAAGCAAATAAATCGAAGAATCGATCACATCTTTAGTCAAATTCCAGCACACCGATAATCAACCATAAAGTAGAAAAACTATTGAGAGTAATGAATCAAGATCCAAAACATGATTCCCAAGCAGATCCACAAAAAAACATAAACGAAACACAGGAAAAAAAATCCGAAAATCAAGAATCACAACACCGGATACATGACTAAACTAGAATGCGACATCAAATGAGCACGGATTAAATCACCTGTCCCTCGCCAATAAAGAAGTGGAAGAAGTGGAGATTTTAGAGAGAGAATTCCTCTTGCGACTATCATGCAAAATTCCGTAGTCCGCACTATGACATGTTGCAATAAGTCGCTCATTCACACGGTGTGAAATGAGCTCAGTGCGTGACGTCACTTGTGTGAGTGTATACTCTTCCCGTCCCACAACAAATAATACGTACTCCCTCCGTCCCGCCCGACATGACTTAATAGGTTTGGGCACGGTGGATAGTTGTGTGTAAAGTGGTATAAAGTAGTGGGACCCATTAAAATTATTAGAGTATTATTTTAGTTAGTGGCCAAGTCAAGTGGGACAAGGAAAAAGAGAAAAGAAGTCATGTCGGGCGGGACGGAGGGAGTATTATTTATTGAGACATTCACTATAAATTATGTCTTTTAACTACTAAAAAGTAAATAATTTATACTATATAACATATCTTTCTTAATTTTTGTATAAAAAAATTATTTCATTTCTAATAAAATGGAAGGAATATTAAATTGATGTTATATTTTCATTAATAATATATTTTCATGATGTAAAATTATATTTTCAAATAATTGTAAACATGAATAAAATATTTCATTTTAATGTAGTATGTATTATAATTTAATTTATAATGCAACATTTATGAGTGATGTTACAAAATATCGGACGTCAGGTATCATAAAATTAGGAAACATGATTGATGTCATTTTGTAATTACATAAATAATTTTGGTATCAATTAAGTAACTAATTATTTTAAAACTAATCAAGCAATTGCTCATACTCTTTCATTTTCACATATACATCTCTCAAATTAGACAATTATATATAGTGTGTTGGTCCCGAGTGTACGGTCAGGTGTAGAGGGGGGGGGGGGGGTGAATACACCTGAATCCGATTTTCTCAACTTCGAACACGAACAGTCCTGTTCGGGGAAAGTGCCGTCATCGAAATAATTCGGCAGACCAAATAGGCCGTTTCCGAATCGTGTGTGGCAAAGAGTCTGACTCTACTGAGATCTACTAACTGACTGAGTCAGAATTCAGTATCAAACAGGTAGAGTTCAGCGGTGCGGAAAAGTGTAGGCCCTAATCAGTTGAGTGGAAAACCGTTTTATGCAAGTCTCAGTTCAACAAGTAGACGGTTCGGTATGCTTGAGACAGGTTGTATGATTTTAAAGAAGATTTTCAGTATGAACAGTAAAATCAATGCAACAGTAATCAGAAAGCAATAACAAGACACAGATTTTTAAAGTGGTTCGGTAATCAATCGATCCTACGTTCACTGTCCCGAAAGTTCAGGAGGCTATTTATTATACTGAGTTAGTCTCAGTCAGCTTGTGCACAGGACAAAGCTGTGGCTTGGGGATTATACTGAGCAAGTCCCAGTTTACAAAGGCATCAAACTAAAGTGTTTGACAAACTTCTCCAACTATGAAGGAGTCCTTTTACAATAAGGATTGGGTTTAAATATGAACTCCTTCGTCTAAGCTATAGGTATATTCGGTTGAGCTTAGGGTTAGAGGGATAGGGAATGAGAATGTAGCTTCTAGATCGACGAACAGCTGAAATAAGCTTTAGGTTCTTGTATCGTCGATTTGGATACTAGATGCTCTTCTAACAGTTTAGCTTGGTTCCCTATGAGCTGAGAAGGTAGTCTTTCGCCGGAGATAGATCTTCAAGTTCTTGCGGAAGACTTAGGGTTTTCTGGTTCTAGCTCGTTTGAGTGCTTGTGTATGTTTTCGTTGTTTAAGCTTATGCACCCTTTCTCTTCTTGAAATGTCCCTCTATTTATAGAGCAGAGATTGGAAAAGATCCGTTGGAGACGACCTTCTTCTTTCTCTCTCTTTTGGTAGCAAAAAACTCTTTTGAAGTAGGTAACAATGTACTTTCCCACCTTTTTAGGTAAAGGGTTGACTGCAGCTTTAGCAGGTGAGAAGACACGTGTGATCTTGTCATTCGTCGAGGTGGATAGAGTGGTTGAGACAACACAGACTTCAAGGCAAACTGAAGCTGACTTCTCTCTTCCTCGTATATGACAATGCTGATTGTCTTTCAAAAGTATCTGACAGTTCAGAAGACTGTCTACCGATGCTGAGTCTGATCCCGTATTCAGTAGGTAGATAGCTGAGTAAAGTCTACTGAAGATCAGCTCTGAGTTTAGTGAATCGCTCTCGCCGAGTCCAGGCTCCATCGACACTTTCGCATATCGCTCTGCGCCGAGTCCAAGATCACTGAGTCTTCTACTTCTGGTGTTAAGGCAGATAATCTACTGAGCGCCTTGATCAGAGCAGAGTGTCTACTGAGTCTAAAACCTCAGAGACAAATAACGATTACAACGGAATGGTTCACCAATCAGATGGGGTTTTGGGATCTTCAAATCTTCTCAACATTCGTAGCACTAGCCGCCGAGCATGGTTCAAGATAGAAGATATAATCATTTCCCACCAAGTAAGACTATGCTGAGGACAGAATCATCACCCAACAATTTCCCCCTATTTGGTGATGCCAAAACCTATCATCTATGCTAACACTAAACTATCAGAAACAGAGCTCCTTACATTATTACAAGTAAGATCAGTGGAGTTGTTCCAACAGTTCTAGACTACTGAGAAAACATGGCAAAACACAATTTCCCCCATTACATAGAAACTAGACTAGCAGAATCTAACAAAGTAATAAACCGACAAGAAAGTAAATAGAGTGAGTGTGTGAGTCGATCCATCACTTCGGTGATTCCGAGTGTTAAAGCATAATACAAACACGGCCGGATAGACAACAAGTGGTTGTCGAGCCAAAATCGATTTGTATATATGAGTGATTCGGATCGGTCACAATTACAAATCTTGCTAAGCTAGGAAGAATAGAACTAAGCCTAGGAGCCCTTAAACTGCTTGATCCCGTCCATGAATCCTTGAGATTGCGTCTCTGGCGGTGGCACTCCATACATCCGGTATGTGTTCTTCCTCGGCTTCAAGTATGCGAAGCAAAGTCTCGCGGCTCATCTTCGTCCAGTTCTCTCTTTGATGCAAGCATACTTCACTTCAGCTTCTATTACCCCAAAGTGGATTGAGTCATCATTTCTTCTAGGTGGAGGTATGATTTTGGGCTTCGGAACACTGACCTCTATACCTTCAGATACGGCTTTATGCAAGTATATGTATAGATCGGGTTCACTTATCATCATCCATTACGTAGGTAGCATCGGCCTTAGTCATGTTGGGCCGTAACCTCCGTAAATAATTGAGCTTGATGAACTCTATCTTTGCCGATTCCCATCTCCGAGTAAATTGAGCGGTATCCAATTGTCCCGTCTTTGGCCATCCGTGCGATTTCGGATCAGCCGGCTTCCCGAACCTTCGTATCGATAAGGAATATCGGTTTTTGAAGGTACTCTCGGCTGGCCTCTTCCTCGGTCCTTTTCCTCGGTGCTTCAAGGTCCGCCTCCCAAATTCCGTCTTTGGCGGCTCGAACTTGTCTAGCCTCTTCGCCTCGTATAGGTATCTCGTTCATTTGGTCGAATATGGCCTCAATTTCATCATCTTGGGCTTCAGTGGCTTTCGAGGAATGTCTTCGATTCGAGCAGGGTACTTGATTTTTCTTTTGACGTACCACTCGCTTCTCGGTGCTTTCTTTGCTTTTGCTCCTTCTCCTTCTCCCTATCTTCTTCATCCTCGATAATCGGTTTCCTTGGAGGTATCCTAGCGAGGCTTTCTTCCTCCTCGAGCCGAAGATTTTGTCTTTCCTTTGACAGGCTTAGACTTTGGTTTATTAGCGGCTTCTGTTTCAAAGCAATCTCCCTTGCCCGCTTCTCATCACTGCAATTTGAGCCTCCTCCTCGGTGAAATGTATCTCTTGGTTTTCTTGGCCGGAGGGGTTGGGAGAATCAGCACTTTCTTGCCTTTTCCCCTGAACATGTGGAGGTAGAGGAGCCTCTTCCTCTTCCGACTCTTCTCGCTCGGCATACTCTGCAACCTCCTTGATAAAATCGGTCGGAGTCCGGGTTGCATGAGTAGCCCCGGGTTCTCGAGCTACTTGGGCCGGTCTCGAGTGTGCTCGCAGCCCAAGACACCCCGGGCCTTACCCTCTGTCTGCAGTCCGAGTCCGAGTCCCGCTTATCTCGGTCACGGACTTGGTCTTTTCTCGGATCTCGGTGAAGTTGTCCCCTTAAGTAATTTGGCGTAGTTTTGGTAGGGGTCGGCTTCTCGGTACTCTTCTATTTTCCTTCCGTACTCTTCTCTTTTCCTTCCCCCTTTTTGGCATCATCAATTACACCGGGGTAGGGACGAGTACCTTCTTGTCTAGGCGTTTGTAGACGGCGGACGGTTCGTCCTAGTCATGTCATGGATCTTTGTCGGCGCCAAGTGCGGCTCATTCCTCTCATTAGTCGGTTCCTCCGAGTATTGCTTATGGGAGAGGTCAGCGCTTGCCTTGAATTCTCGGCTTCTCGGAAATCTTCTCTTCCACGACCGGTTGAATGTTGTCAAGTCGGATTTCCGTGGCACGGGCTTGTTCGATGAAGGACTCGGTATGAGTGGACATTGAAGCCCGGAATGCTTCGAGAAGTTTGGCTTGTCCTTCCCGAATGATTATGAGCTGATCATCAAACCGCCTTCGCCGCTTAGCCAAAGCTTCGGATACAATTTCGGAGACGAGCAGGGCGGGTGATTTAGATACCGATGTTTTCAGCCCCGTAGCTCATTGGTTGTGGCTAGCGCGATCTGTTTCCACACCTTGTGGACGGCCTTCGCAAGAGCTCGATTCTCGGATTCCCCGAGCGGTGAGAGCTTTTGCTACGGATCGAGATCTCTTGGAAGTTGAGCCGGGCGCCGCCGTAAGTCAACTCCGGCAAGAAGGCCGAGCGGGCTCTCGCGAGGACGAAGCACCAGCCGTGGACTTCGCGAGTCCAAGGATACGGAGTGGAGGTTGAGCTTGTTCGATAGCATGTGTATCCTTGTCCCGGGGATTTTCCTCATCGGGCTTTCCGGGGCTCGAATCATCAGGGTGGATCTTGACCATCGTGGTCTCGATCCATCCGAGGGTGCTTGAGCCGGTAGCTAGGCCGACCGTCATGTATCATTGCCGGCATAGCAGCCCTCGGGTTCTCCATGGTGCTTTGAGGTCGGCGGGCTCGTAGTAGCCTATTTGCTCCCTCAACTTCAATTCTTCTTCATGAAGGCTGGCGGGGAGTAGTGGAGTATTAGACGTTGTAGATGGGGCTACTCCCGAAATCACAAGCAACAGGTGGAGCCTTGCTGATTTTGCAATGAGCAACAAATCAGAGTAGTCAGCAAGCTCTGGAATCTGTTGAAGATGGGGCTACTCCAAGTCTATGGGAGACGTCTGAGTCTCAGCAGGAGGCACACCGGCCGAGTGGTGGAACCGAGAGGGGGCTGTCAAGACGCCGAATCTCTTCGCTATGTGCTTCGATAGCATCCCCTTGTTCCACTTCTACGGGTTCCTCGGTGGAGACGGCCTTCTCCACCGATTGAGTCTTCTCGATAATTCGACTCGTCTATCGCCCGCCGAGGTCGAATAGGTTGCTTGAGTAGCTCGAGTAGCGGGAACTTCGGGGAGAGACCTCGGGTTCGGTAGGCACGTCCGGAATGGCTTTCCTCAGTTTCTTAGCTGGTGCCTTTGGAGTTTTTGCTGGAGGTGTTCTCTTCTTCGAGGGTGTAGCCTGCTGAGGCTTAGTCTGCTGAGTTACGGCTGAGGGACCTGACCCTATCTACTGAAGAGCAGTAGTCTTGTTGTGGAATCTGACCTTCTTCACATTAAAATACTCCTTGTCACTGTAGGTTATTGGTTCAGATCCGCAGACATCCTTTATCATTATGGACAACTTCAGTCCATAAAGAAGTTTGCCCTTTGCACTCAGCGTGCAAGAGGCCTTGTCGAATTTGGTCGCCTGAGCTATGAATTCACGGATAAAGAACTCCGTCCAATTGGTCTGGGCTCTATCATATATGGCCATCATGAGCTGGATCTTGAGCCTCGATACTTGATCGAATGAGCCTGCTTGGCTGGTCAGTAGCTGCGTCACAATATAAGCCAAAGCTCTGTACTGAGGCAGCATGTTGTTTTTAGGAAAAGCAGCTCTGAAGGTCGTGGGATTTCCACAGAATATTGTCAAATAGTCATCTACAAGATCATCCTTGTACCCCACAGTACTGGCTCCTTCAGAAGGCAGATCAAAACTTCTCTTTAGTGCCTCCTTGAGTGATATTTGCTTCAGTATCGGAAAAGCATCCTTGATCTCGTGAACGGTGAATCTTCCGATTATGTCCCCGCCTACTGAGTCAGAATTAAGATAAACTTCGGCCACCTGCCTCGGGAGGAAGTATGTCGGCTTCCTTGAAAGAAAACTTTCAAGCCCTGACTCTCTAAGAGCTGAGAAGATCTCGTCCATATAATCGAGATCACAGGCGTTGAACTCCATGGTTGGCTCGAACCAAACACGATCCTTGTCCAGGATTTCTTGCATGTTAACTGGAGCAGACACCGAAATATTTTCACTTGCCATTGTACCTGTTACACTAGAATTTGTCAGTATCGATTTAAATAAAACAGTTTGTATAGCGATTCTGAAAAAGAAGATTAATTCGTGTAGCAGTTGTAATAAGCATACCAAAAGAGAGATTGAGATTCTGAAAGGATATGCAAGAGGGGATTGCAAGAAATGATCTCAGAATTTTTCGGATGCAGAGGATTTTAAGTGCGGTAATGGCGGTTTCTAAAGATATGATCGAAAATATATATCTAACGTGAAGGTGAACGGTGTTCGATCAAAGGCCAAATTTAAATCTACTTTATGATATGAACGGTTAAGATTGGATATTAAAAAAATGTAATGATCACAGTAGCCGCCTAAGTCAAAGCCAGTTGTAAATATGCCTAAGTAGTAACTATGAGATGACATGCATTAAATGCGTGCAGAGTTCAGCAAACTTATGTATAGAATATCGTGCATTAAATATAAGCTGTTAATAATAAATGACAAACTTAGGATATTTAATAGCATGCTGAATCTTCATCATAAATGCATTACTGTTTTATTCGTTACTACTGAGTAGAGATACGCAAACCTGTCAGCTGAACATAGTAGTCAGTTGATACCTCTTGTAGATGGTTTTCTGTCTCTAAGTACTGAATTTACTCAGTATTGAGAGTGATCATTCCCCCGTACTGAATGATCCTCTCCTGGAACCTTCTTACTGACTGGGGTCAGTAGGGTCCAGCAGACCTATCTCTACTGAAAGTTCTTTGAATCGGATTCGGCTAGAGGCTTGGTCGAATATCGCCCTTTTGTTTGTCGGTATGGATCTTTTCCATCCTCGATATCCTTCTTTTCGACATGGTCGCGAATGAAGTGATGCCTAATGTCCACGTGCTTGCATCACGTGTGTAGTACGAGGTTCCGAGTGATTGCAATAGCACCGGCATCGCCGCAGAATAGCGGCACTTCATTCCGAATGACGTCATAGTCTCTTAGGCCTTGTCTCGACCAAAGGATTTGGGCGCAACAACTTCCGACAGCCATGTATTTAGCTTCAGTAGTTGACGTGGCTACTGAGTGCTGCTTCTTTGAAAACCATGAGATCAGCTTACTGCCTAGGAACTGACAAGTTCCTGAAGTTGATTTTCGGTCAATTCTACATCCTGCATAGTCAGCATCAGAGTAACCAGTTAGTTCAATATTATCATCAGCTGGATACCATAAACCCATGTCAGGTGTGCCTCTGAGGTATCGAAGAATCTTCTTTCTTTGAGTCCATGTGGCTCGCTTAGGATTCGCCCCGAAATCGAGCGCAGACACCTACAAGCATAAGTTATGTCGGGACGAGTAGTCGTTAGATATAATAAGGAACCAATTATTGCACGAAATTCAGTTTGGTCTACTGATACTCCCTCTTTATCAAGATCGATCTTCATATTCGTGTTCATCGGGATCTTTATAGGTTTGCCGGATGTGCAACCGAATCTTTTGATGAGGTCTCGAGTGTATTTGCCTTGGTTAATGAACGTTCCCTTTTCAGATTGTTTGACTTGAAAGCCGAGGAAATAGTTCATTTCACCCATCATTGACATCTCGAACTTGTCCTTCATCATTTTCTCAAACTGCTGACACATGACGATGTTCTTTGATCCGAAGATAATGTCGTCTACATAGATCTGCACGAGTAATAAGTCGTCTTCCAGTCGAATGCTGAACAGCGTGCGATCTATCGTGCCTTTTACGAAAACCTTTCGAAGAAGAAACTCGACGGGGGTATCGTACCAAGCCCCGGGTGCTTGTTTTAACCCATATAGAGCCTTTCCGAGTCTATAAACCCGATGTCCCCGCTGAAAGCCGGGCGGTTGTTCTACATAGACTTCTTCTTTCGATGCGCCGTTCGTGAACGCAGACTTCACATCCATTTGATAGACTACGAATCTTTGATGTGTTGCGTAGGCTAGGAATAGTCCGATTGCCTCCAATCTTGCAACCGGAGCGAATGTCTCATCGAAATCTATTCCCTCGGCTTGACGGTAGCCTTTAGCCACGAGCACTTGCTTTGTTCCTTACTATGACGTTTTCATCTCGCTTGTTCTTGAAGACCCATTTTGTTCCAATGACGTGTTGATGCCGGGTCCCGTTAACAAGCTCCCAAACTTCATTTCTCGTGAACCGATTCAGCTCCTCTCCGCATAGCTATGATCCGGTCAAGATCTTTAAGTGCATCCTCAATCGTCCGAGGCTCTTCGGTAGACAAGAAGCGGGAATATAATGCGCTTTCTCCTTGACGAAATCTGGATCTTATCTTGACTTTTCTTTGAAGGATCTCCAATGATTAGATCGGGAGTGTGAGCATCTAGCCACGATCTACGATGTTTCAGGTCTTCATCCGAAATTTGATCAACACGGATAGTAGGTGAGTTAGGAATTTCGGTCGTACTATTCCGAGATTGAAGCAATTCAAGAATGAGAGTGTGATCTACCGAGTTTCCGTGTTCGGGGGCATTTAGCTCGGGAACATTAATAGATGTTCCCCCCCGAGTTGTTACTCTCGGTAGTGGTCTCGATTACCTTTAAGGTTTCCTCATTGACTGAGTTACACGGGATTGACTCGTTCGGGAGAGTCAATCTGTTCGGCTACTTGCTCTGCCGGTTGAGATTCGATAGACTTGTCTTCGGTTTCTTCGTCCGAATCATCATCCCAACATAGCTGGGTCTTTTCAGGTTTGTCTTTTAAGCTTAGATCTTGTAGCTGCTTACTGATGTCCTCGATTTAGAGTTAGAGTTATTGCTCCCGTCTTCGTAGCAAACTCATTAAAAACAACATGAGGGCTTTCCTCCACGCAAAGAGTCCGATAGTTGAATACTCGAAAGCTTTGCTTGACCCGAGAGTATCCTAAGAAAACTCCCCGATCCGAGTTGCTATCAAAAGTCTTGATTGATCTTTCCCATTATTGTGGATAAAGCATGAACAACCAAAGATATGGAAATAAGATAAAGAAGGCTTCCTGCAGGTTCCATAGTTCATATGGTGTTCTCTTATCTTTGCTTTGTCGGTAGAGATCGGTTCCGAGTATAACATACGGTGTCGGTTATCACGCCTGCGAATTTGGTTGGGAGTCCTAAGTCTGCGAGTAGAGTTCTTGCTTGCTTCTTTGAGTGTGCGATTCTTTCGTTCAAGAACCCCGTTCTGCCGAGGGGTGCGTGCGAGCGGATGTCTCATGCTCAATTCCTTCGCTTGCGGGAACTCCTCTACCATGGAATTAAGGAACTCGGTTCCTCCGTCGGAACGAATTTTGATTATCTTGGTGTTCTTCTCGACACTGAGCTTTTTCAGAAGCGTTGGTAACTCTGTTTTGACGTCAGACTTGTTGGCAATGAATATGACCCATGTGTAGCGTGAGTAGTCATCGATGACCACTAAAGCATATTTCTTGCCTCGATCGTCACCTGGAGAGACTGGACCGAACAAATCCATATGTAGCGGTGAAGGATTCCATCGGTGGAAGGAGATGGAACAGTGGATTTTGATTCCTTGTTTGCTTTCCCTTCGGACATGCTTCACACCGAGTGTCTTTGCTTTGAATACTTCATTCGGCGGTCCTCTTGCTAGAGTGTTCCTTGCTAGTTTGTTGAGCATTTTGAAGTTGAGGTGGCCGAGTCTCCTATGCCAAAGCCATCCCGTACGGTTGTCGTTCTTCGCCACGCGACAAGCTTCGGGTTCCTGCCGAGTTCCGATCGGCTACATATATATTCTTTTTACGCGAACCCGATAACACTGTTTTCCCCCGTGGATTTATCAATGACATCACAAAAACCGGTGTCAAAAATCACTCTATTCGAGTTATCACGAATTGACTAACGAGAGAAGATTATGCTTTGAAGTCCTTCAACATATGATACTCTAGGACCGTGGCGGTTCCCAATGCTGAGTGCTCCATATCCTCTTGTATAGCCTTTTGCATTGTCTCCAAACTCAATTCAGGGGTCCTTCTTCGCCTATATAATTCTTCGGAGGGTTCCTTTGGTGAGTCATATGTCTTGAGCATCCACTGTCCACATACCAAGGATCTTTGTGCACTCGCAAAACAAATTATATTCGGGTACCCTTTATTTTGTTTTTGGGTCCTTAGATGTTAGTTTTAGTAACCCAAATCCGACTAACAACCCCGGTGGTTTCGACGCGTTTCTTTCCACTTGAGTCAACATACTTGACCACTGGACTGGTCAAAGCTGACTTCTTAGGCTGTTCAGGTTCAAGAGTCCGGATCTTCTGAGTTGTTGGACTGCTGACCTTTGCCTTTTGTGCGTTTTTCTTCTTTTTCTGACTCTTGGAACCACTTCTGACTATAGGATCATAGTAATATGACCCATATTGAGCTGGATGTGTCAACTGAGGTGGTCCATACTGATTAGCCCACTTAACTCTGCTGGTTCCCCCTTGACTGAACTGGGGTGTCTTGGTACTGATCTTCTGGTCAGAATACTGATGCGTAGGATGAGGTGCTTTCATCTTTTGTTTGTTCTTTGCTGAGGGGTTTAGAACATTTGGATTGATTGTTTCTCCTCGAACAAACCTATCAGTTAGACGCACTTCTGAGTGTACGGGGGCAGATGAGGAAGCTTCCTGGTTGAAACCAAGTCCTTCCTTACAGTGCTTGGGCTTGTTGCTTGCAAGCATAGCCTCCAGCTTCTTTTCAGCGCCCATGTAACGCTCAGTCATCAGGCTCTTCCAGACATCATCACTCTTTTTCAGTATGTCGTGCTTGGTCTGAAGTCCTGACAGTTCTTGCTTCAGTAGACTCAGTTCAGTATCTTTCTGAGTCAAGTCATTGGTCAAAACTGAAATTCGATCTTCTTGATGCTGAGACTTGGCCATTAGAGAGTTCATGTCCTCCCTGAGTCTCAACACAAGTCCTTCGGCTTCAGTAGCGGCCTGACTCTCCTGAGAAAGTCTCTAATTCTCCACTTTCAGGGTATCCAATTCCTGAAGAGTCTTACTGAGCTGCAGACTCATTTGAATTTGTTCATCTAATAATTCTTCATAGACGGTCGTGATGTCCAAATTCCCATCTGCACCTGAAATAGTGTCGTGTGTACAGTGTGAAGAGGAATTAAGTGGTTCATGAGAGTTTACCTCATCATCTTCTCCTGCCATTAGGCACTTTTCAGTTGTTTCTTCAGCTTCATGCTCTAAGGCCATGAAGGCTGCTTCATCGTCAGATGAGTCCATGAAGGAGTCGACTTCTTCTGAGTCGTCTGAGATTTTGCCTGCAATATAGGATTGTCTCTTCTGGGCGAATTTCTCTCTCCTTACCTTACGTGCTGCGCGTTCAGCACTATTGAGCTCAGGACAATCATATTGATAGTGTCCTGGCTTTTTGCAGTTGTAGCAAGTGATGACTCTTTCTTCTTTGCTTTCACTATCCTTTGATGGTGCTGAGTCATCCTTCTTTCGGCATTCAGAAGATTGTGAGTCAGGAGTGCGTTTTGGCGTATATCTGACTTACCTTTTGTGTCTCGGTATACTTTAGTCAGTTTTCTGCGCCTCTCCTTCTCCTTCTGATAATACTTCACAGCGAGCAACGCGTACTTCTGAGCGAGACTTCCTTCTTGTAGATCATTGAGTGAAGGTTCAGTCTTACTCGTTGTCTTGCTTGTCGCTGGAGATCTTTGTCGTGGCCGATCGATGCTTTGAAGGCATGGTCAATTTTATTGTCAGCTTCAGCTCTTTGCTTTCGTTGAGGTCTGTCGAACTCAAACTCTTCTGCCTGAAGTTCTGAAAAGATATGGTCAAGAGAGACAACATCTAAATCAGAATGTTGCAATAAAGTGGCAAAAGGTGTCCAGTGTCCGTCCGGTAGTGCCCTCAGTATCTTGAGATTCATTTCTCGGTTGCTGAATGTCTTTCCCAGCCCATTAATGGAATTCATCAGATTCGTAAATCTGACGTTCAGATCTTCTATTTTGTCACCAAGCATGAGAGACAGACTTTCCAGCTTTTGGAGTTCCAGCGCCAGTTTGTTAGCTTTTATCTTCTGAGTTCCACGACTCAGTAGCGCTAGAGCGTCCCAGAGTTCCTTTGCCGTTTTGCATTCCTGAACCCTGCCAAGATAAGAATCACTAAGAGTGGTCAGTATGACATTTCTGGCGACTCGGTCTAAGTTGTGAAGCTTCTTCTCTTCAGGAGTGAAGAGACTTCTGTCTTTAGGGATCTTCTTCCAAGTCACCATTCCTCCTCCTTCAGCTGGGGCCTGAGTCACGACACTATCGATCATGGGAACAATAGGTCCATCTTCAAGCACTTCAGTCATACTATCATGGAGGGATGTCAGATGTGCTTCCATTCTGACTCGCCATACTCCATAATTCTCTACCGAGAACATGGGTACCATTCTTATACCCGACATATCGGCCCATATAAAAATAATGATATGAATGTAGAGTGATATGCAGTGAAAACGATTTTCCGGATCCGTTCAAGTAGACCAGTTTCAAGATAACAAGAGTCTTAAAGAACTCCTGCTCTGATACCAATTGTTGGTCCCGAGTGTACGGTCAGGTGTAGAGGGGGGGTGAATACACCTGAATCCGATTTTCTCAACTTCGAACACGGACAGTCCTGTTCAGGAAAGTGTCGTCTCGAAATAATTCAAAGACCAAATAGTCACTTCCGAATCATGCGTGGCAAAGAGTCTGACTCTACTAAGATCTGCTAGCTGACTGAGTCAGAATTCAGTATCAAACAGGTAGAGTTCAGCGGTGCGGAAAAGTGTAGGCCCTA
Source organism: Lavandula angustifolia (assembly GCA_028984105.1). Taxonomy (NCBI): domain Eukaryota; kingdom Viridiplantae; phylum Streptophyta; class Magnoliopsida; order Lamiales; family Lamiaceae; genus Lavandula; species Lavandula angustifolia. Next base: position 15,223,549 of record CM054821.1, on the reverse strand, counting down.
ATCAGTTGAGTGGAAAACCGTTTTATGCAAGTCTCAGTTCAACAAGTAGACAGTTCAGTATGCTGAGACAGTTGTATGATTTTAAAGAAGATTTTCAGTATGAACACTAAAATCAATGCAACAGTAAAGAAGATTTTAAAGAAGATTATCTGGTGTTAAGGCAGATAATCTACTGAGCGCCTTGATCAGAGCAGAGTGTCTACTGAGTCTCAGAGACAAATAACGATTACAACGGAATGGTTCACCAATCAGATGGGGTTTGGGATCTTCAAATCTTCTCAACATTCAGAGCACTAGGCTGCTGAGCATGGTTCAGTATAGAAGATAGAATCATTTCCCACCAAGTAAGACTATGCTGATGACAGAATCATCACCCAACATAGTGGGTGTTTGGAGTATCTGAAGCTTATTGATAAATGTTGAAAGCTGCTGAAAATGGCGAAAATAGTGTTTGAAAACTGCTGATATCAGTAGCTTATTTTAAGTTTTTAAATAAAATATACATCTTACACTCAATGTTATTAAATAATTATAATTTATAATAAATAGATAGATATTATTAATTTATAAAATATCTATTTTACACTCAATGTTATTAAATAAATAAAATTTATAATAAATAAATATTATTAATTTTTATATTATATATATTTATGATATATCATATTAACATAAGCATATCATATTATTATATTTTAAATATTATTTATTTGCTTAAAATCCATAATAATAATATTTTTATATAATTTTAAAAATTATGTAGCTAAGAAATAATTATCATTGAATGAAAATAAAAAAAAAATATCAATTTAAAATTCAAAAATTTCAGAACCCACTATTTTAATTAATATATATTTAATTTTTATAATTATTATTTCATTAATCTTGAAGAATTTATAATTAATATAAAATATTTTTTTATCAAATGACTAACTAATATATTAAAATATAATTATAATTAAATTTGTAACTAAAAAATATTAATTTAAAGTTAATAATTTTTTGAGAATTATAGAAATATTTAAAAAATAAAATAATCCAATAAATTAGATAAGTTGTAAACAGCAGCTGAAAGCTGATCATAGTAGTTTCTCTATCTTGGCTATATTTGGTAGGAAATTTCTGCTGAAAGCTGGGTGTTCCAAACACAACAGCTACAGTTGAAAGCTAAGTTGCAGTTGAAAGTTGTTCCAAACACTACCATAATATGATGTAGAACGGATCAAAACACACATTTTGTAGAAATTAGGAACTATGCATCATCGTTATTTTTTTTTGTAAATAAATTTTACTCTCTGTCTCACTCCAAGTGATCGGTTTTTTTCGGCGCGGAAATTAAGAAAGTTGATGATAAATTATGAGAGAAGAGTATATGAAAAAGTAAGAAAGAGAAAATGAGTGAGATTGTGAGAGAATAAATAATAAAGTAGAATAAAGAAATGATAAAGAAGTGGTAAAGTATGAGAGATAATAAAATATGATATAATTTGTGATTTTTTTTATGTTATTTCTTTTTTTAGAAATAGATCACTTGGAAAGAACGCCCAAAAAAGAAAACAGGTCACTTAATATTGCATTTTTATCCTTATGTATAAAACATATAAGTACTATGTGAATAGAAATATTCCAAACATATCAGTCTGAATCATTCAAAACGTTCATACTGGTTCCTAGTTCTATAAAATCAATTAAGTTCGTAAATGATCCACAACCACCTATAATACATATATATATATATATATATATATATTACCTTAACTAAAGTAATTACATAATTATTTTTGCATTGCTGAAATAGAATTTAAATAAATTGTTGACACACACATCCACTAGGTCGACACTTTGTCTTCTTTTCTAGACTAATTTCTTCTTCGTCAACCACCCTCTTTAACGTATTCTCAGCCCCCAGTGGAGAAGCTTCACCGCTGAAACAAAATATCTGGCCCAAAAAGCACAAAAGAACAAATAAAAAATATAAGAGCTTCTAGAAGGCAAAGATGAAAAGAAAAAATAAACTTTATTTAAATACATAAAATTAAAGACCCATAATATTAAATAAAATTCCAGTGCCAACTGAGAATTCAACAACAAAAACTTGAAAATTATATTGCCAACTAAACAAACTACCCGAATAAGAAATAAATACAACTCCTAAACATATTTAGGAATCCAGACGGAATCGAACCGCCGTGTTCTCAACGCAAAGCGATTGAGCTTATCTCCCTTACGAGCTTGGATCCATCCACAAACGTACACATTTAATAGTTTTGAAAAAAAATTAGCAGACAAACGGGGTAAATGCCAACACTATTTTTAATTTTGGTCGACATGATTTATTGCTCGGTCCACCCCAACGCAAAATACAGTTTCGTAACTGTGAGAATTAATAAGGAACTAACTAGTAAAAGGATTTGCTTGCTCATCTTGAAACTAGCCGTTGTAAGCCATTTCAATGCTTTTGCTAAATAATGCCATTCTCTTAAGATGAATCAACTTTTGCTTTTTTGCTTAAATGTACTCCCTCCCATCTCACTATACAACTCCACTTCCATATATATCGTATTGTCCCATTATTCAATTCACAAACAATTAAACAAATAGAATCCTATCACTTTAAACTTTTACCTCACATTTTATTCATTTCCACCCACCACCTTCAATCCCATGCCTAAATCCCCCATGGGGTTTGTTTAATGAGGACAGAGCGTACGTTGAATAAGCATGCGGAAATACATAAGAGCAAAAATATACAACGAAAAAACGTTATAAACAAAAAACAGCCAACCTACCCTATAAAACATACATACAACAAGTAAACATGATAAAAATTGGTGCAATTAACTAGTTTAATGAAACTAACAATACCAGAGAATTTTAACAAAACAAAGCGGACAGATCAATTTTACCATTTTAAACAAACCTGAGTAGTCTGCCGCTGAACGGCAGATTTGGTTTCTCTCACACATACACCTTCGCCAGTAGTCCAACCAATCGGCCAGATGACGAAGAACATCATGAAGGCTAACCAACATAAAATAGAAATTATAATAGCACAGATGCTCAAGTAAAACAAAGGACATCATTGAAAACAGTGAACCAAAAGAGCTCAATTCAACACCAAAAGCAAACCAACACACGAGAACACCAAAAATACCCAAAGAAGCTCCTGACAGGAAATATCAAAGTTCACCTCTTAAATAACAATAGCAGCTTACTTGACAGTTTTGACCCACTGAACCGATCACATATCCATATGCATGCAACTCAAGAGCTATGCTGAAAACTCCAGCACAAAAAATAGAACAGAACATTGGAATCGAAACCACTGAGATCTCAACTAGATTAACAGAAGTAGTGCCACCAGTTGAATTACTTAGCAGCTGCAAAGCCACAGCAACTACAGAGGAATCGACCAGGCACAGATAGTCCTACACAACCACCACCACCAGGGATTTAATCTGCAGCAGCTGGGCAACAACCACCCTGCCTTCAGTAAACAACAGCTAGCAGCAACCATCCACAGAAGCAAACACCAGGATCAAATCCACGAAAGGCGTCAAAAGTCGCCGATTTGATCCCCCAGAAACGAACATCATGCACACATGCAGAGTGCTTACATCCCGAAAACACCACCGAACAAGCCAAGTGGCATTCTCAACACCAAGAATACAATACGGTCCATACTAGAAAGACTCAGATATCTAACCATAAATTCAACAGCTGAACTATTACAACCAAGCTAAACTTTATCCTACGATACAATGTCTTCCCCACAAATAATGAAAAACATGTGGAAGAACCAGCATAGAAGCTAAGCAAAGACAGAATAAAGAAGACGATGAACATCGAAGGGACAACATGAAATAAACAACTTGCAGATTAGTCACAAGATCTACTACAGCCATCAAAATTGATCTGAAGTGTTTGGTTTGTTGGTCTACTTGTGATCCATTCGTGTAAAACTATTGCAGGCAGTTACTATATGTTAATGAATCCGGGATCCAAAATTTGTTTCGTAAAACTTTCAAGAAGCAAACCTAGCAAGTTTTAAATTAAAATGCACTTTACGTAACAAGTTGTTCTTTCCAGACACTACGTAAAGTGCAAGATCATGTGACGAATTATTAATCCTTTGTAAACTACCTTGGGTATAGACGAGTTCATTGAGCAAATGGTTCAGAATTAGTACTTCAAGACGCATAACTTTCTCAATCGTAACAAAAGAAATTAAACGATTCAAGGGTTTTTGCTAACGAACAAAGTAATAACTATATAACTTAGAAGTGTAAATTAGTACCTCTGCTGTAGTAGATGTTCAGAAGATTGAAGCCTCTGACTTGATGCCGATTATCTTTGGATCTTTGGGATTGAATGCATTGTATTTGAATATGAATCGATCACAACGCATTCAAGCCACAAAGACATTTGATGAACCGATTGCAGGAGTTAACTATGAATGCATGAAAAATGAGAGAGAGGACACCACACACAGCGGGGGAGAGTCGGGCAAATCCCCGTACCTTATCCCCCAAACCAACAAACAAAGACTTTTATTAAGATAGGGGACCTGCCATGCGAGCGCACCCATCATGGCAAAGGTCATGCAAACAACCACATCTCACATCATAACTGACATTTTTCTCGGACTATTCTACCTTACTGGCTCTCTCAACTCTTTCTCTTTCTCTTCACATTATAGATAAAAAAAAACATAATTAAATAACAATTCACTTCCCTTTGTAGTAGTAATTCCATTGTTGGATGACTTGCGTCACGTAAGACTGATTTGCCAAGAAATTCACCGATCAAACCTTCAGCGCTGAGATAATCTTCAATCATGATGTATTCCAGTTTCCAGATCCACAATTCAAAAAGGCGCATCTGCATAATAATGATGGCAATAAATAAAGGCAAGAAAAAAGTAATACAAACTTTAATTCATGAATCATCCTCAACGGCTACATGAATCATCAAATACATAAAAAAAAATGAAAACAGAACAAAAAAACGGTTAAACAAAATCAATATAAAAAGATATATGTTACCATCATAGATCCGTTGAAAGCAGCGGCAGATCTATCCAAACATCGGCGTTTAAAGGAGCGATCAAGCAAAATATGCCGGCAGACCGATAAAACGGCGAAGGACCAACGTCATATCGAAACACCAGAAAACCATAACCAGGATGTAGATCGGCTGACGATCTAAGCGAATTTGATGGAGCAACGACGAAAAAAGGAACTGAACGAGAACGGCAGGAAAAAACGGCTGCAACAAGAGGGTAATTTAGAAATGAACGAATGCAGAGAATAGGGGAAATGATAAGAGATTTATTGGGGGAGGTACATGATCCAACGGCTGAAAATGAGTTTGAGATATATTTCCAACGGTTGGATATTAGCTACGACTTGTCTGTAAAGTAAGGCGGTAAGATTGGACGGCTGCGATTGGATTATAAAAAGGGAAACGGCTGCGATTGATGTGGAGCCCAAAATGAGGAAGAGTTGTGAAACGTGTTCCAGCTGGGAACGTCAATATAATATCTCGGGGGATTTTGCTGTTCAGTCCTTCAGCTTTGGTGGAATTGTGGTATGGCCTCTGAACTTGTGGTCGTTTATGAACGTTAATGGGCTGGTGTTGAGCCGAATTCATTGGGCCTGAATTCGCTGCATTTGATAATAATAATAATAATAAATAATAATAATCAAAAGCTATAGTAAAAAGGACAAGTGAATAAATTAAATTGAAATTATATCACAACTGGAAAGAAAATCCAATATTTCTAATCTATTTATTGGAAACAATTATCAAGATCAAGATTTAACCACGAATATATCGATCCATTGAATATAATATCAATCTAAAATTCTAAAATAATGAAGGAATAAAAATCAATTCCTTTTCTTTTTCTTTTCTAAAATCAAGGAAGGAATAAAAATCAATTCCTTTTCTTTTTTCTTTCGTCTTCAACGCTTTGAATAAGATAGTATTTGTAACAGTTTTAAATAAGATACTTTTGGGCTTTTGACCGCAAAAACATAATTTTTTATGTTAGGAACAAGTGTTTCTATTTTTTTGTGCTTAAAATAAGCCAGAATAAGTAGAAATTCACGAGCTAGTCATGTGTGCTTTTTAAAAGCAGAAGCAAAAAAAAACTAAAAAACAGCTTATAACAATGTTTGCAAAGTTGTTTTTTCTAAAATTAAGCTATTTTTTATCTACTATTTCAAACACTAATAATTTTTACTTAACAATAATTTTAAGCAACTTTAAGCATAAGCAACTAAAAGTTGTTTATAAAACTCTTTCAAACACTACCTCAATAAATATTCTATCATTCTATGTAGTGATTGTGTTCGACCCAGAACGGAGCAATACAATATACATTTGATATTTAACGTAATATCAATGAGTGATATATTTACAAAGTAACTTATCAACATAATATTAAGATTATGTAAATTCCATTTTATAAATGTTTTCAATGTAAATGAAACAATTGTTCATAATATTCCTATTTCTAAAATTGCTTTTAAGAGGTAAATGACATCTGTAAAATAACCAATTACACATAGTATCTCCCCAAATTAAACAATTATACATAATCATTTCACAGAATGATTTTGACAAAGAAATAAATAAATTATTAGTTCTACCATGTCGACACTTCCGTCTTGTTCTTGTCTCTAGGGGTGTAAGTGATTCTGCTCCGAACTACGAAACCGATCAAACCAAACCAAACCAAACCGAAAAATGTGGTTCGGTTCGGCTTCGCGGTTTGGTTTGATTTATTTTTTTAGGAACCGTTTAAATTCGGTTCGGTTCGCAGTTTTAAGAATTTTTGAACGGTTCGAACCGAACCAATATCTTATTTTTAATTTTTTTATTTAATATTTGTTTTTATTATATGAGAATGTTATTGGATTTAGATATTATATTTAAACTAATATCAATTCTAATCTATACAAAGGAAGAGAAATGAGTAACAACTCTATACTTATGAGATTGGAAACTATTATTCTTGCATTATTTAGAATTTAAAAAATAAATAAAAAAATAAAAAGATGAACCGATAAACCGAACCGAACCAAACCATTTATAAACGGTTCGGTTCGATTCCGATATTTAAAAACACATCAAACCGAACCGAACCGAACCATTTCTATTTGTTTGGTTCGGTTCCTAAAATGCATAAAAAACCGAACCGAACAAAACCATTACACCCCTAATTGTCTCGAGATCTTTCAGACATTTTTTAAAACAAAATATATGGGTAAACAATGTCGTAAGCTGAAAAGAATTTCACGTATTCAGAACACGATCGCATTCTGTAAATAGCATTCTACAAAAGGATATCACACTGGCTCCATGGATGGCAGAGTGATCAAGATCTTAAAAATTTACCCTATACGCACCAACAAAGCTGCAGAAATTTTACTTATTTACCTTATACTCATTGAAAATATTTACCCATGGATGGTATAGTGATCAAGATTCTTAAAAATTTACCCCATACTCGTTGAAAAATAAAAATATGAGGAAAATATTTCTGGCTATTACCAAGAAAAGCGTATATAAAGCAAGCAACAAATAATTAGGAAAAGGGTCCAGGCGGAATTGAACCGCCTTCTCAACGCAAAGCAATTGAGCGCTCTCCTTTTCGAGCTTGGATCCATGCAAACCAATCATCCTAATCTATCACTTTCCTCAACTGTAAAAATAGAAGATCAACATTTTGCGTCTCTTGCTGATTGATTAAATCACCCATCCTGTGTCGGATTATTTATTTATCTTAATTATTATCTTTCCCTACATTGATACGAACACAACATAAGATGAACGAAAACAGACAACGGAAGAAATCCCAAATTCACAACTGCAACTCCTATGAAAAGACAGAATTAAACGGCATCAGATAAAAATCGGCACTATGAAAAAGTACTATGGTTTAATCGACTCGAAAAAAATAATACTCAGCCAATTAACCGATCAAACCATACCATATCAGCTGAACCTAATCAGTCTGTCGTGACAGCAGCAGATCTGTCCCCCTTATCAGCTTTCCCTACGATAATAAGTTCGTCAACTTCAGACCTCAACGTCAATGGAAGTTGCACTGGGCAGCTTTAGACAGCAATAGATCACCATCAAGCACTATCAGAATCCCATCACCCAGACGAGGAAAAAACCGCCATGAACCAATCTAAATAACACCATCAGCAACCAACATCAAGTAGAAATAGCATGAAAATAGAACTAAGGATGTAGTGAAGAAGGCGTTGGCATATAACGTACCCAGAAAATACAAAAAGCGATATGTTCAAATAAAAACTATCCAACCGAAAGAATAACAAGATAACCGAAAGATTCTCTGAAATAACCGTAAAATCATAGCTGCAACATTAAGTAACAAAACGAAGTTCACTGCAGCTTGACAATTGCAAACCATACACTAGAGAGAAGGATCAATCACACACCCATATATTTAACTGCAGCAAAGATGTGAACTCTCGTGATGATAACAAGACACGATGTAAGAACACCAGCAACAAGGAACTCCCAACTGACGACGCAAGATAACAGCAAACCAAGAGCAGCCCAGAGCAACACACTGGCAATCCATCCAGCACAGAAAGGCACCACACCATGCAATCCATCCAGCAGCACAGAAAGGCACCAGACCATATTCCACGGCAGCAGGACAGCAACAAGCCCCGGCTGCAGATGCAACTGCAGCGACCGAACCCCAACCCGCCAAATTAAGTAGTTGGACATGGCATCCGCAATACTAGGGTTATCCTTCCTCAAAGCATCTGGCACACTATTCAGATGCAGTCCCAACAACGCACTGCACTTTAAATTACGAAGCTTCCATACAACCATATACTCATAGATCATCTAATACATCCAAGGTACGATTCACAGGCTAGACTACATATATAGTCCTTTCACCAATACAATGACCAAAATAACAAGGATATAACAAAATTTAATTAAAAATATATGGACAAGACAGCACAAAATGCATAAATTATACCACAATGAAGTAGACTGTAAATTGATTGCAGAGTCGAGATTTGAAATTAAATGAATCGGGAGCCGTGCAATTTGAGTGCAATAAGGAATTAAGATCCTATGTAGTGTTCTAGTTCTATAAACTGTTAAGATTAATCATGCTCAATTTTTAAAGACATTCAGATACTGCAAGATCAGTTTAGTATTTCGTCCAGTTATTAGTAATAAGATATGGTTCAATTGTTATCCAATTACTTGTAATTGTTAAATGCTGGGCGGCCAATAATTTAAATACTACATAACATATATTATTTATTATTTAGACGAGCTTAAGAACCTAAGAATTAAGTAGTTAAATTGAAAGTGAAAATATGTAAATCAGTACCTCAGTTGCAGTGGATGCTCCAACGACTGACGCCTCATGATTGCTTGATGCCAATTTTAGGCTTTCACAGGCTTCGGGATTGAATGCGTTGCATTTGCAATTAAATCGCATCACAACTCAATTCAATACCCTTTGGTAATTTGTGTGTATTGCAGGATATGAACGTCGAATGCATGTGTAATGAACAAAGAAAAAGAAAAGAGAAACAGGGACCATGCGAGCGAGGACACCACACACAGCGGGGGGGGGGAGAGCCGGGCAAATCCCCGTACCTTCTCCCCCACAACAACAAATAATATTTTTTTATTAAGGGGACCTACCATGCGAGCGCACCCAACATGGCAAAGGTCATGCAAACAACCACATCTCACTCCATCACACTCTTCATCGACGATTCTAACTCCTACCACAACTCTCTTCTTTTCTTTGACACGATATATGGAAAAACATAATAAAATAACAATTAACTTCCCTTGTGTAAGTTAACTCGGCCGTGTCGATGCGTTGCTAAATCGGGAGTAGTCACCGCTAGGAGTGGTTGACCAATAGACTTCTAGAGATTTCAAAGTCCGCCAAAACAACCAGCATCCTCCTTCAGAGACGACCTTCAAACACCATGTATTTCAGTATCCAGATCCACAGTTCGCAGAACACACCTGAATAAAACGATCCAAAAATATAAGCGGAGACGTTAGCGAAAAAAAAAAGAGATAAAACATATTACGTGAATCATCAAAATATAATCCTTCAAAAAAAAATCTAAACAGAACAAAAAACCGCTAACAAACCAGTATCACCGCATAACGCAAGGATCTACGAGCTACCATCATAGATCCGTTCAATACAGCTGCAGATCTACCAAACATCGCGCTCCACGGTGGAAGACGGCGAAAAAAGTCAGGCGACAATATAAACCGGCGAATAGTCAACGGCATCGAAACACCGAAAATCCATAGCCAAAACGTAAATCGATGCACGATCTGACTGAATCTGACGGAGAAACGAAGAAGAAACACTTAAATCCTGAACCGCGGAGGGAAGGCCGGTTGCAGAAATGAAAGGAGGCAGGGGAAATAGAGAAACGATAAGGATTATTTATTGAAGGGGGTTGATGATCCAACGGCTGCAAATGAATGCGTGGAGATACTTTCAATGGTTTGATATTAGATAACGACTTCATAACTTTGACGACGAAAAAAAAAAAGTTGGGCGGTAAGATCGGACGGCTGTGGTTGGATCTTAAAAAGTGGAAGGTTCTGGATGGTGTGTGTTTGACGGTGACCAAAACGAGGGACAGTTGTGCAAAGTGTTTCAGCTGGCAACCTCAATAGTATTTCGGGATTCTGCTGATCGGTCCTTAAGTTTTGGGGGAATTGTGTTGGCGACCTCCATAGTATTTCGGGATTTTGCGGATCGGTCCTTTAGTTTTGGGGGAATTGTGTTGGCAACCTCATAGTATTTCGGAATTTTGCTGATCAGTCCTTTAGTTTTGGTGGAATTGTGTTAGGGCGTTTGGGCTGAGTCGGTTTATGGACGAAAATGGGCTGGTGTAGGTCCGAATTCAATTTGGACTGCATATATTAACATAAATAAAGACTTTATTAAAAAGAAAACTAAAACAAAATATTATTAAAAAAAACTATAATAACATAACTTAAATAAATAAAATTTAAGTTATACTCCCTCCGTATCATTAATATTACCTATTTTTTGTGGGACTTACTAATAATATTATCTTATTTTTTTTAATAATAAAAAATATTCTACATTAAAAAAAATGAGGTGGGCCTCTTATTACTCACTACCCACTCATATTCTTATGCATTCTATCTCTCCAAAAGTTTATCTCACACACATTCCGTTCCATTACGAACTCAGAAATTACGTCTTCTATCCCATAAAAAGTGTTTTATTTTCCTTTTCGAGCCGTCACATTGAAAGTGTTTTGTTTCTTAAAAAAACAAACAATATGTGGACTAAAATTAACAAGCCAGAAAGTCAAAAAATATACATCACACGATCACATTTTCTTAATCTTCGTGCCCATAAAAAGGAGACACTTTCTATGGGACAGAGGGATTATGATTTTTAAATTTTTTAAAACTTTAAATTATTTCTTTAACTACAACAGGAAAAAAATTGGTTGAAAAATCAATTGCCTCAGTTATTCTTAATAAAATTATGATAAATTCTCATTCATTTATCAATACAATTAAAACATATAAAATATACAATTAAATTATTTTTTTAACCGGTAACGAAAAGAAACCAGACAATATTGACGGGACGAAGTAATACATACATATTTATATTCATTCATGTCGATAAATGTAAAAGTATTGAAAATATAACATATCTTATCAATTTAATAATAATATGAAATAATGAAAAATCAAATATATCGTGTTCTTTTCCCGATTATCAATTTAATATCAATCCACATATAGATATGAAATCATAGAGATCAATTTTTAAAATTGTATAGACGAGATAGAAGAAGAAATATTAATTCTATCCCATTTTATTAGTTCAGTTTATTTTCTCAATATGTCTCGTTCTATTGTTTTTCTTAAATTTAAAATAATATTTTAATGGACCCATATACTTTACTACGTTATGTACAATAAATAATTTTTTTAATTTTATAACCCAAAAAAAAATTGGACAAATGATTAAGGCGGAGTGAGAAACTTACCTTGCATGCAATTGGCAAGGCCTCGCTATTGGGCCTACAAGCCCATCAATTATCTACGCTTCTTTTCATTTTTATTTTTACTTATAAAATTATTTAATTCGAACTACGAGTCACACACCCTTACGAAAAATAACACGTAACACTCGTAAAATTTATGCAACATTTTCGATATAAATTAAGTATTACATGCCATTTTATTGAAGAAATAACACCTACTAAAGGTGAATTTGTGAGAGAGAAACCTTTTCCATTCTGGTGAGGTATTTGAGTGAAGAAATGCACATCTCTAGCTAGACTTATATCAGGAAGCTTTAGGGAGGATGAGGAAAGTCTATGCAAACCGTCTCCACATAATGAGGAGATCTGAGAGAAGAAATCTTAGTCCAGAAGCCAAGAACTAAAAGCTGCAGCCTTCCATTGCTTGGAGTGGAATGAAAGCAATTCCAGATCTCCACCAAGAGCCAACTCCCCCTATAATGTTAACATCAACCTTGATGATCAGCACAAAGATAAATAAGAATGAAACAATAAGAAATAGAAAATTCCATCTTCACTTTGATTGCTCTGTCCACCACTTTCCATCACACCAAACACTGACACAACCCTCTACCAAAGTATAGGCACACCTCCTCTGCAGAAACCACAAAAAATCCAAACACGCTGAAAACGAACTCGGTTGTGTGAGCCGGTCTCCCACAGCCAAAATCAGATTTGGGGGATTGGGAGGTCAGTGTGGATGAGCAACATGACGACGAAATCAGATTTTGCACAGAAGTTGCTTACCGATCTTCGCCAGAGGAAGGAAAGGATGGCTGCTTCCCAGAGTTCGAGTCAACATTCTAGCCAAGCATCTAGAGGTAAGATTGTGTAGATTTTCCATTTCCCCTGCAAGATAAGAATGTTAGTCATCTTAGCTGCATGTTCAGAAAAAGTAACATGTTTTCTGATTCATTCTCTCTGTGTGAAGAAACCCATACCTTATACTCTCATAGCTTTGTAATAGTATAACTTAATTTTTGGATGATCCAATACTTATTTCAGAACAGAAACATGAAAGTTCGTAGCTAGAAATTCAGTTCTGCCCGAAAAACTTAACTAGAAAGTTCCTATGTGTCTCAAGGGCCAAATCATATATATACTCAAATTGACAAATTCTATTATAATCACATTTCAAATACCTGCAAGTATGAGTAAGCCAAGGTGTTATGCACTGTGCACTATTCATGTTAACTGAACATACCATTTGGTAAGATCTCATGGATCTCTGGACTAACAGTTACGCGTGGAAATTCTGGGCAGACATCTAGAGGCGCCCGACAAATAAATGTTCTAGAATCAGTGAGTGTATCTTCAACTGGCTAAAAGCACCATTTTCCATATGTATTTGAACAGAAACTAGTAGTCTGATTGCCACGGCACACTTTCCTTTCCTGCAGAGTGGTTCGTTAACAGGAAAAACAGGCAGAAGGTCAACTGGAGGCAGCAGATCAGTCAATACCAAAGAATCTTCAAGCCAGATTGTTCTCTACGAAGGCGGGCAAAGCTCAAGGCATGTTGGAGATCTGCAAATGGCCATAGCTTTCGCATTCGAAAACAGTGAAAATTTCAGCAGCTTTGGCGGTTCCAGCAGTAATCCATTAGTAAATTTTTTCAACCGGTTTGGTCGAAGATCACCAAACTCCCGTAAAATGGAGACTAGCAGCTTCTATAATCAAAGAGGAGGTGGTCAGTTTCCTACAGTTTCAAACATTCATATCAATGAAATATCAAAAGGAGTTCACAAGCTAAACCAGATTCTAAGTGCCTCTTTATATTTTAATTTAATTTGATTACTTAATTATTATTTATTAATTAGTATTTAATTTAATTTGATTACTTAATTATTATTTAATTAGCAGTACTTAATAGTGATCAATATGAGATCGATTTTTGCTATTTCTTAGTTTTGAATGTAATTTGTATTTACTTTTTAGAGAAATTTTTTGACATATCATGGTTCTGCGGGGCTGGGGCCGAGTAGACCCGCCCCGTATGGGTCTGGGTCTGGGTCAGAAATTTTGGATCCATACAAGTCTGGATCTGGGTCTGGGTCCGAAGGTTCAAGGTGCGGGACAGATTTGGGTACTATAGTACCCAGACCCGACCCGCAAAATTGTCATTCCTAATCATATGGGATAAGCATCTAAATAATTACTATATAATTCGTAAAATATTAGCGTAATTATCTAAATATCCATCTTAATGGGATAGAGTTTTTAGGAAAAGGTGATCACGTGCTCTCGGAGATGGGCAACAAATGAGCACCAATCATTAATACCCAAAAGAAAATGAAAGCACCCATCCTATACAAAATGAAACATTGCCCACTAAGTTTTTACCTAGTAAAAGACAATTCCATAATCATTATCGTCACATATCCACCATTATGCCCAGCTGTCAAGTTCCTAGGCAAATACCGGATATTAAAGTAAAACGACAAATTTAAATGTGAAAATACATGTTTTTATCCAATCTATTTAAAAAAATATAAAACTATCCACAAACTATAAAAATAGTTATAGAATACGCAATATTACCAATTTACCCTTACTTTTTTCAATTGACAACGGGTACTGATAGAACTCTACGGGTGCCGATAAATTGTCATCGGCATTGGATATTTCAAATTTAATTTTTTTTATAAAATAATTGATAAACAATTTTAATTATGAGTGCCGATAGGGTAAGGCAATCCATCAGCACTGCCAACGGTACTGCCATCGGCACTCGGTATTTAATTTATTTATTTTTTGGTTCAAAAAAGTTAGTCAAAAGCTGCGAGTAAAGGCACTGCGAGTCTGCGATAGGCACGACGATAGGCACCGAATATAATTGCCGGTGCCGATAGAGTAAATAAGTCCATCGGCACTGAGTGAATTTATTGTTTTTTGGTTAAGAAACGACACCAGCACTCACAGAAGCCAAAACCTTTCGAAAACATCTCTCGGCACACCACATTGTCGACGTTGAATCGAGGCGCCGCCTACGCTGAACCGACGTCCCGGTGTCGCTGAACCCGCCGTCCCGCCGCCGTGTGAACGCCGATCCACGCCGCCGCTGGTATGTCTTCTTCGGCACAGGTATGTTTTCTTCCGGCCCCGTCGGCTTTGAACAATTTCTTGAAATTGAATGCGAAATTGATTGAGAATATATGATTAGGTGATGATTTAGTCATGTAATTTGATTGGGGTTGTTGAATAGACGAAAATGCAATCGAAATTTTGCTTTAATTAGATTTTGCGACCGAAACTGCATTTATCTGCAGTTTCGTGCCGGTGCCGATGCGTGGTGCCGATGGGTGCCGATGGTGAATTCTCCATCGGCACTGGGTGATTTTATGGACAAAAATCCTCTCGGCTGATGTCGGCCGACGGCCCACTGCATTTCTTTTTTTTTTTTTTAATTTAATAATGAAAGGTTATTTATTTTCAGCCTGATTATATCCGAATACCCGTTCGGAAAAAATCCCCCAAAATTACAACTTATTGGAGAGATTAGTTGCCCGAATGGATTAAGCGGTGTCTTTCACGTAGGGGGTAATGAGTTAGTTCTCTGATTTATGAGTGGTAAGTTTGGGCACCTTCTACAGTGGAGGAAAGGGAAGAGTGCCTCACAGGCTTTGCATCAACTGATGTGCTACGAGGTGCAGTGCGAACCTGGGGAGGTTCGTTTGAATACAAATGGGATAGAGCTTAGATTCTCAAAATTCTCAAAATGGGATTGATCGTTTAAAAAAAAATAATAATAATAGTGCCTATGGGTGCCGATAACATGATCGGCTCCCTTAGGCACTCATACTTGTTTTCGAAAACAAGTCCCTCTATCGGTCGTAGAAGTTGTAGGCCGATATAGGGAACATGTTGGTTTTTTTTAAATAAAAGTAAAAATTAATAGTGCCTATGGGTGCCGATAACATGATCGGCACCCTTAGGCACTCATACTTGCTTTCAAAAACAAGTCCCTCTATCGACCGTAGAAGTTATAGGCCGATAGAGGGAACAGTTGGTTTTTTTTTTTTTTAAAAATAAAAAATTAATAGTGCCTATGGGTGCCGATAACATGATCGACTCCCTTAGGCACTCATACTTATTTTCGAAAACAAGTCCCTCTATCGACCGTAGAAGTTGTAGGTCGATAGAGGGAACAAGTTGGTTTTTAAAAAATAAATAAATAATAGTGCCTATGAGTGCCGATAACATTATCGGCACCCTTAGGCACTCATACTTGTTTTCCAAAACATGTCCCTCTATCGGCCGTAGAAGTTGTAGGCCGATAGAGGGAACATGTTAGTTTTTTTTTTTTTAAATAATTATATAGTGCATATGGGTGCCGATAACATGGTCGGCACCCTTAGACACTTATAGAATAATTCGAAAAAAATAAAAAAAATTTAAATAACAAAGTGCCTAAGTGTGCATATGGTTCCATTGGCTGCATTAGACACCCATTTTATTTATTAAATATTCATACTAATACATAGAACTAGAAATAAACACGAACTACATAGATAGAAATTCAAATAGTAATACCAATATTAATAAAACAGATCATCCATCATTTGATGTTCCAGACACAGGACATGTCGACCTTGTATGCCCTTGTTCGCCACAGTTGCTGCATTTCTTCCGTGCACGACGTTTATGACCAGATGTGCTCGCTTCGGCACCAGAAGGCCAACGACTAGTCCTAGGGCGTCCTGCTTGGCGGGGAATTGTTGGTGAGAGAACAACAATATCCTCAACCTCCGCCGGAACATCCCACTCGTCCCGCGGAGGTAATGGATTGACGACACCGGCATATATCTCCTTCCACGTGTTCGTGGTGTAGAAGTAGTGGATATGATCATACAAATTTTCACGCCGACTATAACGAACAGCAACAACGTGACTACACGGTAACAGGTCCATCTGCCATACACCACACTCACAAACTTCGGTCTCCAGCTGAACCCTCCACTGTTGATCACCTTCTTCAACCTTGTATATGTCAGCAGTGACTTACACAACCGTATACTTTCGTGTTGCATCCACCTCTTTTCGCATTCTCATTTCCGAAGCCACTGTCAACCGATTATTTCTCGCATTTATCTTTCCTCGGCGTTCATCGAACCAAACCTCCAGCATGTGCCGAATTGCCTCGAGCATAGCAATAATTAGAAGACGTCTAGCTTGTAGTAATCGAGCATTGATCGACTCAGCAGCGTTCGATGTCTATAGGCTGTAACGTCGGCTTTTGCTGTAAAATCTAGACCACTTATCCGGTCTGATTTCTGTCAACTTCTCATAAATTATCGGTTTAGCCTGTCGGATAGTGTTCATATACTGATAGAACTCGGTTGGCCGATATGCGTATGCATCGTTATAGAACAATCGAATAACCCAATCACCGTGTCGGGCAAGCTTGTTGGAGAGATGGTAGTAGCAAAGGCCATGTTGCGCATCTGGAAAAACGACTCTTACAGCATTCGCTATACTTTTATGTTGGTCCAACACAATGACTAAACTCTCATCCGGAGGAAATGTAGCTTTCAGACGTATCATAAACCACGTCCAC
Source organism: Lavandula angustifolia (assembly GCA_028984105.1). Classification (NCBI taxonomy): domain Eukaryota; kingdom Viridiplantae; phylum Streptophyta; class Magnoliopsida; order Lamiales; family Lamiaceae; genus Lavandula; species Lavandula angustifolia. Next base: position 15,205,862 of record CM054821.1, on the reverse strand, counting down.
GACACATCATTTTCGATCGGACCAACACCAAAAGCCAGTGGGAATATTTGTTCGTTCGCATCAAAAGTAGCAGCGACGAATAATATTCCCTTATTTCTCCTCTTAAGATGCGTTCTGTCGACAACAATTACCTTCCGTAGATTATACAACCACGGTGCACGAGATACATGTAACGCCCCGACCCCCACGAAGAATCACAGAGGTCGAGTCGCTACGGAGGAATTTTATAAAACACGTTTTCATACCATCTTTTGAAAACTGGAATATTTTTTTCTACTTTAAAACACATCATTTATTACGGCCCACATGTAAAAGATTAGATTTGTTTTTATGCGATTAACAGATACAGAAGCATATTGACTTTCGAAATATAACAAAACATAATTATCCATTTACAATATTAAAGATTGCAAAATGATCATGGCAGAAACCCCCTCCTCAACTCTTTTCCGCCACCCTTGCCGCTCAACCTGAAAACGTTTGAAAACAATTGGGGCTGAGCACTAGTGTACTCAGTGGGTAGAGCAGTTTGAAAAACGTTTAAAACAGTTTATCCATGTATGAGGTATGACTTGGAGGGTTTTAAAAAGGAAACTACTCCAAGCATACAAAACATTTATCATTGGGTGCGCACATCTGTGTCACATTTCCTGTTACTTCTACCACTTCATTCTCATATCTTGGGCATTGGCCCTCGAGTCGAAACTCGAGGGGTCCCTCATAACATGTTAGCACTTGGTACACAAAGATGATCAATCTTTGTGCTACTAACAACATACGTGTACATACTTTCTTATTAACCCTCATCTAGCGTGTTAGGCCAGATGAGAGTCTCGATCGATCTTTCACGTAGAAGCATTAAACATGTAAATGCACAAAAACTTTCATGGATAAACATAGTTCATAGAGCTCAATAACTAAAAGATAATTTTAGAAAAATATTACCCACATCAAAATTCACTGTTTTGAGTTATGCGTATTCCCGACACCGGGGCTATAGCTCTTCCACAAAAGGTCCTACAACCATATTCTAAGTATTAACGACTTGATCTAGCAGTCAGTGTACAATTCATGATCTATATAACAATACCTAATAGTTATTAGGTTAGAACAATGTCCTTAGTTATAATCTGTTAAACTTGTGCAGAAGGCCTATTTTGCAAGAATTCCACAGATCATGGTTTCGTTTCATAAATCCTAATATTCTATATATATCTTCCTTAATGAGTCTATTTTACACTGAAATTGGTTTCATAACAAAATAATAAGTCCTCTAGGAGCTATCACCAAAATAGTACTTACTGTTCAAACAGGGACAGTTTCTGCCTTACTATAGTTTAGCTACAAATTGTGGGGCCAAACGTACTCTAAAAATTCTGAGATTCAACACAAGTTTAGGGGACATGCATGCAAATATCATATCAAAATTTCACTCACGATAGATAAGCGACGGCTTCATAAAATACAGAATAATTTCCACCAAAATCCACTATATCGAAAACATGTTTCCGATTGACAAACTAAAGTTTATAATAAACTGATTTTACATGCATGGTTTAAAAATATAACATAAATATTTTTAGAAATTCCTACGTGTGTAGAGTATTTAGAAAAAAGAATCAAGTCAATATCATTTTTTTGGAGTGAGATATAAATATTTTACTAAACTCTAACCCTCATGCAAGGTTTTTCGGCAGCATGAAATTGAAAATTTATTTAAAATATAAAAACATGTCCAAAAATTACTAAACTTTACAGAGATCTTAAAAACATCCTAAAGTTTATCTCTATAATTTTTTTGGAATTTTTCAATTAACAAAATGTCGTGTATTTCGCCTTGGAATTCTCGGCAGAAAAGGGAAATGATTGGACAGATTTATGTTCTCATGAAACTTAAACATTTCTTGTTGTCTTACCTCTAGAACTACACATGCAAATCGAGATGTCAAGATTAAGAGAAAAGAAAATCCTTACCTGAGAATCTGCACACCTAAGAAAAAGGGCTCCACGAATTCTAAGAGACGATAATAGGTTGGTTTGAGTAGGGACTTGTTCTTATAAGCAACTCAAGGAGGACATTGATTAAAGTTGTAATAATAGTGACAGTCTATAACTCCAGCTCATTAATCTACTCTTCTGTATGAATGGCATATATATGTTTCTTGCATGAATGACACATATATGTTTCCTCTCAATCATTAGTTTACTTTTCCCAACTTTGAAAAAAAACTTTGGATACTCCACTACCCATCACACGCCACTATAATCTTGGTGAAGGAGATGACATGCTACACTTTATTATTATAACAATAAAATTATATTATATTACTGTCTAGAAAATTTTTCTTGGTACGAATTTATTATCGGCTTATACTAATATAGTCGAATAATGCAATGCGACTATCAAGGCCATACTAACTTATCATGTCACACGTACATGTACATGCATACCAATTTCTACGACACGACATGATACTAGACTCGCTCTTAAGGCTTAAATATTAATTTCGAAATATGTAAAATTCACGGGTCATTACAATACACCTAGTGCAAAAAAAAAACATGTCAAACCGGCCATCGTCACCAACATCGAGATCAGTATAAGTGTCAGGATTCGTCATTTCGAGCAAATGCAGATATTTAGGCAGTTTGCTGAATGACTCTGCATGTTCGCCGTAAATCATGGATATGGATGCATTGCGTGCTCGCAAGGCAACACCATATGTCGTTTGAATTCCAAACTTATCCATGAGATCCGCCCAAATATCCTTGGGTTTCATTAACTTGCTTAGGCGGCGCATTCTGCGTGCAATATAAGCGGCTACAACTTTAGTCCGTAGATTTCTACAACCAAGGCCGAACAAATCACCTAAACAAGTGTGATCCTGGCGGAATGTAGTCACTTCCCAATACTGCTCGCCTCTACAGTGTGCCCGCAAAACAAATGGACAATCTGGAGTTCGTCTGCAAATATACTCCAATCGGGCTGCGCACGAACGTTGAACTTTGAAATTAGCTCCGTTTTCCATATGGAATAATGCCACCGCAGCATAAAGTTCGTCTTTTGAAGAAAACATCATTCCTAGTCGCAAATTCCCGCCCACAACATGATCCATGTTCCGCGCCACTGTGAATCGGATATATCAAGGGGCACAATTGGGAGTAACCAATTGCTTGCTGCTTCCATATTGCTATATATGATATCGTCGTTTCGGTTGGGGCGGTTCACTGGGACGAGCATAGATAAGTTCGCTAACGCCACCCTCTCGCTGGACCCATGCAGCAAAATCAGCAAGCGAACAATTAATCAGAGCATTCGGAATATCTTCATCCTCATCATCTGATGTCGATGAGTCGAGATGAGCCTCACAATCTTCATCACTCTCGACACGAACATCCCTTTCGGGAACACTTCCAGATGGATTGCTTCCGCTACCGTGCTCCCCAAACCAATTAGAACCTCCGAAATGCGAAATGTCTTCGAGTATTTGGTTTAGGTTGGGGACTGCAAATTGAGGGTTTTGAACTACAAGATAAACAAGATATATCACCGGCTCTACGTCAATAGCGCACAAACGCATCAAATCAATATCGTAGTCGAGGAGGGCCTTCATCATCCTACCGGTTTTTCGGGAAGCGGCGGTATAGTAGATGAAGTAGTTGCATGAAAGGGAATAAGCAACGAGCATTCTGTCAATATTCTCCCGAAGATATGCAAGAGAAATATTGTTTGAAAGAATGTAAACAATGAATTCATGACCGCCGACGTAATTCGATTCATGATCGAATTCGCCGTTCACTTTTACAATAATAGATCGAAAATCTTCCATTTTTTGGCAATGAGAATGAAGAGAATGAGAATGGAGTGGGAGTGAGAGTAAGAGTAATTGCAAAATGTGGTAGAGAAGGAGTAAGGTTACATATCGAGCTCGTGATACTTATATGCAAAAGAAACTGTATCAACACAATTTTGCCTTGTTCAGTAGTCGTATCAACATAATTTTGCATGTAAATTCACCATAGGCAATCCATCGGCACCCGTCGGCTCTCCATAGGTACTGGACAGAATAAATGGGATAGCCTGTCACCTACAATATTGCGCAATAAGACATGTTCTCTCAATAATAGGCACTCCATCGGCACCCATAGGCTTTCCATTAGCACTACACCAAAGTCCAAAAAAAAGTCATCCATCTTGTGTCTTGTCAGTCTCGAAAATTGAGGCATGTATACTAACTGTGTATCTTTCGAATAGATTGAGGCAGTCAACAAAAAAAATAATCAATCGACACCCATAGGCACCCTTAGGCACGACATCGGCACTGGGACTCATCTATAGGCACTAAAAAACATGCATTGACACTGTGTGTCTTTTTGAATAGAAGTGCCGAGAATATTCATTGAAATAAACTGTCGGCTCTCAGCGACACCCTTAGGCACTCAATCGGCACTGGATTAATTTTACAAGAATTCAAAATTTGAATGTTGAAAATAAACTGTCGGCGCTTAACAGCACCCGTAGGCACTCTATCGGCACTGTTTTATTTTTTTAAAAAATTATAATTTCGAATTCCTATATTATTTACTTAAAATAAACCGTAGGCACTCAGCGGCACCCATAGGCACTCCATCGACACTGAAAAATTTTAACAAAAAAAATATAATCACAAAGGAAACAAGAAAGCTGACAAAAATCTGAGGACAAATTGGTAATCTTGAGTATTTGGTGAATATAAGTTTAAGGGATGGGTATTATTGTGTTTTTTATGTAAGAATGGGTAAAACAAGAAAGCTCTCAATTTAAATTCACAATATACGCTTCAAGAAACAAAGTTAAAAGTATATTAAAGTAAACAACAAATATAAATTCACAATATACGCTTCAAGAAACAAAGTTAAGAGTATTTTAAAGTAAACAACAAATATAAATCCACAATATACACTTCAAGAAACGAAGTTAAGAGTGCAAATACTAAACTAGACACAAGTAGACAACAACATACTCTCCCGTCTCACTCAAGAGAGTATATATTATGGGAATCAAGTATTCAAAGGCAATTTCGTCATTTTGCTAGGTTCCACTCATAATACTATTATTTACTTCCAACAAACCAAAAATCATTTTGCATTTGATCATCTCATACTGTCGGTGCCAAATTAAAGATATGCCAAATGAAATGAAATCACACAAATAAGAGCAACAAATGATTATATACTTCCTTGTTTTAACCTTTTGTTTTTCAAGAAAGAGGGAATAATATTGGGCTACGGTGCAAATTGATTACGACAAGTAATGTAATGACTCAATCATCAAATAAACTTTGTGCATAAGAGTAAATAATAACTAGACAAATTACTATAGTAAAAAAATGGTAACTGTAGAAAAATTAATTATGAAGTAATTGTAACAAAGAGGAGAAGGAGTCACTGGAGAGGAATTTACCGGCCAGAAGAGACAAAGAATTCTTTTCCACGTCTAGCGTCCGTACAAATCGAACGGCGCCCACAACGAGTCGAGCGGGCACGGCTGCTTCGAGTCGAGCCGAAGCCACGGCTTGCCGCTGCCGCTCCAGTGCAGCAGGCTCACTGGACCGGCGTGGAGATCCCTGCAGCTCCCGCGCACGTTATCTCCGCCCAAACCGTGCTGGTTCCACCGGTGCTCGATTGGTGCCACGTGTCCGGCGAATACAAGTAGGAACGGAGGCAGCGAGCCGAGATCGTAGATCCGGCTGCTGCTCGTCTTTTGAATCTCCATCCACCGCTCGATGCGGCGCGTGTAACCCAAGCGCCGCCACTTGGCCAGATCTATCACCATCACGCCGGTGTTGAAGTAGCAGGGATTTCGGCCGGAGAAGACGCCGGAGAGGCTGGAGTCCGACCAGAATTGCCGCGTGAAGTATTTTGTGAAGTTGGCGTGGCAGTACTCCGGCGCGCCGATTGTTTTCTTCCCCAACGCCGTAGTCCAGAGCTTCGAGATGTCGTCGACGACGACGAGATCCGAATCCAAATAGATGACCCGACCCACGCAGGGTTCGAGGAGATCCGCGAGGTAGTTTCGGGCGTAGTTGAGCGGTTGCTCGAGAGCTTGCCTAACAGAGGTTGAGATCAAATTCCGAATCCTCTCCGGATCGAAATAGTAGACTTTGAAATTCAATTCCGGGAAAGTGGATTGGACAAAGGATTCCAAACCGGGTTCCGATACCACGAAATGGAAGAACACGCTATCCGGACACTTGGAATGCTGGAGAATCGAATGGACGGCGGCGATTGAGCCTCGCAAATACTCGAAATCGAGAGTGATCGCTACGTGGACCAACGACGGATCGCAGAAGCTCGATTTCTCGAATTTTGGCGCGCGGCATTCGTCGGCATTACGGAAAACCGTCGCTCTGCGGAAGGAGAACTTGTCGGCGGATGTCGGCAGGCGGAGGTAGGAGTCGCCGTACGATGACCGGATGGCTTCCGCCGGGTGGAAGGACTTGAGAGAAGGGGAGAGCACAATCATCACCATCGCGGCGGAGAAGAATCTCGAGAGTCTCATAATCCACAGCATTTTGAACCCTCTGTAGAAGAATCTCTGCTTCTTCCACCGCGACTCTGAAATATAAACTGCTAGAGTTCCTATGAACAATTACACGAACTAATTTGGGGGAAAGATGAATTGTGCAAAACTCCGATTCCGAATGGACAGACAATCCTGCTTTGCTTTTCCATGATCGTGTTCTCTCTCTCTCTCTCTCTCTCTAATGGTATGCCGTGTGAGTGAAGACAGTTTCCATCAGAGAGAAAATGCTAGAGATAGAACAATCAATCCATCAATGGAAGATGAAGTCGATAGACTGAGATGAAAAGGTCTCGATATGCACCGACGTGCGTTGCAGTCTCTCTCTCTCTCTCTCTCCTCTGGGGAATGATAAAAGACTGCAAAGTACAGAAGATTTACAGCAAGTGAAAGGGAGAGGGAAGGAAGGATCGAGACAATTTTTGTGAACGGATTTTTTTGCTATTTTTTCGGATTTCTGACCGCGGAACATTAATTCTGGATGTGTGTTATTTTTGCCAAGAATCTCCCATTTTGTCCTTTTATTTATTCTTTCAATTTAATCGCATGCCATAAAGTTATTGATTTCATAAAAATCGTAGGATCTTTCATTCGATAGATAAAACCCAATTATAGAACATTTGAATTATGATATTTATTATGTTGACTTCCTCAGAATGAAAACGATTCATGTCACATAATAGCCTAGGGGTACCATAACTAAAATTCTTACAGTCAAAATTGGTTTAAGACTCCTCTAATTAAGAAACACAAATAGTTTAATACTAAAATAATATTTGAAATACTATTCAATGTGACGCAATAAAAAAAGTGGTAATACCCACTGGGGGCCAAAATGAAAAAAAAAAACAAAAATAGCCTAAAACTTAAAAAAAACACAAAAGTAGTCATTTTGTCTTTTTGTCAATGGTAGATGGGAGGGCCGATGGAGGGCCGATGGATCCATCGGCCCTTTGTATTTTTTTATTGTTTTTTTTCAGTAAGGGCCGATGGCCTTCATTTTTTTTTTTTGTTTTTTTTCCCTTCTTCTTTGAGGGCCATCGGTCCTCCTTCATTATTTTTTTTTTCTTCTTTGAGGTCAAAGAAGAAAAAAAAAAAAAAAATAAATAAATACTAATTTGTATACATATGAGGGCCGATCCCATTTAAAGTGATATGAGGGCCATCGGCTCTCACAGGGCCGATGCCCTTTCAATTTTTTTTTTTTTTTTAAATTATTGGAGGGCCTATGGATTCCATCGGCCCTGCGCCGTATAAGGACAAAATGGCTACATTTGTGTTTTTTTTTAGTGATGGGCTATATATGTGTGTGTATATTCACTGTGTGGCTACTGTTAAAAATGCCCCATAAAAAACCCAAGACGTTCATATTCCAGACAAGCACACACACATTAGACTATACTCCCTACTATTTTTATTGTACGATGTTTTACCAATTTGCACACTAATTAATAAAAAAAATTATTCCTAAACTAACCTTAATTAATGATGAATAAATGAGAAAGAGATCATTCATAAAATCTATTCAACAAATAAATAAAGAGAAATTATTAAATGAATAGGGGTAAATAAGGTAATAAATTATAAAACATCATACATTTAGCAAAGTGTTAAAAATCTAAAACATCTTACATTAAAAATAGGAGAGAGTATTTATCAATGAACACCTCAAACACCTAACCATCTCAAGATTTTATTAATTTCTCTCTTCTCTATATACTCTACTTTCTTACTAAATATATCATCTCTACTTTTTATAGTTTATCCGTGACCACCCAACCAAAACAATCAACCAACTAAAATATTATATATTCACATTATTTTTTATAATTATTTATTTCAACATATTATTAATTTGAATAAAAAATATTAAAATTAATTTTCGGTTAACGGAAAACTCGAAAAAAAACTCAATATCAATACAACTCATATTAATAAAACAAAGGCGCAGCACAAATTGATGAAGTAAAAAATTGAAACAACGAAAAACACACAACTACAAATACGAAGTAGCAAATTTAGCTATCATGGTCGAATTTTTGCCATATATGCTCGATCAAGTCGTTTTGAAGCTCTTTATGCCCTTCTCTGTTCCGAAGTTGTGACTTAGTTCTCATATAAGAGGCTACAATTGCAATCATATTTGTAGAGTATCCAAAATCATTATATTTAGCGTATAGATTTGATAGAAACACCGAATTTGATAGGAAGATAAGAAGTATGTATACTCTTTTTACTTATGTATAAATGTTATAACTCTTATATGTTTATCCTTGTGCATAAAATATTAAAAAATATGCATAATGAATATTTCAGAACCCATTAATCCAAACCATCTAACAATAATTAATAACATTAAACGTGCGGATTGCTTTTTATTTTTTATTTAAAAAAAAATCTTATACGATTCATTCATTTATACTCTCTTTGTTTAATTATTGTTGTCTTGTTTATTTTCGACAAGAAAATTTAGAAAGTGAGTGGAAATATATTAAAGTGGTAAAGTCCATTAATCTTAATGATTGTGCTCCACAAATGATTTCTTTTTATAGAAAACAAGAAAAATAATACTCACTTCGTCTCGTTTGACTTATCTTATTTATTTTCAACACAGAGATTAAGATTAGTGGTTGGTTATATATAGAGAGGTACACCAAAAAAAAAGTGAAATTTGTAAAATAATTATTTTTCATTTTAAGAAAGAAGACAAGTAAAATGAGACAATTGAAAAAGAAAAACAAAACAAGTCAAGCGGATAATAAAAAATCTCAAAAAAACACTCTTACCATTCCGCCCAACTTTATCTTTTTTTTATTTTCGATGAGTAATTAATTGTGTGTAGAGAAATAGATACCAGAAAAAAAGTGGGAGTTTGTGTAGTAAATATTTTTCATATTAAGAAACAAGATTAATTAATTGAGACAATTTGAAAAGAAAAATAAGACAAAGGAGATAGGGAGTACAAATTAAAAATATTAAAACAAAAAATATATATATTTATTTTATGCTTATTCTTTATTTTCTATTCATGAAACTTACATGTTTTACGTTTCTTTCCTTAAATTTAGAAAAGATACGAAAAATGTGCATAATAAAAAATTTAAAGCACATTTCATTTAAACTATCCAATAATAATATAGTTAAACCTCGATAAAGTAATACTTCCTCCGTCCCATTGAAAGCGTCTTATTTTCCATTTTAGGCGTCCCATTGGAAGCGTCTTGTTTCTAAAAAAGGCAAGAATATGTGGACAAGATTTAACTATCCAAAAGTCAAACAATATACACCACACATTATCATTTTCTTAACATCCGTGCCCATTGGAAACAAGACGCTTCCAATGGGATGGAGGGAATATTTGATAAAGTAATAATCTAACTAAGATAATAATTTCTTTCAATTTCAATATGAATCAATAAATTAAAAAAATATTTAATAAAATAATAATCTTATTAAATGAATATTTTTTGTCAATTCTAAAATTATTAGAATTATTACTTTATCGACTTCTCTTCTGTAGTCCGCTTCATGTCCTCATCTTTTCCTTTTCTTCTCTGTTTTCTCGACTCCGAATGGGCTGCTATGAAGCCCAAACCCCAACTTGTATTTATATTTGCCAATCGACCAATTCAAAGCCCAATCAATCGAATAGACCGTATGGGCCTAACAAAGTTGCAATTCGATTTCTTATTTGCACGTACTGACATAGTATAAGTAACACATCATCAAACAAACAAGCTGAAGCTAAACAAAAGTATATTCTAGCTTGATTATAATATTTCACTATTATATTTAGTGCCGGTTCGACCCTTCGTCTCGATTCCCCATCGGTTGAGCGTCGGCAGGAGGCTTGCCTTGATTTTCTTGTTCCCTGGCGACGGCGATATTATGAGCGGCGGTGAAGAGGTCGACGAACTCAGAATCGGCGATTTTACCGGACTCGAGCGGGGTGCCTCCGACGTAGGCGACTCGGAGAGCCTCATCCGGAGATACTTTCGCCTGAGCTGTGCCGTATTTTATGTCGTCCTTGCTATGTGCCATCTTAACTTGTGGAATTGAGTTTTTTCTCCAAATTTTGAGTTTCACTTCTTTTATGTACGGTGGTGGGAGTATGACGTGGCACTTACTTCTCTTATTGAGTGACACGTAATGTATGCGGTCAAACGTGGCAGAAAATGCCGAGAGGAATCAGCATTATACAAAAGAACTATAACATGGTAGCTATTATAAATTTATATTACATGTTTCAAATACTCTGCCCGACATTACTCTCCCTTTTTTTTCTGCACAAATCTTAAGAATTTTTATTTTATTATGTATTTTATAAATTTTAAATATATTAAGAAATAAGCTGTGGTTGATAATAACAAATAAGAATTTATTTAAATTTTTGCAAGACACAAATGAAACAATATATTTCTTTTTTTCCTATTCTTTTCATATTGTAATTGAAAAATTAATCTAAAATTTTTTAAAAATTAAAAGTTATAATTTTCTAAGTTTGAAATATATTATAATCGTGTGAGATAAATATTTTTGGAGTATAAAAATGTGTGGTGGTGGGGGGGGGGTAATTTGAATAGTAAGGAGCGATCCATTTTATATTTGATTTAAGAGTTATTGTCATTCTAAGAAAGAAAACGTAATAGGAGGAAAGAGGGAGTAATATTTAAGGATAATATTTTATATCTTGACTAAAATATGCTTAATTTTTTAAGTACTCTTTCCGTTCCAATTATTTTGTCCAATTTGGTTGTAGCATGATTTTTAAGAAAATTTGTTAGTTGTGTATAGGTTATTGTAAAGTCGTGGATCCTACAAAAAAATCAAGTGTAATAATTTACTAAAAAAAAAATTTGACAATATATTTGTGACGACCCGCAATGGGATATTGAATAAGATAATTGGGACGGAGGAAGTATATAGTAAAAGTATTTTGTTAGGAAAAATATGAAAATGTTGCCAATCATGAAAACTTAAACAACTTAAAAAATGAAAAAGATTGAAAACGAAGCCAATCAACTTTCAATGTTTATGTTGTAAAAAAGAATAATTAACAATGACATATAAAAATCAATGAATAGTGGAATTGTTGATGTAACGCCCCGACCTCTGCGTGGCGGTCGCAGGGGTCGAGTCGCCACGGTGGAAATATTTTACAACTCATGACATGATTAAAGGACAATTCAATTTTCTTTAATTCTCGATGGGCGTAATAATGATTTGATGTCTTGAAAAATATCATGCAATATTCATGGAGAAAATAACTAATTCATCGACTAGATAAGTTGGAAGCGTAATGAGTTTGAAAGGTGGCAAAAGCTTCATAAACAAAAGTATTAAAAACGGAATTCCAAGTTTAACCACAACTCCTCCTCAACCCGTCTCCGTCGCGCCTGCCACTTAGCCTGAAAAATTTTATAAAACAAGTGGGGCTGAGTACTAGTGTACTCCGTGGGTAAAAGCCAATTGGAAAACATATAAAGCAGTTCATCCATGCATGAGGTATAACTTGGAGGGTTTTAAAAATGAAACTACCTCAAGTATACAAAACATTAAACATAAGGTGCGCACATTCGTGTCACATATATCCGTTACTTCTACCATTTCGTTTTCATAATTTGGGCCTTGGCCCCCGAGTCGAAACCCGAGGGGTCCCTCATAACTTGGGCCTTGGCCCCCGAGTTCGAAACTCGAGGGGTCCCGTAACATGTTAGCATCCGGTACACAAGGGGATCAGTCATTGTGCTACTAACATCATACATGTACGTACTTTCTTGATAACCCTCATCTAGCGTGTTAGGCCAGACGAGAGCCTCGATCGATGTATCACGTAGAAGCATTAAACAGATACATGCACAAAAATTTTCATGGATAAACATAATTCATAGAGCTCATTAGCTCAAAGATAATTTTAGAAAAATATTACCCACCTTGCGTTTTATCGATTCGAAAGATGCGAGGTACGTCTCCGAGGTTAAGGTTCTTCCACGCGGGGTCCTACAACAATAACCTACTTTAAGTAACAGTGTTCGCATCTAACGTAAATGTACAATTCATGGCTCACAGGCGATACCTAGTCGGCATTAGCTAGACTAGGCCAGATTCTACTTCGTAATTTCGGTGAAAAGGGTTCTATTTGCAAGAATTATATAAATCATGTTATAGCACCATAAATTCCCATAGTTTACATGCAAGATCCTACATGAGCCTAGTTTATTTAGAAATTGGTTTCACGGTAAAATAACAAATCGATAAGGAGTTATAACTTAAACATTGTTCGCGGTTCAAAATCGGGACAGAGTCTGCCTTTGTTAGTCTAACTTACGGATGAGGGGTCAATTGTACTCCAAAAATCATGAAATTTTACGACCATTAAGTAAACATGCATACCAATAACATATTAAAATTTTACACAATTACGACGAGTGATGGATCCACAGAAGGCAGAGTTTGACCGCAAACATTTTCTTAGTATCAAAACAGGATTCCGATCGACAACTAATTATACACAATAAACTGATTTTGCACGAGTCGATATAAATTATAAAAAAAATAGTTTCACATGGACCTATGAGTCTAGAATATTTTAGAAAAATAAATGACTTAAAAACATTTTCGTGGTGCACGCTAAAAATATTTTACTAAGCCTTGTCCTGCATGCATCGTCCTTTGATAGCGAGAAGCAATAAATTCGATTTAAAAAATGAAACCATATCCAAAATTCACCACATTTTACAGGGGCCTTGATAAAATCCTAAGGCTCATCCCAACAAATTTTATGAAATTTTTGAAAGTCTAAACGTCCTAAGAACATCATAACGTAGATATAATTCCTTGCATGTGACATGCAAGGGCCGAATTTGGTTCAATGCCGTACACGAAAACATGGGTGAGAGAATGACCTATGAAGAACGATTCTTACTAGGAAATCCACTCATGCATTCTACTTTTCTTCCCATTTATTCCTAAACATTAAAACTAACGGAGTACTCATATTTGAACACCTACACCACAAGGTCTCACAGCTTCGTTATCCCCAATTTCTATCATGTTTTTATCTCGATACGATAGAAGATAAGTCGGTCGCTGGTCGATGCATGCAGCAAGAAATCTTAATAGCGAGGCAAGTTTTATATTTCAACATGCATATACCGTAGAAAACGCAGGAATTCTAACGACAAGGCAACCATACCGAGATCGCCTACGAGATTTGCGAAGAGGCTCTAAATCTTTGCTCCGGTTCGACGCTAGGCACGGGAGGGCTGAAGGCTCTGCTCCTTCTTTGTTCTGCAGGTATGACCACGGTTTGAGGCTTGCAACTATAGCTATAGTGGGTGTGGGAGCTTTCGAACTTGTGGGCGAGGAAGGGGCGGAGGTTGAGAGGTTGCAGCCGAGATATTGATGTCTTAAAATGGGGGAGTGTATGCATGCTAGGTGATGATCATATACTGTCTTCTTGCTTCACGTGGAGAGCTCCAGCGGCCAAGTGTAAGAAAGACACTTATCTCTCCTTGAGCTGACATGAATCTTGGTTGCGTGAAGTAGGGATCTTCGAGTTCCTAGGTGTAGTGGTGATAGTTATAATTCCCAAGGAGAGAGTGATATAACCGTGTAGGTAGTGGGATGAATTATAATTTATATTTCCTTGTAATGTCATAAGGATGAGTATTAAGGTGGAAATTGCTATTATAAGGTTTCGATATAATTATATAATTGGTCTTGATCTCGATTATAAGATAATGCAATGGAACAATCAAGGGTTTCGTCGAAATCCTACATGTTACGACGCGAAGGTATACGTATTAAAATTTGAGGATAATAGTAGCAATAATAGTATCGATAATAACACTGCTAATAATAATAATAATATTATTAGTCATAAGTCGTTCTAGGATCGAAAAAGGAGGGAAAAAAAATACGGGTTATTACAGTTGACCTTAGGGATTTAGACAAACAGTTATTAAGTGAATGTCCTAATTACACGGCGCTATCACACAAACTTTATCTTAATGCAGTAACTTATTTCTTAATCACACCACTAGCTTAGGTTTAAACTTTTCTTATACTAAATTTAACCTTAAACTTTTGACTTGCGGATTAAAAAAGATTACAAATGAAGGGTATAATACTGTCCCATTGGAATGACATTTGATTAAAATGCTTAGTCTTTTATCGAAGATTATGAATTTGTAATCCACCAACACCGTTATGTATGAATTTGTTACCTTTTTATCACTCCTATATAATTTGCGGATTATTACACATTTATACAAGAGTTCATCATTAAAAAAGAAAAAAGTTGGTGCTGATATTCCTACACATCAATAGTTTGTACAGGAGACAGTTGGTCACATAAAAGCATACAACCAACTTATGACAACATTAAATCACCACTTTTTATATAAGTTGAAATAGAACAGTACCATTTCTATACAAGTTTATCCCAATCTAGACAATGATTACTGATTTGGATGATTAATATATAACATTGGAGGGACCACTCTGATATTACCTGTCACTATTATTACATCTCAATTCTTAAGCATTGCTTGAGTATCTGATCTTCATCATTATTTAAACATTAAATTAGTGTTAATCATACTAAAAATGTAAAAAATTCACGTTTTCCTTGCTTGAAAAGGAAGAACAAATTTTATTTCTACAACTACTCTAAAAGTTAAAATTGTACCGCTGTTAATCAGAATAAAACGATAAAGTTAAAAATTATTTAACAGAAAACGCATTTCTTATTGATCTGAAGCGAATCGAAATATAAACACCACGAGTGAAAATAAAAGTTACCGTCCGCAGGTGGTAATTTCGGAGCCAATCCACGCTGCGTCGCGGGGCACCAATTGTCCCTGCGCTATAACAATCGATTTGTAGATCTCAATAATCATCTTCTCATCGTACTCCTTGATCGGCCGCATACCGTATTCGGTAACTCCGTCGCCGGGGAATCCGCCGCCGAATCCGCTCCCGATCATCCGCCTGTTCGCGATCTTCATCATCATGTTCACGTAGGCATCTCGCATCCCGAGGAGCAGCTTCTTCGGCGAGAATCGGAGCTTCAGCTTCAGCCGCGGCGTCAGCTTGATCCGCCAGGAGCGCCGCCTCCGCGCGGCGCCGCCGTCGGCGGAACTGAGCTCCGCGACTCGCGTTTTCCTCTTCCGACCGGCGGCGCCGAGCCGCTCGTAGCCTTTGCGCCGCCAGTATCCTTTGATTCCTCTGTACACGGTCGCTGAAACTCCTTCCATGAATCCCGCTCCGATTGATTCGCCGCAATCGCTTCGATTCTAAGAAAGAGAAATGGTGGGGGGAGGTGGAAAGCTGGATTTCATGTCCGGAGTTGAAATGCAGAAACTGATGGCGCAGATTTGGGGAGTGGTGAGTAATTAATGAGGAGTGAGTGCTTGGAGTTGAATGCATATATTTTTTCATTGATGGGAGTTGGGAGGCGTTTGGTTGGGGCGAAATTTAGTGGGAAACATAAATGGGCGAAAGAAAAGTAATGTGAACCGCATTAATGCCAACTCCACAAAGGTAGCATAGTAAGATTCAAAAGAGGAAAAAGTAGCACTTCCTCCGTACCCTTAACTTTGTTTTCATTTTTAGGTTATTTCGCTTTTTTTTTTAAGAAAAATAATACTCCATCCGTCCCGCTATTTGTGGCTCACTTTTCCGAAAGGGGTGTCCCGTTATTTGTGGCCACTTTCCTAATTTGATAAAAAGTTACTCCCTCCGTCCCAAAATTCTTGTCCGCTATTCCATTTTGGGTTGTCCCAAAATTCTTGTCTACTTTCCTTTTTTAGTAAATTATTACACACAACTTTTTTGTGGGACCCACAACTTTATACCAATCTACACACAACTAACAACTCTCCTTAAAAACCGTGCAAAAAGCAAATTGGACAAGAATTTTGGGACGGAGGGAGTATTATCATATCTTTTACTTTATCATCTTCTCTCTCCTACTTTATTATATTCTCTCACCTACTTTATCATCATTTCTCTCATACTCTCTCATTATCTTACTCATCTTCTCTCTCATACTTTATCATCTAATTTATCTCTCATACTTTATCATCTACTCTCTTAATTCTCGTGCCGAAACCAATTGAGCCACAAATAGCGGGACGGAGGGAGTACTAGTTATTAAACAAATTCCTATTTTTTCTTTATATTGCCAAATTTTTTTACACATAATTATTTATTTATCTACACACAATTATCTACTTATTTTAATTTTCATTCCTAAAAGAAATAACACAAGTCAGATGAACACGGATAGAGTAATATGTATTGCATCACATCTGCTATTAACATCCTATTTCTTTTCAGTATAAAGATTAAAAAGCTTTGTTTATGTGTATGTCTTATCAATTTAATTAGCTTAAAAAATGGACACAATATTTGAGGAATGACTGGTGGAAAAAAAAGAGAGAATTCATTCAAATTTTATTAAAATTTAATTGAAACAATTGATTTTTTTTTCCGTGTTCATATTGTAAATTTATAATTGATAAATAATTTAAAATTTTCAAGAAGTTAAAAATCATAATTTTATAAATTCAGAACGGTACTAAATTGTACTCCCTCCGTCCCACCCGACTTGGCTTCTTTCCTCTTTTTCATTGTCCCACTTGACTTACCACTAACTAAAATAATACTCTAATAAATTCTAATGGGTCCTACCACTTTATACCACTTTACACACAACTACCCACTATTATTAATAACCGTGCCCCAAACCTATTAAACCATGTCGGGCGGGACGGAGGGAGTATGAGATAGACTCTCAATATGGAGTAGGTAGTGACTAGTGGGCAAGGATTAAGGATAGACCCACCTCATTCTATGATTTAAAATAATTTTTTGTCATTTTAATTAAAAAACATGACACTATTTTCGTCACACGGTAACAATCGAATATCAACATATCGTTGAAGAAAAGTAATGCTGAAATCCACCAATTTTCGTCAAGCACTGCCAAAAACGTCCTACAAATTAGATTAATTACATATGATCTTTATTATGTTCACTAATAATAGTAAAATCCTAATATTACTCAAATTAGAATCCTAATTTCAGATCCCCTAATTCTACAGTTTAACATGAACAAGAATGATAAATGCTGGGCTTGAAATTTTGAGGTATGAAAATAAGGAGAGGGGCAAAACATTAAAGAAGTGGCAGATAGTGAAATGCATCAGCACCTACTAGTCACGCTAAGCCTGTTTCAGAAATATTTTGAATGATTGATAAATTAGTAAAGTTATTGATCATAATCATAGACAGAAATGACACAGAATATGATTTACTTTTAAGAGAAATCTATAAATATGAATTTGAGAGCACTTATTCGTACATTAGAAAGTTGAGGATAAAAAGAATTATACTTTTGTGCTTGCAACTTTTTAATGATATTTTTATCTCCTTGAGTGGGTGGCCCGGGATCGATAGGTTATGGGTTCAAATTCCACTGGAACCACTATGTGTTGTCTGTCATTTATGGTTAGCCTAGGGTGGTTGAACTCTCCTGTGTGGTTTGCAGACTACTGCATAAGGAGCGGGGTTTACCCAGTGCGCACTAAAGATAGAGGCTGCGGTTCCACGAATCAAAAAAAAAAAAAAAAACTAGCCAAACACGCCACGGTCTTGTGGAACAAATTTTGCATGTGTGAGGATATACATGCAACCATATGCATTGTCTGAGTCCCCCTCAAACATCGAGGTTTGACTCCAATATACATCCATAATATAAAATACTCCCTCCGTCCCGCCCGACATGGCTTAATAGGTTTGGGTGCAATTATTAAGAATGTGGGTAGTTGTGTGTAAAGTGGTATAAAGTGGTGGGACTCATTAAAATTTATTAGAGTATTATTTTAGTTAGTGGCCAAGTCAAATGGGATAATAAAAAAGAGAAAATAAGCCAAATCAGGTGGGACGGAGGGAGTATAATTTATTTTTGGTAGTAGTTGGTTGTATATTATCATGCACACATGGGTCCGTGCCTGACAAAAAAGTGAATCTGCGAAGATGATGTACCGTATAAGTACAGCTGTCGATACAGCGAGACAAATCTGATGGCCCAATGGATAAAAATAGTAGTATTACTATTAAAAATGTTGTATCCAACATATTAACGTGCACGTGGAGTCGTTTTCGATCGCAAGTTTAAATATGGGGTAGCTATTTGGAAAAGGATCGAAAAGCCCAATTGGGAAATTTGGGAGCGTATGGTTATAGCGAACTAGGTCGCCCAACATCCATATTTCGATTCGGAAGTTACAATCTCTTCATCACATGATTCAATGAAATATTTCAAATTTATTTGATGTCGAATTGATATGTGTATCTTATTTCTTTTCAACACGATTGAAAATTTAATAAGGAACATAGGACACATTCTATGAGATGGAAAGAATACTACCTTCGTCCTATTTTCTATTCTATTTTTGATTGTCCATCTCTATCCAACAAAAAGTGTCATTACCAAATTAGTAGTAGAATCCATTCTATTAGAATATAAAGTACTGAACTAATGGATTGAAATAAAAGAAGTACCCTTATGTAACATTAATATTGTCACATTTATTAAGAAAATACGATGCGATTATTAATAAAATGATATTTTATAATGTGTATTGTTTTAACTTTTTGACTAATTAATTTTTATCCACATATTCTTTTCCTTTTTTAGAAAGGGTTATTCTCCTATAAATACATAAACTTTTTTTAAATTCCCATATTATCCAACTATCAATTTACACAACAAGAATTTCGCTGTTTACCGACGGAATTTTCCGTCGGTAAATCATTATTATTCGTCGGTAATCCTTTTACCAACTGAATACCGACGAAAATGTGGCGTCAGGTCAGGCTTTGTCGGTAAAATTTACCGACAAAATATATCCGTCGGTAAAGTTTACCGATGAATTACCGACAAAATATATCGTCGGGAGAATGTAGCCGGTCATTCTGTCGGGGCGGACCTAGCGACGGTTTACCGACGGATTCCGTCGCTAATTGTCTTGCAGTACCGACAGGTGTCTGTCGGTAATCCGTTGGTATTTTTTTTTTGAACTTTTTTTTTATTTTTTCGTACCCAGTTCTCCATAACCTGCATTTTTTTTACCAGCCAACCAAGCACATACATACATATATATATATATATATATATATATATATATAATCAAATTCAAATCCAAACCCAAACCGAAACTGAAATATTAATATATATATATATATATATATATAAATCTTAAAATTCAAATATTAAGTATATATATACATAAACATATATAACTAAATCATAAAGAGGTGGGAGGAGAGAATTGGTTGCTGTCGCCCGGAGGGTCTCGTTGGCTAGAGAAACCCCATGAGCATGGCCAGACGACGATGGGGGACTGCCCCTATGGCCAGACGACGATGGGGGAGCTCCACGCCCAGCGGGAGCTGATATAGTCCTGCCGCCACGACCTCTTGGAGGCGCCATACCTGAAAACAACGAATAATCATTAATTGCTTTTGGCAAAAAAAAAGATCATAATCAAGTAAAGTTCAAAATATTTTGTATAAATCTATCTTTTAAAACCTATAAGTATTACTAGTCATCACTAAAGTCCTCATCTTCTGAGGTCAGAACATGTTCTTCTTCATCATCATCTCCTTCGTCAACATCTTCCTTATCGAGTTCTATTGTTTGACGTGGATGAGTTAATGTTATATCAGCTTCTAGTGTCGCGTGGCTCTGTACTGGTGGGTTTAGTATGTCATCCTCTTGAAATGCTTCATCTAATGAAGATTGAGTTGACAAATCTATCTTAAATCTCGGTTTAACTTTACATACTTCCAACCACGCCTTCCTAGATTTGTTCACACTAGGATATGAGCAGTAATACACTTGATGCGCGTGTGATGCCATGACAAATATGGTTCATAGTTCCGTAGCGGTTTTGTTTGATCGATAGAAACCAACTTGTATTGTGGATGTACATAAGTCCCTATAGGGGTCGGGTCAAACCATAAGCACTTGAACAACATGGTTCGTTTTATTGGTAAACCCGGGTACTCAACTTCACATATCTCCACCAACTGTCCATAATAATCAAGTGCATCGGAACCATAATTCTGCCCTTGTATTCAAACTCCGCTATTCATAGTGGACTTTCCTACCCCATGTAATAAAGTATGAAACTTATATCCGTTCACAACATAACCAGTGTACGTATAAACCGCTGCTAATGGACCTTTTGCTAAATCCCATATATACAGATTCATCTTATTGCAATAAGGGGATGAAACCTAAGAACATAAGAAGCTAATTAGGAAAAGAAAACATTGTTGGAAATTATTTAGATTGGATACTGAATCTTACATATGATTTGAACTAAGCTCCGAATTCCTGCTCAACCGATGTTTGGTAATCTTCATCTGATATATTTGGATATGCACGTATTTCTTCCTCAAATTGGCTTCAGGAAAGTTGGTTTAAGTCGTTACATATATTGAACAAGTTATAAAATAAGACAAGCGAATTATAGAGGACACTCACTTGTGATATTCTGTAACCTCGTCGCAGTTCAACAAGATGTGCAAGTGGGCGGCATTATACTCCTTCTGATCAAGATATCTCATTGACTTTGCGCCAATTGGACGACCTTTTGGACGAAATATAGAGGGCACATCTATGTTGTCGAACGTCGGGCCTTCTTGTTCCACATCGCAATTTCGAGGCATCCTCCTCATCCTAGTGTTGATATGATCCTCAAAATAGTACGAGCATAAATTTGATGCTTCTTCAGCTAAATAAGAATTGCATATGGATCCTTCCACTGTCACAACCCGTCCAAAAGTGGTTATATTATAAAGTGATTTTATGTGTTTTACTATTATTATTATGATTTAAAAAAAATGTATCATGTTGAGTATGCATTTCATATTTTTATTTTTGGAATATATATTGTGCATAAATCCTATTTATTAAGGTGATTTATTTTGCTATTAAATAAATTGTGCATAAATATCAACTTATAACACCCTAATTTAAATAACACTTTATCTTTGAGAAAGAAGCACCAATAATCATCTAGAGAAAACTGTGTAGGAAATTTATTTTTTCAAATCCAACTGTAACTTCAAAATAAGTCCAAAATTTAAGCAGCGGAAATATAAATAAGATGAGGTTTTGTCCAAAACTAAACTAAGAAGAAATCTTTAAAAGCAAAGTACGAGTGCGTCATTCGGTCTTCCACACGCCTCCGTGCTCATTTTCTAGAAATGATTAGTGACGGGTGAGTATACATAGTATACTCAATGCGGGACATATGCTATGATTATCCAAACTAATATAACCGTCCAACAAAAGTAATAAATCACAATATAAATGCCGTTACCACAAAGGCAACCAATGACATCACCACAAATGCGGAAAATGATAAGTTGTGCAAAACCGTGAGGTTAAAATGAAGGATAATTATAAAGTCAATCCACAACATATGAAATGTTAAAATGAAGGATGACTAAATAATAAATCCAAGAAACCTCACAAGAGGTTAATATGAAGGATAACGAGATAGCCAATCCAGAACATATGAAATGTTAAAATGAAGGATGACCACTAGTTAATTTAAGAACCATCTTATAATGAATATGAAATAATACTTGTCGACAATCACATCAATAAGGATAATCATAAATCAACGACATAAGTAAGAGTCCACACACCTTGATTCCATTGTGAAAATGACTTGAACAAAATAAGATAATTTAGTGTCTTAATCACGCCACACCTAAACGGTCAACAAATAACTATGCCTTATAAATAAAATTCCGTACAAAGAATGCATGATATGCGTGAACTTTGATATCTTCTAGCCAAATAATTCATATCTACTATCCTATTAAGACAACACCCAAAAACTGACATATGTGCTCACACCTATATAACACAAGCATGAAACCATGTTTATATATATTTATATATATACATTACCGTGAATTTGAGGAGCAAACATGTGACAGTTAAAGGAAAATAATATCTAGTAACCATACTTTATAATATAATATTAAAACTTTGTGAAATGAATATATTATAACAAAAGAAGAGTAAGGAAATGCAATACAACAAATTAAACTCAAATCTCTCTCACAACCAAAACCTACACTATACATATTATTCTTAAACATACACATTCAACTGATTCCCTAAAATTTCTAAACCAAAGACCATGGCGATAGAATTAATCGGCTAGTTTTCTACTAATCTAAATCTCATATGAATATTGTTGGTCCCGAGATTAAACGTTCAGGTGTAGAGGGGGGGGGGTTGAATACACCTGAAAATAATTTCTCAACTTTAAACACGAACAGTCCTTTTCAGGAGAGTGTCGTACTAAACAAGTTCAGTAGACCAAATAAGCTGTTCTGGATCGTGTGGCAGAGTGGCTGACTTCACTGAGGCCTGCTAGCTGACTTGAGTCAGAATTCAATACCGTTCAGCTGAAGATCAGTATAGTGCGGAAATGTGTAGGCCTAAATTCAGTTGAGTTTAGAAAACACTTTTAATAAAATAGTTTCAGTATGTTAGTGCGATCGATTAAGCTTTGCTGAAACTCACTTGAATGATTTTATAAATGCTTTCAGTATGAACAGTAATCAATTCAACAGTAAGGAAAACATAGAACACATGCAATTTTTAAAGTGGTTCGGATCCAACAATTCTACGTCCACTATCCCGAAAGATCAAGAAACTATGTATTATACTGAGATAGTCTCAGTCGGTTTGTACAGTGGACAAACACTGGTCTTGAGATTTATACTGAGCAGGTCTCAGTTTACAAGGTATCAAACTAAAGTGTTTGACAAACTCTCCAACTATGAAGGAGTCATTTACAATAAGGATCAGTTCAGATATGAACTCCTTCGTCTAAGCTATGGATAAGATCTGTTGAGCTTAGGTTAGAGGGATAGGGAACGAGAAAGTGGCTTCTAGAGCGATGAACAAATAAGTATGAACTTGGGTTCGTATTCAGTCGCTTGGATACTAGAGGCTTTATAATCTGGTTCAGCTTGGTTCCCTATGAGCAGGTATGTTGTCTTTCGCCGGAGATTACTCTTTGAACTTCTTGCGGAAGACTTAGGTCGTTTCGAGTTGCTCGTGAATGCTCGTGTGTTCTTAGATTTTCTCTATGTTTTCTCGTTCGGTCGTGAGCTTTAATTTGAATTGTATCCCTCTATTTATAGAGCAGAGATAAGGATAGATCCGTTGGAGACGACGATCCTTGTGTCTCTCTCTTTTGGGTAGCTAACGGCTCTTTCAAATATGGTAGCAGAGTCCTTTCCCTCTATTTCTGGAAAGTTGTTGAATTGCAGCTTTAATCAGAAAGTGAACAGTTGGCCGCTCGTCATTGGTCGAGGCTGAGGAAAGTAGGCGAGACAGAACATACTTCAAGGTAGATCTGAAGCTGACTTCTCTATACCTCGTATGACTCTGCTGACTTGACTTAGTAAATCCCGACGGAAGACTGTCCCGGCCGTTCTTGAGTCGATCTATATTCAGTAGCATGCTCCTGCTGAGTCAGCTCTACTGAAGATCAACTCTGAGTTCAGTGAATTACTCCTGCTGAGTTCAGTTCCACTAATTCCTTTTAGTATACTGCTCCTGCTGAGTCCAGTATCACTGAGTCTTCTTCTTCTGGTACTGAGGCTGATAATCTACTGAGCGCCTGAACCAAATGAAGAGTGTCTAGTGAATGGTTCAAAACAGATTACAACGGAATGGTTCATCAGTTCAAAGTAGGGTTTTGTGATCTTCAAATCTTCAGCAAATATTCAGAGCACTAGGCTGCTGAGTTATCTCCCAACAAGTTGTGGAGCGACTGAATCATCTCCCAACATTTTCCCCCTATTTGATGATGCCAAAACCTATCACTATAACTATCAGAAACAGAGCTCCTTACAAGTATTACAAGTAAAATTAGTGGAGTTGTCCTTCAAGTTCTAAACTACTGAGAGAATCAAGGAAGAAATATCAGAACCTATATAGAAAACTAATCAGCAATTTCTCCCTTTCTAACAACATTTTCCCTCTTCTATGCAATCTAACAGACTAGAATCTAACAGGTAAAAACTGACAGAATAAATATATTCAGTGAGTGTGTGAGTCAGTAATCACTTGAGTGATTCTGAGTGTTAAGCATAAAATAAACAAGGCCATATAGACAATAAGGAATTGTCAGGGCCGAATAACAGTGATGTTTTATATATGGAGAGTTTTCAGTACAGATACATCATACTGCTATTCTAAGAAAACAGAACAGAAAAAATACAAGAAATACAGAAGCTATTTATTATCTTCTGAATTGCTGAATCCTGTCTTTGAAGTCCTTTGATTTTGCTTCAGAAAGTGGCAGTCCATACATTCTGTAAGTGATCTTCCTCTAAATGTCTTGCTTGGGCAGCATCCTTAATCTCCTTCTCAATCACCCCATAATGCACAGAACCATCAAGCTTCAGTGGGGGAGGCATAATCCTTGGAGCTGGGACCCTGACATCAATCTTATCTGCTATGGCCTTCTGAACTCTAGCAAATATCTCTGGGTCAGTCTTCAGAAGCCATTCAGCAAATGCAATAGACTTGTGCGTTTTAGGCCAGTATCTCCAGAAGTAGTATCTCTTAATATAGTCTACCTTCAGTGACTCCCACCTCTGTGTCCGTTCCCATGTTATCCACTCATCAACTCTGGGCCATCTGTGGATCTTGAGGTCAGTAGGCTTCCTGAGTCTTCTGTATTTGTAAGGAATATCTGCTTTCTCAGGAATCCTTTGGCTTGCTTCCTTCTCAGCCTTCAGCCTTAGAGCTTCTAGATCAGCCAGTCTAAGCCTTTCTCTTGCTGCTTCTATCTGCCTTGCTTCAGCTCCTCTGTCTAGATACCTCTCCATCTGATCTCATATCTCTAGCATTTCTAGCTCTTGTTTCTTTGAGGGGACATAGGAGGGCACATGCTCTTCTTCTTCTGAGTCAGCAGGTGTAGAAGATTTTTCTTTTGAGGTTCCTGCTAACCAGATTTCTGCTGCTGCTGCTGCTGTTCTTTTTCTTTCTCTTTGTCTGCCTCATCACTCAGCTTCAGTTTCCTTGGAGGCAGCCTTGTCCCAGACTTCCTACCTCCTGCTGGAGCCTTAGTCTTGCCTTTGGCTGGCTTTTTCTTTGGCTTGTTGGCAGCCTCAGCCTCGGCAATCTCTCTGGCAAGCTTCTCATCTGCAACTATCTGAGTTTCTTCCTCAGGAGTGATGTATCTTTTTGTACCTTTCTTCGTGGGAGGAGTGGGAAGCTTCAGTATCTTCTTACCCTTTCCTTGCACTGGAGGAGGCAGAGGAACATCTTCCTCTTCTGAGTCCTCCTCTGCATACTCAGCAATTTCCTTGATGATATCGCTTGGTGTCTGAGTTGCTTGAGTAGCAGAATCCTTGGGTCCTGAGCCACTTGGGCCAGTTTCAGCAGGTACTACATCTCCTGCTGCTGAGACACCCTGGGCCTCGCCTTGTGCTGACTGAGTAGAGGGACTAGTAGGAGCAGATTGTTGAATCTGAGTTGCTCTGGCCACTGTCCTTACTCCTTTGGTACTCTCAGTACCTTCTCCTTCCCTTCCGGTACCTTCAGCTTTCCTTCCCCCTTTTTGGCATCAGCAAATAAGCCAGGGGTGGGAACCTGTACCTTTTTATCCAGACTCTTGTAAGCTGTTGAAAGGTCATCCAATGCATACTGCAGCTTTACAATTCTCTCATGCAGTTCGTTTCTCTCATCAGTTAGCTGTTCGATGTACTTCTTGTGAGAGGCGTCTACTGCCGTCTAAATATCCTGCAACTTCTGATCTACCTTATCTTCCATAGCCTTCTGAATGTTTTGGAGTCTGAGCTCGGAGGCCTGAGAGATAGAGGAGATGGATGCAGTGTGAGCTGACTGGGCGGCCTTCTATTCTTCCAAAAGTTTAGCCTGACCAGCCTCCATCAGCTTCAGTTGCTCTTCGAAGTTGGCTCGTTGAGTGGCGAGTGCTTCTGTCAGTATGGTTGAGAAGTTGGGGGCAGGTGTGTTCTGAATAGAAGTTCTGAGCCCCTTGATCTCCGCACTCTGAGCCTGAGTGGTCTGCCTCCATGTCTTGTGGACGGCACATGCGAGGAGTCTGTTTTGAGTTCCCTGACTCCTCAGGGCCCTGGCCACTGACTTCGATCGTCGGCTTTTAGGGCTGGGTGCTACCTCGAATGCAGACTCAAGTAGAAGCTGAGCTGGTTCTGCTGACTTCGAGGTACCAACCTCCGACTGTCCTGGTCCAAGGATGCTGAGAGGAGGTTCAGCTGTAGAAGTTGGTGCATCCTTGTCCAGTTGAGTTCCCTCATCAGGCTTCTCAGGGCCTGAATCACGAGGTGGGTCCTGACCATCGGGGTCAGACCCATCTGAGGGTGCCGTTGCTGAGGTTGGTTGTCGATCGTTCAACATGCGAGCATGGCAGCCCTCAAGTCATCTAAGGAACAGATGTCAGACGGCTCGGAGTAGCCAATCTTGTTCCTTATCATCAGCTCCTCTTCGTGGAGCTGTTCGCAGGAGTGGTGTTTGATCAGCTTGTTCAGGGTAGACCACTCCTGGAACCTGGTCAATGTATGGAGTCTAGCCTGCCTTGCCAGTATGATAAGATCTGTGTGGCTGGCTATCTCTGGAATATGTTCAGTAATCTCTCGGGAGGCTCTTGATTGCAGAGCAGACGCCTCCATCCCGATCGATTCTGACTCAGAAGCAGTCTCTGAATCTTCGACTTCAATCGGAGACTGTTGCTTCTCAGCAGACGGAATGCTTCTAAGTGGAGGAATATCCAAGGGGCTCTGAGAGGTAGGAATAGGTTCAGCTTCGACCCCTTGGTCCACTGTCTCACCTCGTTCAGTGGAGACGGCCTTCTCTACTGACTGAGTTTTCTCTGATGACTCAGTCTCGTCCCTCAGCTGTAGAGGTGGTTCAACAACAACCTCTGCTACAACCTCACTGACTTTCTTCAGTCTCTTGGTCGGTGTCTTGGGAGTATACTTGGGAGGTGACCTCTTCTTTGTAGGAGTGGAGGTCTTCTGAGCTCCGGTCTTGGGATCAGCAGGCCCTGACCCAATCTGCTGAAGGGCCGCTGCCCTGCTCTGGAATCGGACCTTCTTCGGATTGAAATATTACTTATAAGCATACACCACATTGTCCGATCCGCAGAAGTCTTCTATCATAACTGACAACTTCAGTCCGTATAATAATTTTCCCTTCACGGCTAGGCGTTGGGATAATTTGTCGAACTTGGCGGACTGAGTCATGAATTCTTTGAGGAAGAACTCAGTCCAATTGATCTTCGCGTGATCGTATATGGCCATCATCATTTTTATTTTTGGCCTCGATACTTGATTAAAGGATCCGGTTTGACTCGTCATTATCTGGGTGACGTTGTAGGCTAGGGCTCTGAATTTTGGGAGCATAGCGTTCTTTGGGAAGGCTGCTCTGAATGAAGTTGGCTTCCCGCAGAAGATTTCAAGATACTCGTCCATCAAATCATCCTTGTAACCCACGGTGCTGAATCCCGCGTTGGGAAGTTTGAAGCTGCGCTGAAGAGCTTCCTTCACTGACATCGTCTTGATCTTGGAGTACGCTTGGGAGGGGTCGGCAACTGTATGAGTTATGAATTTGCATCGGATGTCCCCTTCTGCTGATTCTGAGTTCAGATACAACTCAACAATTTGTCGCGGGAGGAAATAAGACGGCTTCCTCGATAGAAAACCCTCTAAGCTGGCTCTAAGAGCGTCGAAGATCTCCATGTAGTCGAGCTCACATGCGTCGAACTCCATCATTAGTTCGCACCAGACGCGATCCTTTTCAAGGATCTCCTTCATGTCCAGAGGTACGTTAACGAATGATCCTGCCATATTTAATATTCTGCAAAGAGAAAATATCAGTATCCAAATAAAAATATTATAAGTATCACTAGCGATGCTGAATATCATTAAAGATTTACCAAAGATTTTCTGAGATTTTTGAAATAGAGGTTTGCAAGGAGGTGGAGGCTATTCTCAGAAAAACTAAGGTTCGAAAAATTGCAGAGTGAAAATGGCGGTTTCTAACTTTGAACGTGTTTATATATGTTAAAGAAGATGAACAGTTAATAATCCACGGTTCAGTTTGAAATAGCTTTATGAGATGGATGGCTAGGATTTAATGTTATAAAATAGGTAATGATTAATTTAGCCGCCTAAGTCAAAATACAGTTGTAAATAACCAAAGAAGTAACTTGATACGACATGCATTTAATGCGCCGCAGAGTTCAGCATGCTTTACATAGAATGTCGTGTATTCAATGTAAACCGTTATATTAAATGACATTTTGAATCTGAATCATAAATACACATAATATTTCATTGGCTACTGAGTAGAGATACGCAAACCTGCCAGCTGAACATCGTAGTCAGCTGACACCTCGTGTAGATGGTTGTTGAGTCTCTACGTACTGAATTTACTCAGTACCGAGAGTGAACGTTCCCCCTTGCTGAATGCTCCTCTCCTGAGTCCCTTACTGACTGGAGTCAGTAGGGTCCAGAAGACCTAGCTCTACTGAAAGTTCTCTGAATCTAGCTTCAGCTAGAGGCTTGGTCATAATATCTGCCATTTGATGGTCAGTATGGATCTTTTCCATCCTGATATCCTTCTTTTCGACATGATCACGAATGAAGTGATATCTGATGTCCACGTGCTTGCATCTCGTATAAAGTACTGGGTTCTGAGTGATTGCAATTGCACTGGTGCTGTCGCAGAAGATCGGCACTTCATTCTGAATAACATCATAGTCGCGTAGCTGCTGTCTCAGTCAAAAGATTTGGGCGCAGCAACTTCCGGCAGCCATATATTCAGCTTCAGTAGTTGATGTCGCTACTGAATGTTGTTTCTTTGAGAACCATGAAATCAGCTTACTGCAAAGGAACTGACACGTTCCAGAAGTTGACTTTCGGTCAATTCTACATCCTGCATAGTCAGCATCAGAATAACCAGTTAGTTCAATATTATCATCAGCTGGATAGCATAAACTCATGTCAGGTGTTCCTCTGAGATAGCGGAGAATCTTCTTTGCTGAGTCCATGTGACTCTGCTTATGATTCGCCTGAAATCGAGCACAGATACGTACATCATAAGTTATGTCAGGTCGAGTAGCTGTTAGATATAATAATGAACCAATATAACACGAAATTCAGTATGGTCTACTGATACTCCCTCTTTATCAAGATCGATTTTCATGTTCGTGTTCATCGGGATCTTGATTGGTTTGCCGGATGTGCAACCAAACTTCTTGATGAGGTCTCGAGTGTATTTGCCTTGATTGATGAACGTTCCCTTCTCAGATTGTTTGACTTGAAAACTGAGGAAATAATCCATCTCTCCCATCTTTGACATCTCGAACTTATCCTTCATCATTTTCTCAAACTGCTGACACATGATGACGTTCTTCGATCCGAAGATTATGTCATCTACGTAGATCTGCACAAGTAGGATATCGTCTTCCAGTCGAATGCTGAATAATGTGCGGTCTACTGTGCCTTTCTGAAAATCTTTATGAAGAAGAAACTCAGACATGGTATCGTACCAAGCCCTGAGTGCTTGTTTTAACCCGTACAAAGCCTTTCTGAGTCTGAAGACCTGATGTCCCTGCTGAAAGCCGGGAGGCTGTTCTACATAGACTTCTTCTTTCAGTATGCCGTCCAGGAACACAGACTTCACATCCATTTGATAAACTCTGAATCTCTGATGTGTTGCGTAGGCTAGGAATAGTCTAATTGCCTCCAATCTTGCAACTGGAGCGAAAGTTTCATCGAAATCTATTCCTTCAGCTTGACAGTAGCTTTTTGCCATGAGTCTTGCTTTGTTCCTTACTATAACATTGTTTTCATCTAGCTTGTTCTTGAAGACCCATTTAGTTCCAATCGCATGTTGATGCCGGGGTCTGTCAACAAGCTCCTATACTTCGTTTCTCGTGAACTGATTCAGCTCCTCCTGCATAGCTATAATCCAATCAGCGTCCTTAAGTGCGTCCTCAACTGACTGAGGTTCTTCAGTAGACAAGAAGCATGAATATAATGCGCTTTCTCCCTGACAGAATCTGGATCTTGTCTTTACGCTTGCTGAAGGATCTCCAATAATCAAATCAGAAGTGTGAGCGTCCAGCCACAATCTACGATGTTTCAACTCTTCATCTGAGATTTGTTCAACACAGATAGTAGGTGAGTTAGGCATTTCAGTTGTGCTATTCTGAGATTGAAGCAATTCCATTACTAGAGTTGGGTCTATTGAGTCACCAGGTTCAGGGGCATTTAGCTCAGGAACTTCATTTGTTCCCCCTGAATTATTATCCTCAGTAGAGGTCTCAGTTACCACTTGGGTTTCTTCATCGACCTGAGTTACCTGGGATTGACTATGTTCAGTAGAGTTAATCTATTCAGCTACTTCTGCTGCTGGCTGAGATTCAGTAGACTTATCTTCAATTTCTTCATTTGAATCATCATCCCAACACAGCTGGATCTTTTCAACTTTATCTTTTAGGCTCAGATCCTGTAGCTGCTTACTGATGTCCTCAGACTCTGGTTTAGAGTTCCTGCTCATGTCTTCAGTAGCAAACTCATTAAAAACAACATGAGGGCTTTCCTACACGCAAAGGGTCTGGTAGTTAAAGACTCTGAAGGCTTTGCTGACCCGGGAGTATCCTAAGAAGACTCCCTGGTCTGACTTGCTATCAAAAGTCTTCAACTGATCCTTCCCATTATTGTGAATAAAGCACGAACACCCAAAAATATGGAAATAAGATAGAGAAGGCTTCCTACCGTTCCACAATTCATATGGTGTCTTCTTATGTTGCTTAATCAGTAGAGATCTGTTCTGAGTGTAACATGCAGTGTCAGTAGCTTCTGCCCATAATTTGGTTGGGAGTCCCGAGTCTGCAAGCAGGGTTCTTACTGCTTCTTTGAGTGTTCTATTCTTCCTTTCAGCAACCCCATTTTGTTGAGGCGTGCGCGCGGTAGACGTCTCATGCTCTATGCCTTCAGCTTTGCAGAACTCCTCCACCATCGAATTAAGGAACTCGGTTCCTCTGTCTGAACGTATCTTGATGATCTTGGTGTTCTTCTCGACACTGAGCTTTTTCAGAAGCGTTGGTAACTCTGTTTTGACGTCAGACTTGTTGGTAATAAATATGACCCATGTGTAGCACGAGTAATCATCAATGACCACTAAAGCATACTTTTTGCCTCTGATCGTCACCGGAGAGACTGGACCGAATAAATCCATATGTAGCAGCTGAAGGATTCCATCAATGGAAGGAGATGGAACAGGAGGATTTTATTTCTTGTTTGTTTTCCCTTCAGGCATGCTTCACACTGAGTGTCTTTGCTGAATACTTCATTCGGCAGTCCTCTTGCTAGAGTGTTTCTAGCTAGCTTGTTGAGCGTCTTGAAGTTGAGATGGCTGAGTCTTCTGTGCCAGAGCCACCCCATTCTGTTGTCGTTCTTTGCCAACAAACAAGCTTCGAGGTTCGATCGAGTTCCAGTCAGCTACGTAGATATTCTTTTTGCGCGAACCTGACAACACTGTTTTCCCTGTAGATTTATCAATGACATCACAGAAACCAGCGTAAAAAATCACTCTATTTGAGTTATCACAAAATTGACTAACATAGAGAAGATTATGCTGAAGTCCTTCAACATATGATACTCTTGGAACTGTTGCGGTTCCAATACTGAGTGTTCCGTAGCCTCTGGTATAGCCTTTTGCGTTGTCTCCAAACTCGATTCGGGGTCCTTCTTCATTAGTATAATTCTTCAGTAGGTCTTTCTGGTATGTCATGTGTCTTGAGCATCCGCTATCCACATACCAAGGATCTTTGTGCACCTGCAAAACAGAATTATATTTAGGTACCTTTTATTTTTGATTTTGGGTCCTTAGATGTTAGTTTTGGAAACCCAGATCTGTCTTACGACCCTGGTGGTCTCAGACAGTTTCTTCCCACTTTGATCAACATACTTGACCACTGGACTGGTTGATGCTGACTTCTGAGGCTTCACAGGTTCATGAGTCCTGATCTTCTAAGTAGGTGGACTGCTGACCTTTGCCTTCTGCACGGCTTTCTTCTTCTTCTTATGACTCTTAGGTACTCTCCCGACTATAGGATTATAGTAATATGACCCATACTGAGCTGGATGTGTCAGCTGCGGAGGTCCATACTGATCAGCCTACTTAGCTTTGCTAGTTCCCCCTTGACTGAACTGGAGTGATTTGGAACTGATCTTCTTGTCAGAATACTGATAGCTAGGATGAGGTGCCTTCATCTTTTATTTGTTCTTGGCTAGGGGGTTCAGAATCTCTGCGTTGATGGTTTCCCCTTGAACAAATCTATCAGCTAGCCGGTTTTCTGAGAGTACGGGGCAGATGAGGAGGCTCCATGGCTGAATCCAAGTCCCTCCTTGCAGTGCTTAGGCTTGTTGCTTGCTAGCATTGCCTCAAGCTTCTTTTCAGCACCCATGTATCGCTCCGTCATCAGGTTCCTCCAGACATCATCGCTCTTCTTCAGCAGTTCATGTTCGGTCTGAAGTCCTGACAACTCTTGCTTCGATGAGCTCGGTTCGAGTATCTTTACGAGTCAAGTCATTGGTCGCATCGAGATCTGATCTTCTTGATGCTGAGACTTGGCCATCAGAGAGTTTATCTCCTCCCTGAGCCTCAACATAAGTCCTTCTGACTCAGTAGCAACCTGACTCTCCTGAGAAAGTCTCTGATTCTCCACTTTCAGGGTATCCAACTCCTGAAGAGTCTTACTGAGTTGTAAACTCATCTGAATCTGCTCGTCGAGTAGTTCTTCATATGCAATTGCGACGTCCAGATTCTCATATGCACCTGAAATAGTGTCGTGTGTGCAGTGTGGAGAGGAGTTAAATGGAGCGTGAGAGTTTACCTCATCCTCTTCTCCTGCCATGAGACACTTTTCAGTGTCTTCTTTAAGCTCTACGACCATGAATGCCGCTTCATCATCGGATGAATCCATGAAGGAATCGACTTCATCTGAGTCGTCTGAGAGTTCACCAGCTATATATGCTTGACGCTTCTTGATGAACTTCTCTCTTCGAGCTTTGCGTGCTGCTCTCTCAGCAGTACTGAGCTCAGGACAATCATACTAATAATGTCCTAGCTTCTTGCAGTTGTAGCAGGTAGTGACTCTCTCTTCTTTGCTCTCGCTGTCTTTCGACTGAGCTGAGTCCTCCTGTTTCCTGCATTCAGATATATGTGAGTCAGGAGTGCGCTTAGGTGTATCCTCAGATTTACCCTTGGAGTCTCTGACGACTCTTGAGAGTTTTCTGCGCCTCTCCTTCTCTTTCTGATACTTCACGGCAAGCAGCGCGTACTTCTTAGCTAGGTTTCCTTCTTGTAAGTCACTGAGTGAAGGTTCAGCCTTGCTAGAGGTTGGGGCAATTGTGTTGACTGATGCTTTGAAGGCACGGTCGACTTGGGTGTCAGCTTCAGCTCGCTGCTTCCTTTGAGGTAGACCAAACTCGAACTCCTCAGCCTTAAGTTCTGAAAAGATATGGTCAGGAGTAACAATATCTAAATCAGAATGTCTCAGTAAAGTAGCAAAGGGAGTCCAATGACCGTCTGGCAGTGCCCTCAAAATCTTGAGATTAATCTCTCGGTTGGAGAACGTCTTTCCCAGCCCGTTGATAGAGTTCATCAGATCCGTGAATCTGACGTTAAGATCTTCAATGGAGTCACCAGGCATGAGAGACAGTCTCTACAGCTTCTGAAGTTCCAGCGCCAGCTTGTTCGCTTTGATCTTCTGAGTCCCCCGACTCAGTAGCGCTAGAGCATCTCAGAGTTCCTTCACGGACTTGCAGTCCTGAACTCTCCCGAGATAAGAATCGCTCAGGGTGGTCAGTATGGCGTTTCTGGCGACCCGGTCTAAGTTGTGAATCTTCTTCTCCTCAGGGGTGAAGAGACTTCTGTCTTTAGGGATTTTCTTCCCGGTCACCATTCCTCCTCCTTGTGCTAGGTCCTGAGTCACGACACTATCAACCATCGGAACGATAGGTCCAACCTCCAGTACCTCTGTCATGCTGTCGTGGAGGGAAGTCAGATGTGCCTCCATTCTGACTCGCCATACCCCGTAGTTCTCCACTGAGAACATGGGTACCATCCTGATTCCTGACATATAAGACACAGTAGATAATGATATTAATGAAGAATGATATGCAGTGAAAACATTTTCTGGATCCGTTCAAGTAGACCAGTTTCAGAATAACAAGGGTCTTATAGAACTCCTGCTCTGATACCAATTGTTGGTCCTGAGATTAAACGTTCAGGTGTAGAGGGGGAGGGGGTGAATACACCTGAAAACAATTTCTCAACTTTAAACACGAACAGTCCTTTTCAGGAGAGTGTCGTACTGAACAAGTTCAGTAGACCAAATAAGCTGTTCTGGATCGTGTGGCAGAGTGGCTGACTTCACTGAGGCCTGCTAGCTGAGTTGAGTCAGAATTCAGTACCGTTCAGCTGAAGATTAGTATAGTGCGGAAATGTGTAGGCCCAAATTCAGTTGAGTTTAGAAAACGCTTTTAATAAAACAGTTTCAGTATGTTAGTGCGATCGATTAAGCTTTGCTGAAACTCAGTTGAATGATTTTATAAATGCTTTCAGTATGAACAGTAATCAAAGCAACAATAAGGAAAACACAGAACACAGGCAATTTTTAAAGTGGTTCGGATCCACAATCCTACGTCCACTGTCCCGAAAGATCAGGAAGTTATGCATTATACTAAGATAGTCTCAGTCGGTTTGTACACTGGACAAACACTGGTCTTGAGATTTATACTGAGCAAGTCTCAGTTTACAAGGTATCAAACTAAAGCGTTTGACAAACTCTCCAACTATGAAGGAGTCATTTACAATAAGGATCAGTTCAGATATGAACTCCTTCGTCTAAGCTATGGATAAGATCTGTTGAGCTTAGGTTAGAGGGATAGGGAACGAGAAAGTGGCTTCTAGAGCGACGAACAAATAAGTATGGACTTGGGTTCGTATTCAGTCGCTTGGATACTAGATGCTTTATAATCTGGTTCAGCTTGGTTCCCTATGAGCAGGTATGTTGTCTTTCGCCGGAGATTACTCTTTGAACTTCTTGCGGAAGACTTAGGTCGTTTCGAGTTGCTCGTGAATGCTCGTGTGTTCTTAGGTTTTCTCTGTGTTTTCTCGTTCGATCGTGAGCTTCAATTTGAATTGTATCCCTCTATTTATAGAGCAGAGATAAGGATAGATCCGTTGGAGACGACGATCCTTGTGTCTCTCTCTTTTGGGTAGCTAACGGCTCTTTCAAAGATGGTTGCAGAGTCATTTCCCTCCATTTCTGGAAAGTTGTTAACTTGCAGCTTTAATCAGAAAGTGAAAAGATGGCCGCTCGTCATTGGTCGATGCTGAGGAAAGTAGGTGAGACAGAACAGACTTCAAGGTAGATCTGAAGCTGACTTCTCTATACCTCGTATGACTCTGCTGACTTGACTTAGTAAATCCTGACAGTCAGAAGACTGTCCAGCCGTTGATGAGTCTGATCTATATTCAGTAGCATGCTCCTGCTGAGTCAGCTCTACTGAAGATCAACTATGAGTTCAGTGAATTACTCCTGCTGAGTTCAATTCCACTGACTCTTTTCAGTATAATGCTCCTGCTGAGTCCAGTATCACTGAGTCTTCTTCTTCTGGTACTGAGGTTGATAATCTACTGAGCGCCTGAACCAAATGAAGAGTGTCTACTGAGTCTGAAACCTCAGAGACAGAACAAAACAGATTACAACGGAACGGTTCATCAGTTCAAATTAGGGTTTTGGGATCTTCAAATCTTCAGCAAATATTCAGAGCACTAGGCTATTGAGTTATCTCCCAACAAGTTGTGGAGCGACTGAATCATCTCCCAACAAATATGCATGCTCATGAAAATTTATAATCATAATTTATTGAAAATTTAGAAAGATTTACCTCCGAAACCGAAACCGAATTCTCGTACGAGGCTTAAGGAAAAGAAAATGAGATTCTTTACTAGAGAAATTTGAAAGATTATTCTTGATGTGGAGTTGGGAAGAAAATGAAAAACCATATCTAGGTTTTTATAAAAGAAATATTTTGCCAAACATTAATTGGATGAAACGTTACACATCCACACTTATGTAGAAATTTAAGGGACTTTAATATAAATTTAAGGGAATTTAATATAAATGACCATTACTAATATTTCTATTATATACATAGTTATAAATAAATAAATCATTTAAAAGAATAGAGTAAATCATGGTTCTAACCAAAAACGATGCAACACACGTATGGTTTAGAAACTAAAGAAACTAAATACTTATATTTCTCTAATTAACAAATAAAACTTTACTTTAAAATTCTAAGGGCGCAACTTCGACTTACTTAAATCTCTATATTCAAAATATATATTAACACATAAGGGAAATAATCTAAATATTTGAGAGACTCTTCAAAAATGATTTGAGAATTTGAGATTTGAGATGTGGTGTACATATGGATGCTAAGTTTTGCTTTTAA
Source organism: Lavandula angustifolia (assembly GCA_028984105.1). Taxonomy (NCBI): domain Eukaryota; kingdom Viridiplantae; phylum Streptophyta; class Magnoliopsida; order Lamiales; family Lamiaceae; genus Lavandula; species Lavandula angustifolia. Next base: position 15,168,655 of record CM054821.1, on the reverse strand, counting down.
ACAAAAACTCCTCATTAATCCTCTTAATTTCTCCAAAACGTTAATAATCAATACATTAAAAAGAAAATTTTTATTTAATGCAAAACATATCACCTTAATAAATACTATTTATGCAAAATTTATTTGCAAAATAAATCACCTTAATAAATACTCCCCCCGTCCCGTTTGAAACGACCTGTTTTCCTTTTCGGGATGTCCCATTTGAAACGACCCGTTTACTAAAAAGGAAATAACTTTCTCATATTTTATCATTTCTCTCACCTACTTTATCTACTCTCATTATAATAATCATTTTCTCTTTCATACTTTATTATCTACTTTCTCACTATCACACTCATCTTCTCTCTCTTACTTTATCATCTACTCATCTCTCATACTTTATCTTCAACTTTCTTAATTCCCGTGCCCATTTGAAACGGGTCGTTTCAAACGGGACGGAGGGAGTAGTATTTATGCACTATATATATTCCAAAAAAATAAAATATGAAATGCATACTCAACATGATACATTTTTTTAAAAAATCATAATAATAATAGTAAAACCACATAAAATCACTTTATAATATAACCAATTTTGGACGGGTTGTGACAAACCTATTCCCTTAAAGAAATTTATTCCTCGAAATTGAACTTACTTGTACTAAGTTAGGATAACAAGCTAAAATTTCCTCCTCACGCTCCCATGTTGCTTCATCAGATCCATGCCTAGTCCATTGAACCTGAATTAAAGGTATTTATTGACTTCTTAAGATGTGAACCTTTCTATCAAGTATAGAGCTAGGCTCTCTTCATAATAACAAGAAATCTAAAACTTACCTTAGAGCTGGAGCATGTAGTGACCGAATGACTCTTGAAATATTATAGATGGAAAATATTTGTAGACATAATAAATAAGATTTTTTTTGAGTCTACAGGAAGGTAGACCTACTCTGATACCAACTTGAATGTTTTCATAATGAACGATATGACTCGAATCATGTAGGTACTTCTGTAGCCTAGCTACATGAAATACATCGTGAATAGAAGACAACTCCGGAGGTAGTGCCAAACGATATGCTATATCACAGTGCGTTTCAGGATCTCAAATGGACCAATAAAATGGGGCCTCAATTTCCCTTTCTTTCCAAATCTTAACATTCCTTTCATAGGTGCCACCTTAAGAAAAAAACTTTATCTCCAACCTCGAAAGATAAATCCCATCGTCTTCGATCAGCATACGACTTTTGTCTATATTGCGCCACCTTAATCCCTATATTCAATATATATATATATATATATATATATATATATATATTATAATAGGTAAATGCATGATAAAGTATGTTAAATTATACTTATATAACATTAGGAAAATATCACTTATCCAGTAGGATTTTAGAAAACCAGATAGTATAATTGTAACAACCAAGTTTTATTGATGCATCAATAAATTAAATTAAATGCATTTAAAAAAAATAGTTTTTGTATAAACAAGTGAAGAAGTTGCATGTACTTTACGCCACTGTTTACTAATGCATCAAGAAATTAATACTCGTACATTTTAAAAACTGAATCCATAAAATTTATTTATTCATATTAATAAATAATAATCACACTTAATAAATATTATCTCTTCCAATAATTAAGAATCGTTCCTTTTTAATTAAAGATTTATTAATAAGTCAGATTATAATATATTAAGTAGATTTCCCTTTTAAAGATGATTATAATTTCATGTAAAAAATCTTGAACTAATTTACCCTTTCAGAATGAAAAATCAATAAGAAAATAATATTTTTAAAATAACTTTAACCATTGATTGAATATAAATCAATGATCTATAATAGTTCTTAACATATAATAGTAATAAAACCACATAAAATCAAGGGGTTGTGACAATAATATTGACACCCGTTTGTGACAATAATACTCCTTATCCTCCCTCTCTTGCTCCTCTCTCTCCGCCCTCCGATCGCCTCCCTCATCCGACGGCCACGGGCTGCCGTCAATCCCCGCGCAGTTTGTCTTCTATTACCGCCACGGAAGTTGCCTTCCGCCGCTTCTGCTGAAGGATCGGGTCGGTTCTGCGCCCCACGCCGTGGGACTCGAGCTTTGCTGACGTGTCTTTCGGAGGATTAGGTGGAATGTATGATTCGTTGTCTTTGCTTGTAGGCTCGTCTTTCGGCGGCCGGCGGCGCCTTTCTTCCTGCATAGCTTCGCTCGGATAAACATCCTGCAAAGAAAAAAGGAAAAAGAAAATAAAAGGTTATTGATTTTATAGTAAGAATTATAATAAGAAAATAAATATATTTACTTCTTCCTCTACGGTGTGCTCAGCCGGATCAGCAGTTCTGCCGGAGGTGGTGGCGCAACCGCATATTGTATGCGCCGGGAACTGTTTTCGCGTACTGTATAACAGAGTCCGATTGACTTTCCCGGCGATCAGAGCAAATCTTGATTGCATTTTTTTCAATCTTACTATCAATCGATGTTTACCAGCTTCAGGTTCTTCGGGGTCTTAATGAGTAAAAATTCTTGTAAAACGGTAGAGACTATGTAAACGACAAGTGTTAAATCGGATAAATTTTGGTGTCACACAATATGTCATCTCCACAAATCATTTGATATGTAAAATATATTTTAATTAAATAATTAAATCAAAATCAATTATGATGGATCACATATATCACATGTCAATACTTTATAAATTATGATATACAATAAAGTATATTATTTGATACACAAATCTTTATGGTGTTAAATGCCAACTACTTGGCGAGCCACGTGTCCGGTTGTTAAACGTGGCAGTTTCCAGCACTCGCTGGAGTCTTCGTGTCAATTATGCATAAAGAAAAAGGGAAAAAAAAATAAAAATCTTTTGACTAAAAGCAATTCGTCATCTTTCGAACCTTCTGTACTACGACAATCTAGTTGGTTCGATAGGGATTTTGGGCTTCCACCGGTGTGATGACCATACTCTGTGGTTCCTCGGACAAGTAATTTGTACATATTTTTCATAATTTCAATATTTACAATTTATCGAATCAAGCTTAAAAGTGGTGGATTAAAAATTCAATAAAAAGGAAATTGTGGACTGGCAATCGAGATTTCAAGAAGAAAAAAAAAATTGACGTTAGAGGATTTGGGAATTTGATTTTCTTGTTTAATATATAAATATTGTAGAAAAAAATGTGCTTTTAAAGAACATAGTATTAAATTTGGTTAAGTTAGGTTAAGAAAATAATTTAGCCAAACAGCCGATAATAAATAATTATTGAAATTTGCCCTACCAGTTATTCTTTCCTTATCTCTAATTTATTCCATAAATTAAGCTAATCATATTCATAGCCGTTACATTACCCTAGCCTAACTGATTCTTCGTATTAAAATAGTCATGACTTTTTTTGATTTCCTATTACAAAAATTATTTATGTTGTCTTATTTAAACTATTTCAAATACGACAATTATAGTATTATTTTTCTTTTTTAACACCTCTACCGTTAAATTACTTAAAAAATAATAATTTTAAGATCGAAAAAATATTCATTTAATAAAATTATTATTTTAATCTATTAATTCAAATTGAGAGCATAGAAATTGTATTTAGTTTTTTCAGGAAGTGGGCTAACACGATCGACCATTCGATTCAACTAAATTATTCATATTGATCACAAGCAAAGGCCAAAAATAAATAAATAAATTAATTCTACTGCACTAATCATACTATTAACAGTAAAAGAACATAATTAAATTAATAATCATTGATAGTCGTTACATCCTAAACATTAATACATTAGCCAAAAAAAATTAATAACTAAACAACTAAAACTACCTAGTTAGATCGGTCCATTTTCTTGTTTCTTCAAACCCAAAATTACAAGAAACCCTGGTGCAACCCCAACAGGTAGATGTACTACTCCACTAAGCATAAACAGATCCACAGGATAGCGCCATCAACACTATCGCCGCCCGCTCCTCCTCTCTCAACTTGTTCATCAACTTCCCAGATTTACGAAACACCATCTCGCTCTTGAATCGCATACTCAAAATCTCTCTAACCTCGTCGCTCCGAACCATGCTCGATCGCTTCTTCTTCTTGTTCGGCTTGGCCGAATCCAATCCCAAAAGCTGCCTCCTCTTCTTGTTGTATTTTATCCCGCACGCGTTACACAATGACTGAAAATCAAACCCAGAGTCAGCCGAAATATCAGATCAAAGTATTGATTAAACAAAAATATCTCGAAGTATTCACCTTCGGTCCAGATGGACCGCCTCTCCAGAGCGGCGTTCTCGTAGTGTGACAGTCGCTGCAGCTCTTCAACGGAGATGTATTACCGATTTTGTCCTCGAAATCGGCTTTCTGGAGAACCAAAACAATGTAAGCATGATCAGTTTTTGTTGAGCTCTGAAGATTTGGTTCTGAAAAAAACAATTATGATGCAATCACCTGATCTCTCACTTTATCTACCTTCAGATCCATGCGATCAGAGCGTTGATTGTCGAAAATCAGAAGTAATAATTGAAGGAGAAGCTTGCGCAGAGGAATGAATTGATCATCACAAATTAAAAAAGTGAAATTAAAATAGGAGAGAGTGAAAGAGGATGAGATTTTTAAGGAAAGAAGGGTTTTAGGGAGAGAGATGATGATGGTTGTATGGGCCGCGGATGAGTTTAGTGTGTGGGCTGATCTACAATGCCCGAAACCCTAGCTGACTGGATTTATTGTGATTGACTGTAACGCCCCTCGCGATTTCAAATTTTGAATCGCAGAGGAGCAATCTCGGCCGTTGGATTCATATCCCACCTGTATCGCTAGGAGTTTTTGTTTGTTTATTTTTTGTTTTGGGCTTGGTGAATATGAAGAACTTTATTTATCCTTTTAATGGTCACTCTGATTTTTTTATTTATTCAATTTGATAATTTAGGAAGCATTCAAAACAAGTGATCAAGTCTATCTAAAAATTGGGGTTTTGAATTTTATCCAAAACCCACACCTAATAATTCAAAATCCTAAATAAACTTTATTTGTCACTAAAAGTGCATGTCACTTCTAATGCTGCGGATCAAGAAAATGAATCACAAGATTTCATGGGGAAAAAACAGGTTAATAGAAACCAGTACCCAAGAGCAAGAGCAAGAACAAGAAGCAAATAAAGCAAGGAAATCACATAAATCGACTCACATTTTTCTCTTTATTTACTCTGGCAGGTATTGGAAATGTTTTCCCATATAATATACATAATATTTCTGTCATCGTTCCAACAAAATGGAAGAATAACTAAAAGTGCATACCCTCAAAATAAGAGGACTCTGATTCTTTGGAGACAAAAACTTGCAAAAACTGTCTTGAAGCAACCAAGCGACCGACTCCGTTTATATTATCCGACAACCTTAACAGGACTAAAGCCACCATGGGGACTTACTTTTAAAGGCATTAAGGCCAACAGACAACTCCAGACAAAACTCAACCAGCCAGAGATCAACAAGAACTTCCTGTAAATTTCAACAATTTTCATGTTACTTTTGTTGCTCCAAAACTATGTGATGAGGCTTAAGGCATTAGATTAGACAAAGTTAGAGATAGTGTCAAGAGAGAGGGACAGTATGGAAGCCCACATGAGAGAGTGGTTACTGGACAAGCCGAAATAAGGACTGAGAAGGTAAAGATTTACTTCACCTTTAACCGAATTTAAAGCCCCCGGATGGAACTGGTACGTTTCCACCTCCAAAATTGAAGCCAGATTGTGCATTATCTCCGGACATGCCCTGTTCATCATCATCCTCTTCCAACCAATATGTTTCAAGAATCTTCACCGACTTCTCGTAGATTTCATTGTTGTCATGACTCTGAAGATTTTCAATCTTCTCTAGACCTTCTGCATCATCGATCATCTGGGCGTAGACATTGACATCTCCAGTATTACCTTGGTTCTTCTCGGCTTCTCCAACCTTAAGAATATTCTCGAGGCCTTCTAAGCAGACTGTGACAATCCTTGGGTCGGGACAAACTAGAAGATCACAGAGTGGTTTTATACATCCCTCACCAACCAAAAACCTGCAAAAGTTGAATTAAATTTCAAGCAACATATTCCATAAAGTGAAATAATCAAGAAAAAGTGGTAATTTTTTTTACTTGATCTGGTCATGAGTTCCACCAGATGTGGCATTTGAGATAGCCCAAGAAGCCTCTTTCTTTATCTCAAATTCAGCATTTTGAAGCAGAGCAAGGAGAGGGGAAATGATTCCAGCCGCAATCACAGCCTGCACATTGAAATGAAAAGCTTCCCATATAACTTAGAAAAAAAAAAACTATTTTTCAGGGAGGAAAACATTGCAGCTCAGAAACAGCTATTTAGCATATCAAAATGAATGTACTGTTTATATTACAACTGAGTGCGAACTTGAATTAATAACCATAGGGATTGGATAAATTCACTACATCAAGGTAGGGTTACCTGTATCTGATCCTTATTTCCTGCAGTGATGTTTGAGATAGTCCAACAAGCTTCTTTCTTGATGCTTTTCTTATGATTTTGTGTCAACAAGTTAAGCAGGCAAGGAAGAGCCCCATTCTGAATGATGACCTAAAAATTGTTGTGAAGATAGAGTTTATTATAAAGAGACGGGTAAGAATTCAAAACTAACCACTTATCAAAACATTGACAGAGGCTGTTAATCAAACTTATCAGGATGTCAGACTTTAAAAAGGTGTATGAACCTGTGACAACAATAATACTTAGGCAGATGTTTGTAACGGTCCATCATATATCAAATATTCATACAGAGTCATATCTCTCAAGACCAAGTAACAACGCACACAAAGATGCAGTTTCTACACATTATGGACTGAGTTCATAGTTAATTATATGATTAAAAAAGAAACACAGAAGGATATAAAAGTGCAGAAAAACCACGACATGCCAATTAATATCACTGAGAGGTTGCTTGTTGATGTGGAGCGATTGGAAGACGAGGATGAAGGATCGGAGACGGAAAGACGATTCGCAAGAGTTTACGTGAGACGAGCTCGATGCGATCGCGAATGCGGCAAGTCTATGTTCGACGCCGTCGGGAAGGGCAGGCACAAGAATAGGCACGCCTGCATGCATGCATGGTCGTGCCTTAGTATTTCCTAATTAATTTATTTCCTTAAGTTATTTAATTAGTCCGTATTGGTTTATTTTAGTAATTCCGTATTTTTGGGCTTGTTTATTTGCGTCAATAATTGTGGGCTTCCATCTTATAAAAAGAGGATGAGAACCCTAGTTAAGTTATGTTTTTTTTTGGTCGACTTATTTGGGCAAAGCAATATGCTTTGAATTGGGGCGAATTCTGATCGGATTCGTTTGGCTGCTCTTTCTTTTCAATTATTATTTCCGTTTTGAATTGAATTGAATATTGTTATATTCTTGATTTTGCTTCTGACGATATTTGCTGCGCATGAAATCAATTTAGGGTTACTTCTATTTACTGAGCTGCAACGGCGTGAATAGTGATCCCACGTAACTAGTTGTTTCGTTTGAATTCCGTTTGCATCAATTTGATCCGACCTGCCGGATCTGACGGTGTATGATTTCAAACGAGAGCCAGTCGAAATTTGCAATCAAATTCATGGCGAAGTGTATAATGACCAATGCGCAATTCATGGGGTTGGGGAATGCTCGAGATCCAGATAGGCCTAAAAATGATAAAGCAGCTATTATTTCGGATACGATTCAAATGATTAAGGATTTGATCTCTCAAGTTGAAAGATTAAACTCCGAATATATTGCACTTAGTCAGGAGTCAAGTGAGCTGATCCAGGAGAAGAATGATCTCAGAGAAGAAAAGGCATCTCTTAAAATCGATATTGAGAACCTTAATGGGCAGGAGTTACAGAGAGTTAAGACCGTGGACCCATGGGCTGGAATGAACCACTCTGTTATGATGCATCCACTACCGATTCCTTCGCGAAATTGGGAGGATATTTCAATGGATTTCATTTCTGGTCTTCCGTCACCAAAGGGAAATTCTTGTGTTTTGGTTGTGGTGGATAGACTGCCAAAGCATGGACTTGTTATCCCACGCCGTACTCCGATCACGGCCCGTCGCGTGGCTACTCGATTTGAGTTGATCTATGAACGGCCAACGCTCAGTGGGATGAGGCATTTGTCGGAGGAATGCTGCATGGCCGCGGTCTCGGACGTAGTATTGTTCCGGGATGAATTTGAGAAGCAATTACGGGTGAATTTAGAACGGGCGCAGGATCGAATGCGGAGAATGCGAAATCAAGCAAATAAAAGTCGCCGTGGAGTGAAATTTAGGGTGGAGGATCATTCGGTGGAGCCTACATTGCCAAAATCGCTAGATTTTGAATTCGGTGACGTCTTTGATCCGGAGAAAGTGTTGTGCGTGTGTGATAATGTGTCTTCTCATGGTTGGGTCCGAGAGGTGTTAGTTCATTGGAAAGATCGAGGAGAAGAAGAGTCTGCGTGGGTGGAATTAAAGGAGTTACGAAATCAGTTTCCGGATTTCCGCCTTGAGGACAAGGCTATTTTTGAGGGGGTGGAAGTTGATGTGGAGCGATTGGAAGACGAGGATGAAGGATCGGAGACGGAAAGACGATTCGCAAGAGTTTACGTGAGACGAGCTCGATGCGATCGCGAATGCGGCAAGTCTATGTTCGACGCCGTCGGGAAGGGCAGGCACAAGAATAGGCACGCCTGCATGCATGCATGGTCGTGCCTTAGTATTTCCTAATTAATTTATTTCCTTAAGTTATTTAATTAGTCCGTATTGGTTTATTTTAGTAATTCCGTATTTTTGGGCTTGTTTATTTGCGTCAATAATTGTGGGCTTCCATCTTATAAAAAGAGGATGAGAACCCTAGTTAAGTTATGTTTTTTTTTGGTCGACTTATTTGGGCAAAGCAATATGCTTTGAATTGGGGGCGAATTCCGATCGGATTCGTTTGGTCGCTCTTTCTTTTCAATTATTATTTCCGTTTTGAATTGAATTGAATATTGTTATATTCTTGATTTTGCTTCTGACGATATTTGCTGCGCATGAAATCAATTTAGGGTTACTTCTATTTACTGTGCTGCAACGGCGTGAATAGTGATCCCACGTAACTAGTTGTTTCGTTTGAATTCCGTTTGCATCACTTGTCATATTATATACACACATATTCCTACGACACTTTTTCCAACAAAAGGATTGGCTAAAAACATATATGGAATTGGAAAAGATTGTACATACTAAAAAAATCGTTTTTTTTATCATGTACAAACATATTCGAGTGATGACCTTTCCTTTAGAGTAAACAGTGGATACGAGTAAATACCTGAGTTTGGGCATCATCGCCAGTCACAATATTACCAACAGTGCGCAGGGCTGGTATCAGAACAGATGGCGAGGGGTGTCTGGAGACCAGGAAAAGAAAAGGATAAAAAAACTAAGATAGAAGTCAATACCAACAGTGTAACAAACCAACAAACAAATATAGGAAAAAGGATCACATACTCAGTCACTTACAGTAAAAGCTCAATGAGTCGAGGACAAACACCAGCCTCAATCACAGCTTGGATTTTGTCATTAACACCATCAGATAGATATGAAAGTGCCCAGCATGCATCTGTTAGGACCTCTTCATCATTTATATGTATAAGAAGTGCAAGAGCAGGGAGGGCGGGTTTGACCTGCTCAAGGGTTTTCAGATGACAAGTTATATAGGCTATTTAAATGGGATCGTAGGCAAAGGGTGAACATCAAACTGAAACACGCTACTAAAGGACAAACCTGTTCAAACTGAGGCTGCGGCTTTCCCCGACAAAAGTTAGATAGAGTCCATGTTGCATTTCGCAACATGGATAGCTTTGATTGATCACTAAATTGAGCTAATAATGGCAATAAAGCTCCACAACCAAGAACCAAATCACGACATTTTGGTGAGTCACCAGCCACGTTTCCCAGTGCCCAGACTGCCTACATAAGACAGTTGAGCAAAATCAAAATAATTCAAATAACCAATGCAAATTGACGGCCCAATAACATTTGATATGCATACCTGCTCCCGAACATCATCACTAGGAGAACTAAGAAGCCTCACAAATACTGGGACGGCACCATGATCTATCACAACCTTTGTATTGTCAGATGTTCCAGAAGCAATGTTTGTGAGGGCCCATGCTGCCTCAAACTAAAATGAAAAATCCATAAGTATTTGCGTTATAAAAATCATAGCAAATACGGAAAAAAAAACATTAAAACAATCAAAAACAGCCACCACCAAATTTATACCTGAAGCTGTGGATAATCATCTCTTGCAAGAAACTCCACAAACCTAGGAACAACTCCGGACTGTATTACTTCCTCAATCGGCGGATTTCGCTCTATTGGAGAAAACGACCATAGAAACCAATTCAACTTAAGCAAGAAAAATCCACTCTACATAGACATGGAAACAATGAACCAAAATCTCAGGTAGCACAAATCTTAAATATATACCTATTGAAAGAAGTTTACGGAACTGAGTTGTGAACTCCAGTTGCTGAGCACCATCATTCGACCAAACACCAGCAATCATAGCCGGAAGACTTTCTAACTGAAAGCACCACATCCAGTATACAATTCAGAATAATAACCTAAAAACCCTATTGATGCAATGGCTCCCTCGAATTACAGAAGGAAAAAGTTATAAATATTCGGCCGAGTTAATTAGATAACTTACAAATATTTAATCTATCACTTGTGTTAAATAATCGAAAGGCCCAATTATAATCTAATACTAACTTGGAATCATGTTAATTATAAAGTCAAAACACTCAATCCTGAATACTAAACAAGTATTAACATCAATAAGGTACTAATATCAGCAGATTCGGCACTCAAGCAATCAATCCAACTCGATCAGATCCAAATCCAACAACTGTAGATAAAGCAAAGAACAATAACTATCACCTTCTTATCAAGCTGCGGGACGTTGACTGCAGACTGTAATTGCTGACCTTGAAGCCCCTCCCGCCGCTTCTTCAGCAAATTCTCCTCTCTTTTATTCTTCCGGATCTCCACCATGTTGTCCTCCCGCCGCCTACGCCCCTCATCCGCGTCGACCGCGACCTTGTACCGGCTCCGACGGACCTCCGTCCTCGCGTTCGGCCTCAACGACATCGTTGCGTCGATCAACCAGAAAACAGCAGCAATTCAAATCCTTGAAATCGCCGATATCGCGCAATAATTGTGTGTTCCTTTTGTGTCAGATTAGAACGGGGAGTGTGGAAGAATACTTTCGGATACGGACGAAAGCTTCAGAATTTGGAGAATTTCTTTTTGGATAGAGAGAGAAATCACTACTACCCTTTTTAAGTCGAGTAGAGAGAGAAAGTATAGGAAATTATTTTCACGTGACTCGAGAATGGGCTGATGAATTATAGCGGTTCCTACTTCCTGCCACCATCATCATTCGTAACTAGCCTCGTTTTAAGATTATTTTACAATACTGCCACTCGTTAAATTTGGAAAACATAAAAATTGATGAATATTTTTATGGCCGGTATTGCTTCTTCCTAAGATTAGGGTTTATTGAAATATATATAAAAGGAAAAAATGATGTGGCTTGTTTGTACTTTGGGCCAATGAGGATTGTTAACAGTATTTTAAACGGGCCTCGAATTAACTGGTGGGCCCATTTAATCTGGGGCCTCCTCATATTTATTCCTTTCTCGGCCCGAATAGAATTCTACAGCGAGAAGATAATGCAAACGGCAGATTTTGGAGCGGAGGAAAATGGAGAAACTGTCCACTGTGGCAAAGACTCTTGAGCCCTCTCCTATCCAACAATTATCCTTCCTCGCTCAACGATGCAACGCCATCAACCTCGCCGAGGGTTTCCCGGATTTCGTTGCTCCTGCTCACATAAAAAACGCCGCCGTTTCGGCCATCAATTCCGACTTCAATCAGTACAGGTTCGTTCATTTTTGGTGTAGTTATAAAGTATTGGGAGAAATTCAGTGAATGGTTGATTTCTTAACAATTATTGCATTAGGATAACTTTAAAATTCAAGCTATTTCTGCGGAATGTTTGGGTAGGAAATGCTAATTCTTAGATTTTGAAGGCATGTTCAAGGAATTTGTGATTACGTGGCTCAAAAGATGAAGGAAATGCATGGATTGAGCGTTGATCCGCTTACGGATATTGTTATCTGCTGCGGCCAGTCAGAGGCCTTTGCTGCAACAATGTTTGCAAGTACAGTTTCCATGTTCTTAATTATTGCCTATTTATCTGCCTATTACTACATTTGTTTTGCTCATCAATTTCTAAACGATTCCATACGTTGTGTTATTGCATTATTTTCAGTAATTGATCAAGGCGACGAGGTTATACTCTTCGATCCTTCATACGAGACTTACGACACCTGTATCAGGCTTGCTGGAGGAGTTCCTGTAAGCTGGTCTTGTTGTGTTTGTGTATGAGTGGTTTAGAGAGAGTGCGAGAGAGAGGTTTCTCATGATTAATGGCAGGTTTATGTAGGCCTTGATCCACCTTACTGGACACTGGATCCAGATAAGCTTGAGAAGGCTTTCACTAACAAAACGAAAGCGTTAGTTTTGAACAGGTATGGATGTTAGTCCTTAATTTTATGCTTGCAGTTTTCATGATTGTGTGATAAACTTGAACTCAGATTGTAGTTAAAATAGGCAAATGTTGATTTCTGCAATATCTTCATGTTGAAAAGAGTAAATTGACGTAATCCTTGTAATGCACAAGTAGTTGAGATACTGTTGTATAAAAAGTTTTAGATCTCTACTTTCCAAATTGGCACAGCCCTCACAATCCAACCGGCAAAGTTTTCACCAAGGATGAGCTTGAGGTTATTGCTGGGGCGTGTAGGAGATGGGATGTTCTAGCAGTAACAGATGAAGTATGAATAATGTTCTTTTTCGTTTATGATTGATCTTAATGAATTATTTTTTTTGGTTAAGCCTACACCGGTTTATTGAGTTAAAAGAAGTTGACAGGCTCTGTATACTTGATTTCACTCTGATTTATGGATTCCCACAACATTTATTCTTCTTTCTTGATTGTTTCATCAGGTATACGAGCATATAACTTACGACAATCAAAGCCACATATCTATCGCATCACTTCCGGATATGCAATCGCGGACAGTCATCACATCTTCCCTCTCAAAAACTTACAGTGTAACAGGTACACATCCTTACTCAAAAGCCTTAAACATGGTACTGATTTAAGGAAAAACTCGCTCATATCAACTCCAAACGAACATATTTGACAGGGTGGAGAATCGGATGGGCGATTGCTCCGACTTGCATTGCCTCTGCAATCCGAAACATTCATGTCAGAATCACAGATTCTGCTCCTGCACCCTTTCAGGAAGCTGCGTTGGCTGCTTTAAGTAGCCCTCTTACATATTTCGAGTCGCTCAGAAGCGTAAGCCTTTAGTTTCTTTACAATGAATTTGAACTCATCCTATATTCTTAAATAATAACCCAAAATCTTCTCTGTTTGCAGGATTATGAATCAAAAAGAGACTGCATTTTCAACTTGCTAACTATAGTCGGGTTCAAGATGCTGTTCAAACCTCAGGGTTCGTTTTTCGTGTTTGCTGAGCTTCCTGAAAGCTGCTCCCTCTCTGATGTTAGTTCAGATTTCCTAACCTTCTCTGTTTCCAACAAAACTCAGCTTAACTAGACATTCGATTTCGGTTTGAGTTTGTTTCTGATTTTGTAGATTGAGTTTGTGGAGGAGCTAATTAAGCAAGCAGGGGTTGTAGCTGTTCCAGGGGCAGGCTTTTTCCATGCTGATCATCCATTGATTGATTATGGCTCTTGTAGCCGTCGGTATATCAGATTCGCATTCTGCAAAACAAATGAAACACTTGCTGCTGCTTCAGCCAAGATCAAGGGGCTTCTCGACGATCATGGGCGTCTCCAGATATTCGATTACAAAAATACTCTAGTTCGTACGAGCTAGATGCTACACCTAATGATATACGAAGATAACTAAATTACCAACAATTTTGAGGATTTTGAGCAATGTTGTGTGTTGTTGCAAATGTCAAATCTAGATCATAAGCTAAACTTCTTCCCTTTGTTTTATTTAATTGAGAAATGAGACTATCCTTGGGATGGTCATAACAGTTAAAGTGACTAGTATATGGTCGGAAATTGATATAAGACAATTTTGTAGTAAAAAAGTCAAACAACATGAATTTTATTTTTGAAACTTCAAAATTGTCTACTTAAAAATAACAAAAGTTTAGGTGTACCACAATTGTGTACCCTTGTGTGTATCACACCATAATAGTGTCGACATGTGGCGTTTTTCATTCAAAATATTGGGCCACATATGCCACATGTCGAGGTACACTCAAGGTACACAATTGTGGTGCACACAAGCCACTCTGATTAAAAATACGCACCTTGGAGAAAAAATCTCATGAAATCTGCACCGAACGCATAGTCTCAAAGTGAAATTATCGATATAAATTGTGAAAGTTTTGATTTCATGTAGGACTGTAGAATAATCAAGAGAGCTAGTGAATGGCTTCAATCACGGTGGTAACTGACACCCGCGGCGACTCTACGCCGCTTCTGCACGACTCTATAACAAACCCCTTAATAGGATCAGAGGAGAGGGAGGATATTGATCCATTGGGCGAAATCGTGGAAGAGGAAGAAGACTGTATAATAGCCAAGATATGGATGATCGAAGAGGAGGAGGGTTTGATGATGATTAAAGAAGACGTGGAGTTTTATGAAGCGAGAGAGGAGTTTGAATCCACAGCCGTAGATACCCAAAGTGGCTAAGATCGAGCCGTTGGATCGGAAGGGCAGTGGGCAGCTGGATCGCCCACTCTTATCTTTAACGTTTCTGTTATTTTCATTGTTAGAAAACACGTTTCTATTTTGCTGAACTATATGTATGAAGTTGTGCGTGGAGAATGGAAGCAGAAATTTATCATCTTCTTCCTTCTCTGTTTCATTACAATTAATCTTCTTCTACCCACTACTCTTTCTTCTATCATCATTCTGTATCTATTACAACAAATCCAAAAATATACACTAACAACCCAGAGGTTGTTACACTGGTATCATGAGCACAGGTTCAGCAAATCCACCACCCAAAGATGGAGAAATTGACCCCTGCCCGTCTGAAGATGGAGAACAGCCGAAACAAACGCCACAGCGGCAAGATCCGGCCACCTGCGAATCAACAACAAACCTACATCATTACAACCATGAATAATCAGTACCAAACATTGGTGAATGCCCTAAACACTATGGCCTCCAACATGGCATACCCTAGCTATCCATACTCACCTTATACCCCACCTTCAATCAACTTCCAAAACCCTACCTTTCAAAACCCTAACTTTTTAGACCCTAACCCTAACCCAAGTTTCATGAACCCTAATTTCACGTTTCCCAACCCCAACCACAATTTTATGCAGGGACAACACTACCTCCAATCCCCAGAAAACACACCTAACTTCATAACACCAAACCACAACCAAACGAACCTTAGCCTCATTCCAGAACCCAACTATCCACACAACCAAAGGCATCTAGCAACCTCACCAACCGCAACATTTCAAGGGGAACAAACGGGGATCCGGGGAAGGGATGAGGGAGAAAGGCTGGAGTTTAGTGGAGGGCAGATGGGTAACCAAGGTGGGGAAGAGAGGGAGAAATCTATCTTAGGGGCAGGAAGCTCACAATGGGGCATGCCCCCTAGTTTTGGACAGGGTTTCGCAGGCAGAGGGAGCCCAGGTTTTCAAAGGGGTGGGGGAAGGCAACACCACCGCATTCCTAGGGAAAACAACCATGGGGAAAGAGAGTTCAGAGAAGGGAGCTGGGCAGAACAGAGAGGAGGAGGAATTCCAGGGAGTTTAGGAATAATGGCTTCTAGGGCAAAAATAGATTTTCCTAGATTTGATGGTAGGAATCCGAGGGGATGGATTCAAAGATGTAGAACATTCTGGGGAATAGTCACTAGTATTTCTGAAGAGCAGAGTGTACCTTATGCTTCTCTACACCTTGATGGTAAGGCAGCTGAGTGGTATGATAATTTACCCATCAAGGGGGAACAATTGAACTGGGAACAGTTCATAGGGATGATAAATGCTAAATTTGGAGATGTACAAGAATCTACCATGATTGGGGAATTTAACAAGTTGGTGAATGAAGGAAATTTTGAAGAATATGTTGAGAAGTTTGAACAATTGAAGTCATTTATGATCCATTCACAGTGTGAACAATTTGGAGAGGACTATTGGGTAGCTAGTTTTTTAAATGGGTTAGACAAGGAGACTAGGACAGCAGTAAGAATGTTTTCCATACCCAATCTAGAGGCAGCCATACACTTATCAAGACAACGGTGTTTTAATAATGAGTCACTGGCCAAGAAAATGAGAGAGAATATAAGACACTATCCCAAAAAAAATTCTGGAAGCATCAGAACACCACTGATGAAAACCCCTACCCTATCAAAAAGGCCTGACTTTAAACTCCTCACCCCATCTGAAATGGACAGAAGGAGGGAGAGAGGGTTGTGCTATAATTGTGATGAAAAATTTGTGCCAGGACACAAATGCAACAAGAGGGTTAATTTCATGATCATGTCAAAAGAAGAACAAACTGATTACTTGCATAGTCTGGAGGAAGTAGAGGAAGAAGAAGAATTTGGGGATGCCAAAGAGGAATTGGGTATGGCCATTATCTGTCTTGGTTCTATAGTGGAGGAGTCAGGGAGCAACATAATGAGGTTATTGGGTAGTGTTAATCAGAAACGGTTGAGAATTTTAGTGGATACTAGAAGTACCTTAAGCTTCTTGAATTCTGCAATTATAGGGGAATTCAACTGCCAAGTGGATAAGGCCAGACCAGTACAGGTGATGGTGGCAAATGGAAATAAACTCATCAGCCAAGAGAGAATCAGAGGGTTTACTTGGAATATGCAGGTCCACAAATTCAAATTTGACATCAGGATATTAACTACAAAGGGTTATGACATGATACTGGGGAGTGATTGGTTAAAAACTGGTTCCCCTATAGTATTAGACTATGAGGAAATGTCTTTTTCTATCAAACATATGGGAGAAAGAGTTAAGTTGTTTGCTGCAAGGGGAAAGCATTGTTGTAACCAAATTTAATCTAGGGACATGTACCAGTATTTATAGGAGAAATCTTCAAATCTTGAAGATCCAGTACTATGGCAGTTGGATGAGAAGGGGAGCAGAAAAGAGTCTGAGATGACATTGGTACTGAAGGACTTTCAAGAAGTATTTGATCTTCCTAAAGGCCTTCCCCCACAAAGAGGGGTAGAACATCAGATACTACTGAAAACTGGGAGCATTCCCAGGCAGCAAGCACCTTATAGGGTTTCCCACAACCAAAAAAATGAGATAGAGAAAACAGTGGAAGAGCTTCTGGATAATGGAGAGATACAACATAGTAAGAGTCCCTTTTCTTCTCCTGTCTTATTAGTAAAAAAGGAGGGAAGTTGGAGGATGTGTGTAGATTATAGATACCTAAACAGCCTGACAATTAAACATGATTACCCTATACCCCTAATTGATGAACTGCTAGATGAGTTGTTTGGGGCTAAATACTTCTCCAAGATTGATTTAAGATCTGGTTACCATCAAATCTTGATGGCTTCAGAATCAAGGCATTTAACTGCCTTTAGGACACACCACGGGCACTTTGAATACTTGGTTATGCCCTTTGTATTATGTAATGCACTGGCGACATTCCAGTCATTGATGAATCAGATCTTTAAGGAGAAGTTAAGGAGATCAGTCTTGGTATTTTTTGATGATATTCTCATTTACAGTCCTACATGGGAATCTCATTTGAGGGAGGTCAGGGAGGTTTTAGAAATCCTGAAGATAAACACCCTATTTGCAAAACTCAATAAATGTTGTTTTGGGGATGAGGCTGTAACTTACCTGGGCCACATTATCTCTCAGCAGGGAGTAACTACTGACCCAGACAAAATTAAGTGCATGACAGAGTGGCCATCTCCTAAAAACATCAAGGGTCTGAGGGGCTTCTTAGGGCTGACTGGGTATTATAGGAAATTTGTCAAGAATTATGGGATCATAAGCAAACCTCTTACTGATCTGCTTAAGAAAGGGGCATTCTTATGGAGTGAGGCAGCAGAGAGGGCCTTCCAAGAGCTTAAACAGGTGATGGTATCAGCACCTGTGCTATCTTTGCCTAATTTTAATAAGGAGTTCACAATAGAGACAGATGCTTCAGGGACAAGAATTGGAGCAATCCTATCCCAAGGGGGAAGACCCATTGCTTATCTTAGCAAGGCACTGGGAATTAAACACATGGGGTTATCCACATATGAGAAGGAATTTCTGGCTGTTCTACTAGCAGTCAGAAAATGGAGGAGTTATTTACAGGGGAGACACTTTTTGATCAAAACAGACCAACATGCCTTAAAACATTTGCTGGACCAGAAAATTACTACTCCTCTCCAACAAAGGTGGATTCCTAAGTTACTAGGGTATGATTACTCGATTTGCTACAGAAAAGGGAGAGAGAACAAAGTTGCAGATGCTCTATCCAGAGTGACTTTTCCTGAACCAGAATGCCTAGCCATTTCCATAGTCATTCCTTCATAGATGGAAAGAGTAACAAGGAGTTATGCAAGAGACAAGGAAATTTCTAAAATTGTGGAGGCTAAGGTTGTGGGAGGAGAGGACTATTCAGACTACAAATTGGAGGGATGAATCCTCAAATACAGAGGTAGGATTGTAGTAGGCAATCAAAGGCAATTGAGGAATAGCATAATCAAGGAACTCCATGATTCTGCCACTGGTGGGCACTCAGGGGCAGAAGGGACATATCAGAGGGTGAAGAGGTATTTTTATTGGGTAGGATTAAAGAAGGAAGTGAAGGATTGGGTGAATGCTTGTGATATATGCAACAAATGTAAGGCATAAAGGGTGGGGAGCCCAGGATTGTTACATCCCCTGCCCATTCCCCAAGAACCCTGGTCCCATATTTGTATGGATTTCATAGAGGGAGTGCCCAATTCCCAGGGAAGGAAGGTCATCCTAGTGGTCATTGACAGACTCACTAAACTGGGGCATTTTATTGGCCTAAGTCACCCTTACACAGCTAGCAAGATAGCTCAGGTATTCATGGATAATATTGTGAAACTACATGGCCTATCAGTGAGTATCATCAGTGACAGGGATCCTATATTTACCAACACATTTTGGACAGAGTTATTCAAGATTATGGGTGTCAAATTAGCCTTAACCTCTTCATATCACCCGCAAGCAGATGGACAGACATAGAGTATTAATCAGTGCCTAGAAACCTACCTAAGGTGTATGGTGAAGCAGAATAAAAAAGAATGGTTCCAGTGGCTATCATTAGCAGAGTACTGGTACAATACAAACTACCATACTAGCCTCAAAATGACCCCTTTCGAGGCTATGTATGGTTACAGCCCCCCAGTCCTATTCATGGGTCCATTCCCATCGACTGAATCGATAGACTGTGAGTCCATGATTCAGAAGAGGCAAGGGCTACTACAGTCTTTCAAGGAAAATCTTAAGTATGCGCAAGAAAGGATGGAACGAAATGCATAATAAAAGGCGCATAGATCGGCAGTTCAAGGTAGGCGATTATGCCTACCTTAAACTCCAACCGTTTCGACAGAACACGGTGGTATTGAAAAAAAATCAGAAATTGTCTCCGAGATATTATAGTCCATACCTAATTCTAGCCAAAACAGGGGAATGCACTTACCGCTTAGATCTTCCTCCGGGGGCCAAGGTCTGGCCAGAATTCCATGTGTTGCTGCTGAAGCGCTCCGTTAAACCTGGGAAGTCGGTAGCGGGCCCCTTGCCAGAAGCTGATCCTTCTGGGGAGTTTCAATTGACTCCTCACGTGAAAGGAAAACGGAGTAAGATGAACAGGATCGGAAGGGAAATCCATACATACTTAATTGAATGGCAAAACGGAGAAGCTAGGTTGGAAGCGTGGATGGAAGAGACGTACCTCCGAACAGTCGTTCGCGAATTACTGCCTTGGGGACAAGGCTTGAAAGAAGAAGAAGGCACTGTAACAAACCCCTTAATATGATCAGAGGAGAGGGAGGATACTGATCCATTGGGCGAAATCGTGGAAGAGGAAGAAGACTGTATAATAGCCAAGATATGGATGATCGAAGAGGAGGAGGGTTTGATGATGATTAAAGAAGACGTGGAGTTTTATGAAGCGAGAGAGGAGTATGAATCCACAGGCATAGATACCCAAAGTGGCTAAGATCGAGCCGTTGGATCGGAAGGGCAGTGGGCGGCTGGATCGCCCACTCTTATCTTTAACGTTTCTGTTATTTTCATTGTTAGAAAACACGTTTCTATTTTGCTGAACTATATGTACGAAGTTGTGCGTGGAGAATGGAAGCAGAAATTTATCATCTTCTTCCTTCTCTGTTTCATTACAATTAATCTTCTTCTACCCACTACTCTTTCTTCTATCATCATTATGTATCTATTACAACAAATCCAAAAATATACACTAACAACCCAGAGGTTGTTACAGACTCCAACACGGAATGTTCCGCGGAAGAGGTTGAGCATACCGAACCGCCGCCGCAGCAGCCGCCGCCGCCGCCTAAGATTACGACTGATCCTAAAGAGCGCCTCGTGTCGCTCGACGTTTTCCGGGGACTCACTGTTACGGTACGACTCCCATCTAGATGCTCATTTAAGATTTAAGGATTTTTCAGTTTTAGTTTGTGATTTGGAAAGATGGATGTATTTTCTGATAAGGTAGCTGATGATATTGGTTGATGATGCTGGAGGAGCATTTCCGGAGATAAACCATGCGCCGTGGTTCGGAGTGACTCTCGCCGACTTTGTTATGCCGTTTTTTCTCGTTGGAGTTGGTGTTTCAATCAGTCTCGTGTTCAAGGTACCAAATATTACCAGAATTAGAGCGGCAGATTATCATTTCTGCAGATTGCCGATCAAAACATGAACGAAGAAGGAAACAAAATAATTTAAATTTTGTATGAATTGCATCAAACGTTTGTGTAGAGGATCTAGAGTAGTTGGGGTTTTGCATAAATCCTTTGGTCCTTTGGTTGATTTCTATCGACAAGCTTAGTTATATGAATCTAAACACACTTTGAAATTATGTGCTGGCTAAACTTCATTGATGCAGTCAATAAAACTGTACTTCAGTTCGAAGTAATAGTAAACAGTTTTTGACCGTTTTCTGATGCAGAAAGTGACAAACAGATTAGAAGCCACAAAGAAAGTAATGTCGAGATTCATCAAGCTCTTTCTCTTGGGAGTTACCCTTCAAGGTAGAATCACAAGGTTTTTTGTTGAAATGCCAAATCCTTTCTAGAGGCCAAGAAAACAAGGATTTGATTGCGTTGATGTGTGAGATTTATGTAGGAAGTGTTGTATGTTAGCCTGAGATAGTTGAATTACAAAATAGGCAGTTTGTTACTTTTCTTTACCATTATCAGATTTTACACTCTTTGGTATGTGCTTAGGTGGTTATTTTCATGGACGTGGTGATTTAACTTATGGAATTGATGTGGAGAAAATACGAGTTATGGGTGTGCTACAGGTATTGTAGTTTGCCTTCATTGTTTAGAATATGGTGGTTGTGTTTGACCTTGATTCCTATGTTTTTTGCATCAATAATTATACATAAAAATTTACCAATTCTTAGGTATATCACCTGCTTTGATCTTTCTGTGTTATAGAGGATTGCAATGGGATATATGGTGGCTTCAGCTTTGGAGATTTGGCTTGTTAATAATATTGTTGTTAACTCAACAATAACATTCATGAAGAGATACTCTTTTCAGATGTGAGTATTGGCTCTTAGTTTTTGCAAGAATGTGTCACACCCCGTACAATCGAGGAAGAGGAGAAGTATTTAAATGGAAGGAGTGGCTAGATGGCGAGATCGGGAGATGAGACGCGCGTGGACGTCTTGATGATTGGCCACGTATTATCGTATTAGTATCTATTTTTCGTATTAGTTTCCTTATTAATTCCTTTAGTTATATTTGGTTAAGTTGCTAGGGTTTAATTAAATTAGGTTTTAGTCGGATACTTATATATATTCGCTACTGTTTATTGAGTTGGTATCGAAAGTTAATTTTCTCTTATTCTTCTCTCTCAATTCTATCAACTCTCTCGATACTCTTCTCTGTCTCAATCAATTCCCTTTCTCTCTCAATTACTTTCTCAATCAACTCTCTCCTTCTCACGTAATCATACTTTCCTTCACAATTGATCTCTCTCTCGTGATTATCTCTGGACAGATCTAGAAAATATGTTTAACAATCCGGCGGATCGGCGCCGGTTTGTTACAGTGGTATCTGAGCAACGTTCCTGCGACAGTGGGAAAGCACTCCGGCAGAAGGCGATTAGAGCGGGATTTTCAGAGCAGCTGCTGACGGCGATCGAACAATCGATGACGGCGGCATTCGAGCGATCCACTGCTCTATGTATCAGCGAGATGCAGAGAGTGTTTGATAGCTGCACTCGTAGATCGGAGGCTCGCCGACGTGCAAACGGTGACTGGTATTCTGAAATCTCTCCACTCCCAACTATTCAACCAGTTTACTTAGATTTTGAAGTGGATGCAACACCTACTGTTGCCGAGATTCCAGATTTGGTCGGGATCGTTTCAAGCTCTCCGGCAGCCATCGTGATTGAAAATAAATCTCTCTCCAAGGAGAAAGAAGTTGTCGAAGAATCAGCTCAAGCGGAGGAGCCGGCCCGCTGGCGAGCCGAGCCCGAGAAACAAGTCGTAGAAGAAGCCGCTGCGAGTGGAAGAGCCGGCGATCGTTGAAGTCGAGACGAAGGACGTGGCAGCTGAAGAGACGAAGGCCGAGACTGAAACAACCGAAGAAGTTGTGGCAGAGAAAGAGACAGAAGCGGAGGAAACCCCTGCCGCAGAAGAGGATGCTCCGGCTACTGAAGCTGAGAAAACTGAGGAGTTTGGTCAGTTTGGTGAAGTTGAGTCTGTTAGGTTTCGATCCGTCCCTATTGTCGATGGGAAAATTCCGAGGAAGGGCGCTGTAATCAAGAAGAAAATCAATGAGAATGGAAATAGTGTCAATGCTTATATGGTGTTCAAAACAGAGGAGTCTGTACAAGCATCATTGGCTCATAATATGGCCGTGGTTGGTGGGAACCCTACCCGTGTTGACAAGGCTCGCCCACCTCGCAAGAAATTGAAGGGAGACGACGCCCCTTTATTGTACGACTGCTTGCTTCCCTCGTCAAAGATCCGAGTCTTGGGGACAAGACTCTTTAAAGAGGGGAGTATTGTCACACCCCGTACAATCGAGGAAGAGGAGAAGTATTTAGATGGAAGGAGTGGCTAGATGGCGAGATCGGGAGATGAGACGCGCGTGGACGTCTTGATGATTGGCCACGTATTATCGTATTAGTATCTATTTTTCGTATTAGTTTCCTTATTAATTCCTTTAGTTATATTTGGTTAAGTTGCTAGGGTTTAATTAAATTAGGTCTTAGTCGGATACTTATATATATCCGCTACTGTTTATTGAGTTGGTATCGAAAGTTAATTTTCTCTTATTCTTCTCTCTCAATTCTATCAACTCTCTCGATACTCTTCTCTCTCTCGATCAATTCTCTTTCTCTCTCAATTACTTTCTCAATCAACTCTCTCCTTCTCACGTAATCATACTTTCCTTCACAATTGATCTCTCTCTCTCGTGATTATCTCTGGACAGATCTATAAAATATGTTTAACAATCCGGCGGATCGGCACCGGTTTGTTACAGAATGTTAGTGAAGTTAGTATTGGAAATTTAAATGACAGATCCCAGATTTATTCAACATAAAATATGCTTGACATGATTAAAGTCCATGCTCTACTTTATCTATTAAAAAGGATTAATGAAATTTTATGTACGGGATGTGTGTACTTTTTTCTTGTCATGTGGAAAGAAAATTACTAGCATAATTATTTAACAGTGATTTTCTTATTACATATCTAGAATCATAATTGTTTTTATTGGTATTCTTCTGTGCAGTGTGGCCGGACTTTTAGTGGGTGTATGATACATGGTTCTGCTGTATGGCCTGTTTGTTCCTGACTGGGACTTTGATTTATCAAGTCTCAGCATGATCCTTCCAACTTTACTTGGAGCTAATTCGCAAACTGTGAGTCAAACTGCAGAACCTTGTAGCGCATTTGTTTGGGCTCTTCGCATTGAATATATACATATAATTGCCAAGTTTACTTTATCAAAAAGTGATCCCCTGAAAATATTTTAGGAAGACGTACATTTTAATCTGCCTGAGTTTAAATTGCTCTCTCTATGACTTGTCTATATTCTCTTTAAGTATTGTACTCAATTGTATAGATCATGCCTTTCACGTTTCTAGGTCCACTGTGGAATAAGGGGTAGTCTTGAATCGAGTTATTATGGGTGAAAACCATCTCTATCAACGTCCTGTGTATAGAAGAACCAAGGTACTCTCATAATATTTTTTCAAACAATTGTGTTTCTTGTTTTGGGTCTATTACTCTTTTCGACTCAACTAACCCTTTACTTTTTACCACTAAACCTGTTCACTTGCAGGAATGCAGTGTCAACTCTCCAGATTATGGTCCTCCGCCACCAAATTCCCCTGCATGGTGTCTCGCTCCATTTGATCCGGAGGGCATTTTAAGGTTAGGGATCAATCAATTTGTTCTTTTTTGTTTCTCATCCAAACAACTTATCCTTTTGGTGTTGCTCTATCGCTCGGTTATCTGATTCTTGTTAAAACAACTCATTTTCATTACTACTAATGAACTTAGCTCTCTGATGGCTGCCATTACATGTTTGGTCGGGTTGCATTACGGTCACATTCTTGTGCACTGCAAGGTAATTGCATTTTTTCCTCCTTGCAAAAATAGGATAAGTTGTTTTTATCCTTTGTCATCTCACACTTCAGTTCATGTTCCTGCAGGACCAGGTCCAGATGCAGAGATTAATTTTCTGGCTTATATCATCTCTTACTCTTCTCATCTCATCTTAGGCTATCTTTTAACTGTTGCATGTACTTCCCCTTTTCGAGTATCTCCCGTATTTTTCACTTCATTAACTTACTTCGTCTTCCTCACAACACGCTACTATAAAATACTTTGATTCTTCAGGTGTTCCTCTTTATAAACCACTCTACACATTAAGCATCTGGTGTTGTCTTAACCGTTGTTTATTTCATCGTGAGTTTCTGCTCTGCATGGTAGTCTGTTCTGTTAATGTTCCATGATTTCGTTACAATCATAATGCATTCGAATAAACTCTACAATGCAGGTAGACACAACACAAGATGCATCCGAAAGCCAACTCTAATATTTCAATGGATGGGAATGAATGGTCTGATTGTCTATGCTCTGGCTGCTTGTGACATATTTTCAGCTGCTGTCCAAGGCTTCTACTGGCGTTCGCCTGAAAACAATCTGGTACCGTACACATATCACGTATAACTCGTATGAGAGTGTATATATATATATATCACGGCTCAAGATCTCAAAGACGGTACACATATCTTGTCGCGTCTTTGTAATTTTTTGTGCTTGGTCAAGTACCCGTGAGACGATCTCATACTATGCCATCCCACCCCAAAATTATTTTTTCATATAATTGTTGGAGCTGAGACCCTAAATAAATTGTATTAATTAGTCAACTTTTTTCATCTGTAGCTGCATT
This sequence comes from Lavandula angustifolia, assembly GCA_028984105.1. Taxonomy (NCBI): domain Eukaryota; kingdom Viridiplantae; phylum Streptophyta; class Magnoliopsida; order Lamiales; family Lamiaceae; genus Lavandula; species Lavandula angustifolia. The sequence goes on along the minus strand of CM054821.1, from coordinate 15,142,940 downwards.
GCTAACAGTGAAAAATCACATTTTTCATAGGTTGACTGGTCGGAGAGGCATCTGCAATCGCTCTTCCATTCGGAGAAGTGGGGTACGTTGGACTTTGTTCCTCCACATGAAACGTATATACATAAAACTTTAATCCTTCAAGACTCTTCATCGATGGGGAAAAAAATTTATTACTAATGTTTTTTGTGAATATACATGAAACTTTACGAAATTAATCTCGGAATTTATAATTATTTAAAGAAAAATAAATAAAATGGTGCTAAAATAAATAAATGATGATGATGAGTAGGCTAAAAATGGGGAGGCAGATCGATGCTATCGAGGTTGTCACGACATCATGAATATAAACTTTTTCCGAGAATGATTAAACAATGCCTGGAAATAAAGTGGAAACATGTGTCATCGAGTGCCCAAAACCACTACTGCCCAATCTGAATTCTGAAACATAATTTTTTTAATATAATTACAAAAGTTTGAATTACAGCTATACATTCTTCCCCTTCTGACCCAGGTGCTTTATTTTTTCAAATAATACTATAATATCATGATTTCATTTCAACATCCATTTTTTTTTTTTATAATACCATGACCCAGGTGCTTTTTTTTTCACTTATTATATCGAGAATTCGAGATATATGATTTTTTTTTTATTTCCTAAGATGGTTTTTGAATTAATGCACGAAAATGATGTGAAATCATAACGCATCTCGGAAAGCAAACTTTTTTTATTGATTTCGAGTCTATATGTATTTAAATTTTAGCATATAATCCAAATTATTACTCTCTTCTAATTAGGGGTGAAGAAAAAAGTTACGACCCGCCCGACCCGTCCGCACCCGCCCGCATCCGCCCGCACCCGCGCGGTTTTTTTTAAATAACAAGTGTTATGGTTTGCCAAATCACTACCCCGCTGAACACGGGTCGGATAGCGGGTACAGACCATTACCCGTCCGCCCGCCCGCATTCTATTTATGATTTACTCCCTCCGTTCCACTTCATTGGTCCACTTTCTTTTCGGCACGAAGATTAAGAAAGTTGTTGGTTGTGTGTAAAATAGATAAAGTATTGGGTCCACTTGAATATATTGGAGTATTATTTTAAGTTAAAAGGAAAAGTAAACTAATAGAGTGGAACGACCCAAAAAGAAAAAATGGACTAATGAAGTGGAACGGAGGGAGTATTAAACAATATATAATACATTAAATAATACTACACATTACAATATCCAATTAGTAAATTCCACATTATATTTAATATTATAAATAATAGAATATTATATTAGGATTAATGAAATAAAAAATAAAAAATTATAGAAATACTAATTTAAAAACTTAATCTTCGACTACAGCAAGTCAGCAAGTCCATAAGTCAAAAGGAAAGTAATTCTCCCCTCAATCAAAGTTATTATTATGATATTATCTATTTCCTTTTGGAATCTTGATACTTTCTCAGTTTATTGTTATTCTTTTCGGATATGTAGGCTAGAAGAGTATAAGAGTACTAGTAGTGGTATTAAATTGACAATGTTACTATCATCTATGTGCTAAAGTGATATTAAGTTTGATAGAAAATATATGTTTCTATTGCTCTTCTACACTATAGTCAATCCGCAACCGCCCGCCTACCCGCATGAACCCGCACAACCCGAACCGCACGGTTTTAAAAAAAAAAACACCCGTACGGTTCGAAAAATTGATAACCCGCTACGGCGGGGTCGAGTGGATTTTTTTGTTGAAACCCGCCCGAACCGGCCCGTGTACACCCCTACTTCTAATTATTCAATTTCTTTTTTATATGGAGATTAAAAAAGTTGATAGTTAAGTGTAGAATAATACTACCTCCGTCCCGCTATTTCCGTCACATTTTATTTGGGCACGGAAATTAAGAAAGTAGATGATTAAGAATGAGATATGAGTAGATGGTAAAGTAGGAGAGAGAAGATGAGTGATAGTAGATGATAAAGTAAGATAGAGAAGATGGTAAAGTAAGAGAGAGAATATGATAAAATAAGAAAAAGTATGAGAGATAAGATGGTAAAGTATGAGAGAGATGATAGTTATTTTCAAATTAGTAAGTATGTCAGAAATAACGGGACGTCCATTTTGAAAAATTGTGTCAGAAATAACGGGACAAAGGTAATAATAAATAGGTAGGACCCATTAATTTATATAGAATATTGATTTATTAAAAAAAAGTGGATAATTAAAGTTGAACAACCAAAAATGGGCGTAGGGAGTAATATTAATAACTCTGCTTCCTTAGATTCCGCAAAGAATATTAGCACCTCTCTCTCTCTCTCTCGCTCTCTCTCCGACTGACATTGTCGTGATAAAATGGAAGACAGCGGAAGGCCGAGTTTCCGATCTGCCGGCGGAGAAAACAGGCTTGAAATAGTGAGTGGAAGAGGGTCTTATTCGTACAACGGCAACCCGATGAGTCGTCCTCCCGAATCGCCAGCGGTTCACGCGGTAGCGACTCGTCCGAGTCAGGCGGCGGCGAAGCCCTGGGGATTCGGCGACTCGGAGATGAAGCGGCGGAAGAGGATAGCTAGATACAAAGTGTATACTGTTGAAGGTAGGGTCAAAGCTTCCATCAGAAACGGTCTTCGCTGGATCAAAGCTAAATGCTCTGAAATTATACATGGTTACTAACTTCTTCCATTTTTTTATTTTCTGGGTCTTGATTTTCTGCTGCATGCTGGTATTTTTTTTGACATGATTCAGAGCTTGATTTTTGAGATTACTATTCTTGCTGTGATATGTTGATCCGTTGAATTTTTCTCAGCATTTTACTTCTTAGTTGAAAATTATCGAGAGAATTAAGTTTACCCAATTTCATATAACAAAACTCAAATTTACTATATTTACTACACAAAATACCCAATTTTACCAACACTATCCCTAACTTTATGAAAAAGTCAAAAAGCCAAGCGGGAATTGACAGATAGAGCGGGATTTTCCGAGCGGAATTTCTCGAGCGAGATGGAGCGGGACGTGAGCGGGATTTGAGCTGGGCGTGAGCGGGATTTGAGCTGGGCGTGAGCGGGATTTGAGTGGGTGAGCGGGATTTGAGCTGGGCGTGAGCGGGTTTGAGCGCGTGAGCGGGATTTGAGCTGGGCGTGAGCGGGATTTGAGCGTGTGAGCGGGATTTGAGCGGGACGCGAGCGGGATTCCGTGTTCTGTTTCAGATATTCGATTTCAATCATTTACGCAGTCTGACAAGTCTGAAAAGTAGGGGTTTTAAAGTAAAATTAGGTATTTTGTATAGCAAATATAATGATTGGGTAAATTTGAGTTTTGTAATATCGATTTGGGTATTTAAGAAATCACCTCATTAACTATATAAGAAAACACTAATGTAATGATAAAAAATCTAAAAACAGTTTATTTAAATTGTTCCAAGTAAGAAATTATATAGACATTAATATGAGGCAAGAATTCTCCTTTATTGATTAGAAATAAGTATGAATAAATACGAATGTGTATACAAACGACGTGTATATTTTATCCATATAACATCAAGTGGAATATGTATGGGTGATAATCCATCAAACCGAAACACGCACCGAGTGTGTGTACGATGCAAACCAACAGTAGATATTTCTATTACTGATGAATTCCTCTACCTGCCGTTCGCGGTGGCGTAATCGAATTTTGGTGATAGATTTGTTTGTAAAACTGAGCAATGAATTCCTCCGCCTTGGAGTCGATCATCTCATCTCCAGTAACCGCGTCGAACACCTCATCCTGATCTTCCTCATCGTCGCTGTTGCAGAGATCGCGGAGGTTCGACGCCGACGCGTACTGGCTCATCGTGCAGGAGGACGAGGAGGAGGAGGAGGAGGCGGAGGACGGCGCCGGAGACGGCTCCGAGAAGGCGTCACTCGCCGGCGACATCGCGTGCATCGGCGATTCAGGCGCCTCGTGCACGTGCAGCGGACGGATCGATCCGACGATCATCTTCCAATCGCGGTTGACGTTAACGGCGCTGTTGCTCTTCTCCTTCTCGATCGCCTTTTTCGCCTCTTTCTCGTCGGTGCGCTTGCGCATCATGAAGCGAGCCGCTCTGAAAATGCCGAATGCGCCGCTCTTCTTCTTCTTCTTCCTCTTGTCGGCGTTCAGCTGCGGCCGGACGTACGACGCAGCCTCTTCCCCAGCCACCTTCTCCATGACGAATTCATTTTCCCGAGTGAATTGCGTCATGTCCGTTTTGGAAATGTATAGATGTATCTATAATCTATATATAGATATATCGGTATATATCTCTACACACGCAGTATTTGCGTTTTTGAGGCTGGCCTCTACCTGCAAATTGCAGGGTAGAGAAGTAAGAAGAAGGCTTATGGGACGACCTTCTAAGCTGCAATGAGCGAGATTTAATATACACATTTTTTGTGTGAAATTACTGGATCACCCATAATTCTTGACCATAGAAAACATGGTGAAATTAGGGGTACACATATCTTTATGTTGTCATTGAGCATCTGATGCTTTTTTATGGTTTATGCATAATTTGAGGACGAAAGTAAATTTCGCGGGAAGTTTTTGAATGACAGTTTGTTTATATAGCCAAGAGATATGGGGATGATATTACCTATTTTACCAATTGGTACCCCCAAGTCAAAATTATGTTGTTTTGATACATAAAGTGATAAAACCATGTTGCTTAGTGCATTTTAATTCCAATAAAGTTCTTTAATTTACGTTATCGAACCAAAAAATACATTTGACTTCTATATTTGTCTAATTGTCTTGGTAATTGGTTTGGGAATTAATTAAATTGCTTCGAAACATATTCGAATCGAAGTGATCCGTTACCAGCACAACACATACTTACATTTGGCAAGAAAGATGCCACTTTCTCGTATAACAAACTAAAACAAGAAACAGAGAATAACTCGCAGGTAGAAGTACTAATCCCCCGGTATTGCCCACTCTGCACTTTAAACAAGAGCTGAAAGAGATCATAGCTAGAACTGCAGATGGGAAATGACACAGCGCGACGGGCAAGAATTCCAGTGATCGTGCTGTTTAATCTAATACGAAATGATCCTTTTCAATGCGGTTACCCTACAAGCTCTCCAAGTAGCTTGTCTTAGAAGATCAAAGTTCACTTAACCAAGAATGATAATTGATAGCAACACTTACGGTTTAGTACCTTACAAGCTCCCGTTCTGAGGATTTTGAAGATATGGCCCTAGCTTCCCAATTGCCGCCAAAATAAAACCTAACAAGTAGAAATTGATCGGATCGTATGAGACATATGATGCATTTCAAACTTGCAGAAATTTATCTGATTGGAGCTACAAAAAAACAACACATTAACTTCATTCACCACCCAAAATTATGCTCTTATACATGCTAAACTGCTTTAAAAAATTGCACTACCTAAGAATAGTGGTGAGGGCGTCCCCGGACGTGACTTAAATTCTGGATGGAACTGAGCCCCAACATAAAAAGGATGGTCTGTGAGCTCCAAAATCTGCATAAAGACAGATTTTAAGGAGTAAAAAACAACATAAAAACCAAAAGGGAAAGATAAAGAGTTACAAATTAGAAAACAAACGACAATGGCCATATTCCTAGGCAGTAATTGAAAAAAGAGGCACACAGCAGGGAGCCAACCTCCATCCGCTTTCGGGTTTCATCCTTCCCAACAAACTTTAGGCCAGATTCTTCCAGTGTGCTGACTAATTCTGGGTTCACCTGTAAAAAGTCATTACAAAATAATGATGAGCTAAAAAGTTCTAAATAAGAAGTTAAGTAAACCCAATAACTTATAGTTGTTCAACCTCATATCTATGCCTATGTCTTTCATCCACATGCTCTGAGTTATGGTAACTGTCGAGAAGAGAAGTTGTTAGAATATTTCATGCATGAATAAAAAAATTATAAACACTAAAAAAATATAATCCACATTCTTATCAAATCAATCAGTTCTTGGTAAGATCATTATGATAACAAATTAGAACACAACAAATTGGCATGACCACAAAATTAACTATCTCGGTCTCACAAATAGGGGCACTAAAGATTCATAGGTTTGCGAATTTAAGGGAAGTGAAATGGTATGGCAAATTACAGCTTTGCAGTCAAGCAATCTGGGGTCTGAAATAGTGTTCTTCGACTACCAAGTCTCATTGTGTTTCCCATGTGAGTTTTTGAACCCTGACATGCAAGGAACATCACATTAGTCAAATAAGAGAGTGTATCAAAGAGGAATACGAGAATCGCAACTACCTCCGGCATGAATATCACAACAGGATTGGGGGTCTCAGCATCAAACTCAGTGCTGTTAGCCCTTTCCATGCCCAAGATCTGTATTGTATGTTATGGAGTAAAGTTCATCTCCTCACAATGTGGTCGTGATAAAGGCACATAGATGGATTAAGGTATCTTACGTTTCTTGCAATCTCAATGACTGATATTTGCATGCCCAAACAAATCCCAAGATATGGAATTCTGTTCTCTCTGGCATATTTTGCAGCCAAGATCATTCCTTTGACACCCCGATCTCCAAACCCACCAGGAACCAAGACACATGCAGCGTTCTATAAAAGTTGGGTTGCTTGAGTATCAGAATAGTTGTTGACAAGTTGAAAACATAAGGACAAACAAGCCGCTTCGAAAGAAAGAATTTTGTTGCTATGAATACTTTGTCACAATATGGATCTGTCATAAAGAGGGACCAAAATAGAACAGTTCAACGATCTAAGCAACGAGCAAGAACTGAGAGATCTCCATATTGTGAACCAGTTGCAAGGTCTATGGTTATTTACACCAGCAAATTCAGAAACAGGATTTCAAAATATTCATGACTAAGTTCTTTAAGGTTATATTTGGCAGACATAAAGACGTTGATTATGACATATGATACTATAAAATAGTGTATTTTGCACTAGTATAAAAGCATACAACAGATTGCTGCAAAGCACATCTTCACTGAAAAAGGACAGAGGAACCGTTATAAAAAATAAGATGCATGATAGGAACCATGTCGGACCTCATAAAAAAATATATACTAGAAGAAATGTGTAACAATTAATGATGTGAATACAGAATAGCTAACAAAAAAGTCATTACCCTAAGAGTTTTCCAAGCTGTCGCATGAGCTTCTGGTGTCTGTATTCAGAAGTAAGTTGTTGATTGTAAGAGACGTGGTTCTGAATCAAGACCTGGGAAGGTAAGATATTATTAAATGTAAAATTCAAACATCCATACAGATAGTGCAGAGTCATCTTCAAGATCTGAAGCTGCAACCCAATCAATAGCGGGCTTCAATGAACAAGCAATACAAGCATGCAAAAGGGCCTGCAAACAACCCGAGAAGAATTATATATCACATCTAATGGATCAGATGGAGGACAACTTCACTTGGTTGAGCTTAGAGAGGGAGGGAGGAGGAGGAGGAGGGGCATGACCCACCTTGACCACCGATAAATAAGAATCTGTCATTCCAACATATTTCCCCACCATTGCAATTCTTACCTGCATGAGCAAGGACTTATTAATTCTGATTTTAGAAAGGGACCAAAGAATATTAAGGGGAACGATACAAACAGAGTTTGTGAGGTTGTCAAAAGTTCCAGCCCTTTCGGTCCATTCTTGTAAATTAGGTGGATGTGCAACACTGAAACAGAATATCCGAACCATGTCACGCCCATTCAGGTTATACCTTATGCGAACTCTTTTTTCCGTATTATATAGCAAAAATAAGCTCCTGGAAAGAATAAGAGACTACAAGAGAAATGGAAATTGCAAGATGGAATTCTACAAGCAAAAAATAGAAGTCACCTTAGTAGATCCAGATGTCTTAGAATGGCATCATGTGCATTTTGATTCTGAACATAAGAATTTTTTGCAAAGTTAGAACTGAGTAGGGCAGAAGATTGGCAGTCCAGGTTTTACAGATAAGGATTACACACCCGAAGTAGTAGAGGTATGTGCCAAATATTTGGAACGTCATGGATATTGAGTATATTGTCCACCTAAGTGTAACAACATAAACCATAAATAAATAATCATAAATAAAATCAAAAAATAAAAGGCACGCATATTGCAGAGTGCAGAACAAAAATTGCAAATAACTTACAGGGACATGGCAAAATTGTGACAGTTTCTGCCTTGTATTATCCAATAAAGGCTACAACATAAAACATGAACCACAATAAATCATTTCAACAATTGTAAATATTAGTGATCCACAATTGTAAACATTCAGTCATTATTGACATTCAACTTTGTTCTAGAGAACTTAACTAAAAGAAAAAGATTCAACAGAAACAAGGTACCTCTGCGGAACGGCAAGCCAAAAAATTTGGTGTCAAGCCTAATGCTCTCAACTCTCGTACACTGTGCTGTGTGGGCTTAGTTTTCTGCATGTATTAACATGTATGAGACAGAAATTCAGCTTCACCAAAAGTATATAAATAAATGGCTATGAACAAGTTTTGGAAGTACAAATATTAATAGAGAAGCGAAAAGCATTACTTGTTCACCAACAACTCCAAGAACAGGTATAAGGCTGACATGAATCAGACAGAAATTATTTTGTCCTAAGCAAGAAAACAACCAAAAAGAACACTATGAGTGGAAACCCATAAGGAGGTGTCTAACTGTTAAAGCAAGAGAAAGAAATGAAGTAGTAACCAAAAAATGAATCTAGAATAAGAGAACATCCTGCACGGAGGTCATTCATGCAACCTTACCCACTGAGAAGAGTAGCTGCCGCAGAGCTTCAATGAATGGCATTGATTCAATATCACCTGGACAAGGAATATTACAAATATTGAGGTACTTGAAGATAAGACTTAAACATGAAGTGAAACTCTCATCTAGAAAACTATTTACCTACAGTGCCACCCAATTCTATAACACAAACATCTGCAGGACCTTCTTTTCCATCCACAGGGATAGCAGATACTGATTCAATCCAGTTCTTAATGCCATCCGTAATGTGGGGAACCACCTGGACTCAGCCCAGCCCAGAACAGAGAGGCAAAGCACAAGAATCAGTGTCAAGTCACTCGTTATATATAAACCAAATAATACCCAAAAATTAATACAACCTGTACTGTCTTCCCAAGATAATCCCCTCTCCGCTCCTTTTCAAGGACAGACTGGAAAATGAAACACCAAATAAGTGCCTTAGGAAAGAAATATACAATTATGTCCACTAGGAAGCTAAGGTCAACAGCACCTGATATATCTTTCCTGTAGTAATATTGTTGTCTCTAGTTAGTCTCACATCCAAAAATCTTTCATAGTTACCTAAATCCAAATCCACCTACCAAAAAGATGCAAAAATAAATTCTTAATTAATAGTCTGCAACTCAAAGTAAGCAGTTTAAAACCACATAAAAAAATAAGAAGACTAGCAAGTCTGAAATAATTATAAATCCGGATTTAACATGATAAAAAGTTTCTACTGATGGTTGGGAAGTTTGGGGATACCTCTCCTCCGTCATCGAGAACGAAAACCTCCCCATGCTCAAATGGGGACATTGTACCAGCATCTGTATTCAAATAAGGATCTGAAAATATATAAAGGATGTGAGTAGGAACCAGTAATAAATTAAGCAACAATACAGATCCGACAAAACAAATACCTAACTGGAATTACTAACAGAAAATGAAATAAATTGTAATGCCAGAATCAATGTTCTCAAATCAGATAAATTAAGCAAAATCCGCTATAGCCTAAACCAAATTCATCTGGCAAAACGAACTCTAAATATTTTTATGGATCATGCAATGGATTTTATAAGAAACAAAAGAGGAAATTCTACAGAAAGTGTAAGAATTCAACTCGATAAAAATTCTATGGATCATGCAATGGATTTTAAGAATATTTTTCTCGATAACAAGCTTCAGCTGAAATAGTCCCTAGCAAACCCGTCAAAGAGCCACCGCACCGATCAATCCAGACGTCTGGAGGAAACTATTGGTCGTTTCACATCCATATTCAAGTTCCAAATCCAAATTTACTCCTAACATCCTCCTTAACATATTAATCATCACTTTCACGAACTCTTAAAACTCATCCGACCGCATGCACAAAGACGCCATAACAGAAGCAAAGGCCTCGTGCAATCACGTTCAGGAACTACTCCTTCAGGAATAGACTCACGTTTTCAATTTCCACAATCCTAGGTTTAAACCAACGCCATTCGAGCAATAAAACGGTAAACAAAAATCAACAAAGAAACAGCAGCAAACCGATTTCTCGCACACAAAACAACAAACACACCAATTTTAATGGAGGTCACGCGCAGTCCGCACGCTTTGAGCACGACGCCGATGCTGCTGGCGGTCACGCCTTTGCCGAGGCCGCTCACCACGCCTCCGGTGACCAATACGTACTTCATTCCACACCTTCCTATCAATCAGTAGAAGAATATGGAGAGAATTTATATTCCGTCGCCAAAACTGAAGGAAAAACGATTGTTCAGCGAGAATTTGTGCCGATAACCGAGCGGGAAGAGGAAAGCTCTTGACTCGAGGAATAATGAAACCTCTACTATGTCAAGTTGTCAACTCCAGTCGCTATCTCTATTCCCACAACGGCTTTGAGTTTTTACTTGGGAGGGTTTCCTTATAAGTTAAGGCTAAAGCCCTAATTTCCGAAACCCCTTCCGAAACTGCCAAATTTTGAACAAAAGTCGGGAAATTTTAGTTATTCGGATTGAATAGGTGGCCCGTTGTTGTTGGGCCTAACACGAATCTCGGCTGTATATTGGCCCGTTAGTATAGTTTTTTTTAATAGAATCATCTATCAAAGCTTCATCTCCTCCAATAAAATGGTGTATTTTATATTATAATTATATGTATTGTTTGCATTAATAAATCCTAAGGGTGATTTGATTTAGGGGAAAATAGGCATGTTCAATATTTTATTAGTGAAGTATGAAATAAGACACAATAAATGTGATAAAAGATTCTTAGTGAAAATCGACAACGCGAATTTCTCTAGTTACATGAAGAAAAAATTGTTTTATGTTTTATGAACAATTATAAAGAGTGGGATTTTGGCCCCATAATAATTTGCATATGCAACAGAAATGCCTCTACAGTTAGTAGTGTTTTGAAGTTGAGATATAGTATTATTTTGTAGAAGAATTGATAACTTAATATTTACTTGTTAATTCAAATAGTTTTTTTAAGGGTTGATCGGGTGGGACCTCGGTTGGGTCAACCAATGGTGACTCGATTGACCCGATTTGACTCATTTTATTATTATTATTATTATTATTATTATTATTATTATTATTATTATTATTATATTTTCTATTTTTCTATTTTATTATTTATTATATGAAATTAGCATAAAATTTAATTTTCTAAGATTATACACTAATAATTTAATTTCTTCCGCACAATAATTAAAAAACTAGACTAATGAAAACCGGAATTATCAATCATATCTTTCCATGTCGGCCACCGTTAATCTTTTATTCATAGATTTTTTTTTTTCTTAAATTATCTTTCAATCAATATTTATTTTTGAGTTTGTATTATTGAGTTGATAGTTACTAAATTTGAGTTGATTCATTGATAGAATCGTCAATTGGATGATTTAAGCTTGAATGTAATATAAAATTCATGTTTGTATTGAATTTAGTTATTTTAATTATTATATTCTTATATTTTAGATCATGTGTTAAATGTCATGATCTAAGGACATGATCATGGAAAATTAGCAATACTAAGTTTTTTTTTTTTAAAAAGTTAACATTATTATTTGTGCGTTTTTTACATAATTATCTTATTGTATACTCCCTCCGTCTAGCTATTTGTGGCCACATTCTTTTCGGCACGGGAATTGAGAGAGTAGATGATAAAGTATGAGAGAGAGTAGATGATAAAGTATGAGAGAGAAGATAAGTAAGATAATGAGAGAGTATGAGAGAAATGATGATAAAGTAGGAGAGAAAATGTAATAAAGTAGGAGAGAGAATATGATAGAATAGAAGATATGATAATAACTTTTTACCAAATAAAGAAAGTGACCACAAATAACAAGACACCCTTTCGGGAAAGTGAGCCACTAATAGCGGGACATATGAAGTATTTAAAAGGACATTCGGGTAATCGGATCCATCCATCAGTTCAATTCATATAACTACTAAATTTTAATTTTTGGGGTCGATATCCGGCTGGGTTAGAGAACACAGTTTTTACTGCAATAGAAAGTTTTCTATTTAAGTAAAAATAAAAACCCGAGTTAGTAAATGAGTGGGAGAAACGTGTGTGCGTAGAAAACAATAAGACAACGATAATGGGCCTGGGAAATTGTACAGGAAGCCAGAAGTCACGTGCTGCACCACATGTCCACTGTAATGGTCGGCCTGAAATTTGTACATAACCCCTACGCTTTTTTATGACTTTGCAAACCACACGAAGATACAAACTGTTTAGATCAATTATATGATACTTTCCCAATTAACATATTTATTTGTTTTCAATATAGAGATTAAGAAAATTGATAGAGATGTGTTAAAATAGTGGATCAACTGACTGCAGTTCACAAGTTATTTCTTTTTTTAAGAAACAAAACAACAATAATAGAAAAATCCAAAAAGAAATACCAATCATGTTTAAAATACATTCTTAGATGATTTTTTTATATTTGTGAAATTTGAACATATAATCTCCGATTAAGATAAATACGTCCAACTGTTACGAATCTATTTAAAAGGGACGTCACTATCCTTCTACATTGATATGTATCGATGTATAAATAACTTTATTACGTATATCCGTTATGTTATATTATAAGTGACTCACTTTCTTAATTCATACATTCCATTATAAATGATCTATCTTAAAAATAACTAATATGTGAATCTAATTTAACTGTTTAAAAGTAAAATAATGTACATCATAAAAACAAAATTTTTTATTTTTTTGTTGAAAAGCACCGAGTCACTTATAATATAAAATAGATGAATTAATTATTATTTAATTATAAATAAATATTTATTAGAACTTGGTGAGAATATTAAAGGAAAGGATGCATAGAGGACAACATATCAAATATGGTAAATTTTGGGTGGGGCGTGGGAGAGTGTATCTTTTTTTTATGACGAGGTGCGCATAGAGTAAACTCGTTCATGTGCAATAGCCTGTAAATCACACAAAAGAGTTAAACCACTTTTAATGCGACAGGGTGATAAACACACACATAACATTTTTAATAGGATTTGAAACTATAACCTATCGATCCTGATCCACTCACATTTACCGCTATGTCATCTCATAAGAACAACAATAATCTGGCGCCTTAGACTGCTCGGAAGGGGGAGAGTGTATCTTCTAACATGTAACATGTGATGTACTGATGGTACAGTGTTTAAAACATAAAAGCATATTATAATATTTATGACAAGGCTTCCGATTTTAATTGCATCAAATTTGGATTGAATGTCTCTGTCTATTCATACATTATAGTATGAATTAATTGTAATTTCGTAGTACTCCTATACTCCTAATTTTAATAACAATAAATAAAACTGAAATTAATTTAATTTTGATCTTAATTTATGGGCAGCAGCACCAAATCTGGCAGAGTAGACAAAAGCCACAGGGAAATGGCAGAGTGCCCCTCCTCGCTCACAGCGCTCTCTGCATCTGCTTACAATAATTGCGTGTCCAACAAGATAAGTCAGTCTTTCTCTCAGAATCCCCATTTCCCCATGCTCCTTCTCCATTTCTCTCTCCAATAATGTTTCTCCCTCATCTCTCCTCCGCCGCTGACCCGCCGCGGTACAGCGACGACATCGACAGCACCTGTTCGACTCCGTTCGTAAGCGCTCCGTCCAGTCCTGGACATGCGCCGCCGTCCGGCTACTTCTTCAGCGCTCCGGCGAGTCCAATGCATTACCTTCTCTCGTCAGAGAAAATGAAGTCGGCGGCGCCGGAATACGAACCTGTGTTTCTGTCGTCGGACTCTGGTTCGTTTGAGTTCGAGTTTTCTTCGCGGTTTTCGCCGACTGGTTCGGGTAACGGTTCGATGACGTCGGCGGATGAGCTGTTTGTCAACGGTCAGATCCGGCCGATGAAACTGTCGTCCCATTTGCAGGTGCCGCAGGGAAGTGTTGCGCCGTTTTTAGATCTGTGCAGCGATGGAGCCGCGAGTGTGAGAGGCAGAGATCTGAAGGCGCGCGGTGCGAAATACTCGCACAGGAAAGCTAGATCCATGTCGCCGTTCCGCATCACGGCGGAGTACGACTGGCAAGGCGTCGGCACCGGCGCCGTTGAACAGGTGATTGGGGCGAAAGAGGATGAATCGAACGATGCGACGCCGTCGTGCTCCGCTTCGTCGTCGCGGTCGTCTTCGTCGGGAAGGAACTCGAAGAAATGGATATTTCTCAAGGATCTTCTGCACCGGAGCTCGAGCGAGGGAAGAGCGAAGAACAAGGAAACGTTCTGGTCAGCGATTTCCTTCTCTCCGGCGAAGGAGAGGAAGAAAACAACCTCATCTCCGGTGCTATCGCCGTCATCTTCTCGCGACGAGAAAAAAGGCAAAACCGAGACGAAGAGAGAGGTCAAAGTCCCAGCTGGAAGACCTGCGAACGGCGTATGGCGGCGGAGCGTTCCGCCGTCGGCGCACGAGCTGCATTACACGGCGAACCGTGCGCAGGCAGAGGAGATGAAGAAGAAGACGTTTCTTCCGTACCGGCAGGGTCTACTCGGTTGCCTAGGGTTCAGCTCGAAGGGTTACGGCGCCTTCAGTGGATTCACCAGAAACCTGAATCCGATTTCGTCCAGGTGAAATTGAAATCCCAAGTATTCCTATTTTTAAATATCTGAATTTTATGAAGATTTAATGTATAGTTCGTGTGTTTGTTTGATTTCCTGTTCAATGCTTCGATCTGTGGGAGAAGAAGCTCTTCGATAGGAACTGAATCACTTTCATATGTGATCTTGTTTCAATTCATCTCCCATGGATGTGATTTATTCTATATTTTCAGATGTGTGTGTATGGAAATATATAGCGACATTATTATGTAAGTTTTGCACACATTTCACCATAATTTATTTTGTGAACGATTTATGAAAAAAAAAAGAAAGAAAGAAAGAAAATTGGAAAGACAGTTTATGACATTTAGAAATGGTGAGCTGTGGTTTCTTCTGTTGGGAATAAGATCAATTAGGTCACCTCATTGACTAACTGGACAAAAAATAATGCTCAATCCCACGCCATTTGGTGTACATTTAGAGAGTCAACTATATTAATTATTACAAACTCGGTGTTGAAAGATTGTGAGTTGGCGGCATATATCCACAATCCGGAATTTTAGTTATATTCTGAAAATTTCTTAGTATTCTGCAATTCCGCCTACTTTTGTAATAGCTTAATTTTTTTTAAGTGTTTAAATTAAGAAGAAGTTGATAAAAATGGTTTATTAGAGAATTTATGGTGTGTTTGTAAAAACTGCTTAAAAGAAGATAAATTAAAAAAATAGTATTCGTAAAATTTATACTGTAGTAGCTTATTTTGTGATTTATAAGTAAAATTTCAAATCATAGCTTATCCGAAATTATAAATATGCAATTAAGTTGGAGAAGTTGACAAAAATCAACTTAACCAACTTCAACTTATTCAACTTAAATGTAGAGAATTTTTTTGAATTTAAGCTGTTGCAAACACAAAAAAAACAGTTTTTTCTTAAATTAAGCTAGAAGTTAAATAAGTTAAGCAGTTGCAAACACCCACTTACTAAACTCCATTCGCTCCATTTATATTATCTCATTTTTTTTAATCGGGGTGTTCTTAGATTTTATCTCCTTTTATAAAATGACAAGATTTAAAGGTTAGGATTTACATACAATTTTGGAGATCATCAAATTTGCGCACACAATTGCATTCAAAAGAAATGAGATAAGATATATAAGACGAAATAATCTTATAGTTAAAGTTATGAGTTGAATATCAACATCTAAGATCGAGCTATGGGGGCTGTGATTGGGAGGAATCTCTCATATTAAATAAAATTGGGATTTATATGCTGGTTTACTCAGATATGCATCTTAAATAATGGTTGTCGGTTTTATCGTCATGAAAACAGAAAACAAAAGAGACATGTGTGATGGAGAGATAATTAGATTGTAATGTTGCTAGTTGGTAGGTGTATCTGCCCCACGCCGTAGCTTTTGAAAGCAATGAGTGTGTACTTTTTGGATGCTATCTCTCTCTCTTAGCTCTTTCTTGCAAAATACTCTCCACTATCTACCAACCCAATTCCAAGGCATAGATTCAATTTAAATTAAGAAAATGAAATCAAGGAAAAAACATTATAAAAATAACTTAATCTTAAAAAAATCCAATAAACCTTATATAATCGAATCCAAAATGTTCATTATTTTTATTGAGAAGAATTTATTGATGGGCTACAACCCGAAATTAGCCCTATTATATGGGCCCAATTAAACCCGAATAACATGTCCAATGGATCCGGCCTATAAAGAGGATCAGGATCCGACAAATATCGGGAAAGAAGAATCCTTTTTTTACTTTAGATGGCCAAAATCCAAATTCCGGGACCAGTTGAAAAAGTGAATCAATTCTCCAGCCCTTTTTACTTTTTCATATTTTAATATCTTCTTCCAGTTTCTTTGTTTTTTTCACAGTCAAATGCAAACTTGTTTTTGTCGCAGTGCGGCGATTAATTTGTTTTTGTTTTATTGGGTTGGAATGAAGTGACGGAAGTGAGTGGAGGAAGATTTGATTGTTGTGGACGTGGTGTAGAGAAATGGGGCCGGAAAGTAGTGCCGCCGCTGTTAGAATCGTGATTAAGCAAAGAAGATGAACCCTAGTTTCGATCGTGAGAGAAAAATAGTACTGTATTATTGAATTCAGAAGATATCGCAAGATCTTTAGCTATAGCTATTTATAGAAACAAAGGTAACTAACTCTATTCTAGAAGCGTCTATTGCTATGCAGTTACAACGAAATCGTAAGATAGTCAAACACGTTTCTATTAGTTTTATTATGTGCCGTCGATCTTCATTAAATCTCATCCAACGGTCGTGGCTTGATCCATGGAAAACAGAAATAATTGCCATCATCTTCTTCATCGGCATCCTTCTTCTGTAACAAAACAAAACTGTGATCAATCAAGAATCAAGAATCCGAACACCCCCCCTCAAGATGGACCCGATGCAAGTCAGAGAGTCCCATCTTGGACAAAAGAAAACGGAAACGTGGCCCGGGCAAGATTTTGGTGAAGATATCAGCTAACTGGTCGGAAGTATGAATCGTAGTAGGAACAAGAAAGCCTTTCTTGAACTGATCTCTGACGATGTGACAATCAATCTCAAGATGCTTCGTACGTTCGTGGAATACCTGGTTCTTCGTGATCTGAATCGCTGCATTATTGTCACAATGCAGAGGAATAGGAAGAGGAACCATGACATGAAGATCACGAAGAAGATAGGATAACCAAAGTAGTTCCTTAACAGAGCTCCCCATAGCACGGTATTCAGCCTCAGCTGTGGAGGCAGAAACCGTGGTCTATTTCTTGCAGCGCCAAGAGACTAAAGAACTGCCAATATATATACAGAAATCGGTTAAGAAGCGCCGTGTAGTTGGGCAAGTACCCCAGTCAGCATCACAATAACCATATAAACTAAACTGGTCATGGGTGCCAGCAAAGAAAAGCCCTAAAGAAGGGCAACTCTTGAGGTACCTCAACACATGTAGAATACCCTGCCAATGCACCTGCTGTGGCTTAGCAAGATGCTGACTCAACTGCTGAGTTGCATGAGTTATATCAGGCCGAGTAAGGTTCAGATACAATAATTTCCCTACTAACTTTCGAAACTTATCCGGATCAGAAAGAAGAGGAGAATCCGGATTATGCAACATGGCACCCTGAGGTAAGGGAGTTGAAGTAGACTTACAGCCAAGAAGCCCCACTTCATCGAGCATGTCCAGGATGTATTTTCTTTGAGTGAGATAGATCCCTTGAGAGCCTCGAGCCAACTCCATTCCCAGAAAATAACGAGCAGCCCCTAAATCTTTGATGGTAAATTTGGAGTGTAAGAACTGCTTTAACTCATCAATCAAATCCAAATTTGGCCCTGCCAACAGAATATCATCAACGTAGACAAGAAGAACTAAAAATTTGTCCCCAGTACCCATGGTAAAAAGGCAGTGGTCATGAGCTGATTGCACAAAACCAAATTGAACAAGAGCCTTACAAAATTCATTGTTCCATTCTCTAGAGGCCTGCTTGAGCCCGTACAAGCTCTTGACTAGTTTGCAGACCTCCCCTTTTTTAGCCTTAGCAAAGCCCTGAGGTGGCTGCATATAGATCTCGTCTGACAAATAGCCATGTAAAAACGCATTATTAACATCAATTTGATGTAAATGCCAGTCATGATGAGCAGCAAGAGCAATAAGAAGGCGTATAGTAACTGGCTTAGCTACGGGAGAAAACACTTCATCATACTCTATGCCTTGCTCTTGCTTATACCCTTTGGCCACTAGTCTAGCTTTAAATTTTTCAACCGAGCCATCAGATTTCAACTTCACCTTATAAACCCACTTTGACCCAATAGCCTTTTTACCTGGAGGTAGAGGAGTGAGGGTCCAGGTCTGATTTTGCTCCAGGGCATTTAACTCTGAATTCATGGCTTCCTGCCACTCAAGAAACTGACTGGCCTCAGAATAGCTCTGGGGTTCTTGCAATGTGGTAATGTTGGTGAGAAAAGTATCATAGGAAGAGGTAATGAGAGGAGATGTAATATAGGGAAAAGTAGGAGGAGTAAGGCTAGTCATATGCCCAGAAGTCTGAGAAGCAACAATGGTATGACTAACAAAATCATGAAGCCAACCAGGTGGTTTGCTTATTCTTCCAGACCGGGACACCACAGTGGAGGGAAGATTGGTATCAGTTATGGAATCAACTGTGGGAGGAATAATCTGAGGAGAAGTCTGAGGTTCAGAAGTAGAAAGGGAATCTGTATCAAAATGAGAAGATGAACACTCAGGTACAGGACCAATTGGTTCATCCTCATCAATTTGGCTAGTAACATCAGAAAGAAAAGGAACAAGCTCCAACCCATCAGCAGAACAATCTACTTGCTCAGTGTTAGAAAGCTCTGCAAAAGGAAAATTATGAGGAAAAAATCTTATATCTCGAGAGATAATTACCTCATTAAGTCCCAAATCATAGAGTAAATAAGCTTCGTGTGTAGGAGCATAACCTAATAGAACACACTTCGAACCCCTGCTATCAAACTTCTTCTTGTGAGGTGTTGTATTGGCGGCATAGGCTAAACAACCAAATGGCTTGAGCAAAGATAGATCTGCAGGTCTTCCAAACAAAACACTATAAGGGCTGGTCCAGCCTAAGATCTTGCTAGGCAATCGATTGAGGATCCAGGTGGCTGTTAGGATAGAGTAGGGCCAAAAACGTTCTGGCAACTGACTGTGGAACATAAGAGCTCGTGCTATCTCCAAAAGAGATCTGTGTTTCCTCTCCACAGTCCCATTTTGCTGAGGAGTATAAACACAGCTCTTAAGATGTATAACCCCATGATCTTGCAGCAGCTTTTCAACTGCAGAATTAAGAAATTCAGAGCCATTGTCTGTTTTAATATTCAGTATTCCTCTGCTGAACTGATTCCGCACCATTTGAATGAAGATATATAGTATCTTTGGAACATCCTTCTTGGATTGAAGTAAATACGTCCACGTGCATCTGGAATGGTCTTCCACAAGAGTTAGGATATAGTTGGTATTGGAGATATTTTCCACTGCGTAAGGCCCCCACACATCGGCATGCACCAACTCAAATAGGACCTCTGATCTTCTGTTTAATGTAGGAAACGGATTCCTACATTGCTTTGCATTATGACAAATCTCACATTAGGCCAGCTCCTTTTGTCCCTTAGCACTGCAT
The DNA here is from genome assembly GCA_028984105.1 of Lavandula angustifolia. Lineage (NCBI taxonomy): Eukaryota > Viridiplantae > Streptophyta > Magnoliopsida > Lamiales > Lamiaceae > Lavandula > Lavandula angustifolia. Next base: position 15,123,031 of record CM054821.1, on the reverse strand, counting down.
TTCTCTTTGACTTCAGTTAAATGAGACAAAGCCTGATAAGAGGCATGTCCCAAACTGACATGCCAATCCAGCAAGGTTCCATTCTGTACTGCATTAATGGTATGGATCTGGGGTTTTGATTCCAACACATACAACCTCCCCACGGCTTGTCCAATGCAGATAATATGATCATTATCTGCTCTTTGTATAAGGCAATGGCTAGAATAGAATGTGCATCTAGCCTTAAGTTCACTTGTCAGCTGATAGGTAGAGATTAGATTGTGAGTAAAGTTTGGAACGTACAACACATTGTGTAGGACCAATTCATCTACTGGACAAATTGTTCCCACTTCAAAGATGAGCTGAGTAGCTCCATTTGGAAGATATATACTCTGAGGAACTTCTAACTTTCTGAGATTCTGAATCAAATCCTGATTACAGCAAATATGATTGCTGGCTCCGGAGTCCATGATCCAAACCGAATGGCTCTTAAACTCCCCAAACGTCCCAAATGCATAATGTTTTTCTAGACTAATCAACGGATTAGATGTGTGTACAGAATTGACTGAAGTTCCAGAAGGACTCTGTAACTTGCTCATAGCTATGGCAATCTCCTGCTGCATAATAACACTAAGTTGAGAAGATTCATTTGAAGGACTTCCTTCTCCACCTTGCATAACACATTGCACTTGTTGCTTCATATTTCCATTCCTTTCTTTCAGCCTCATAAACCAATCAGGAGTTCCATGTAACTTGAAACACTCATGGTGTTCATGCCCAACAGCTTCACAATGTGTACATCTTAACTTCTTTCTTTCCTCCTTAGTCATCCTAGGTTTAAAATTCCCTCCTCTATCTTTTCCAACATAACCAGAGCTCCTAGACTGCATTTGCATCACACCATGTGTCTGTGGTGGAAGGTTCGTGGTGTGTTGAGGTACAGCTAGTATAGATCGATTCATGGAAGCAGTGTTCCCAGAGGTAACCTTCCTTTGGTCCTCGTCCTGTTGTACCATGTTATAGGCCCAGCTAACCTTTGGTAAAGGATCATGTAATAATATTTGACTTCTAACTGTGTCATACACATCACTTAAACCCAGTAGAAACTGCATTAACTTTTCATTTTCATGATACAAGTCAAGTATCTTTCCTGCAGCACACACACAACTTGGAGGTGGTAACAACAAATCAAGTTCATCCCACATAGCTGTAAGATTGTTGTAATATAGCATTATGGACTGAGATCCTTGCTCAAAACCTGCTAGCTCCTTTTTCAACTTATAGATCTTAGGACCATTACAACAATCAAAACGTTGCCTCAAAATATTCCATAACTGGTGTGAGTTATCCTTAAGTATAAAAAATTTCGAAATCTCAGCAGAAATGCAATTCATTATCCACGAAAACACCATGAAATCAGCTTGAATCCAGGAGTTGTAATTAGGATCATTAACAGGAGGTTGCGGAATAGTACCATCTATGAACGGTAATTTGTTTCTGCCTGCAAGCGCACGCCGAACGGCTCTGCTCCATGCGTAAAAGTTCGGTCCAGTGAGCTCTGCAGCCACAAGCTTCAATCCTGAATGATCGTGCGGATTCAAGTAATACACATCATTGATCCGATGCTGCGAATCCGCATTATTTCCTCCTCTTCCACTGTTTGCCATCGATTGCGAAAACTCCTCCTCCGAAGGTGGTGTTGAAGAACAATCACCAGTTTCTTCCCGAACAATATCACTCCATGTCACCTTCCGTTGCCTTGGCATGAAAGCTCTGATACCATGTTAGAATCGTGATTAAGCAAAGAAGATGAACCCTAGTTTCGATCGTGAGAGAAAAATAGTACTGTATTATTGAATTCAGAAGATATCAACAAGATCTTTAGCTATAGCTATTTATAGAAACAAAGGTAACTAACTCTATTCTAGAAGCGTCTATTGCTATGCAGTTACAACGAAATCGTAAGATAGTCAAACACGTTTCTATTAGTTTTATTATGTGCCGTCGATCTTCATTAAATCTCATCCAACGGTCGTGGCTTGATCCAACGTGGAAAACAGAAATAACTGCCATCATCTTCTTCATCGGCATCCTTCTTCTGTAACAAAACAAAACTGTGATCAATCAAGAATCAAGAATCCGAACAGCCGCTTCGCCGTCGACGAGCGTTAAACGAGGTAGAGATCCCGAAGATGAGGTTTACGTAGATAACCTGAACTCTCATAAGCGATATCTTAGCGAGGTGTGAATTCCTTTCCAATTTTTTCTTTTCGTGGTAATTTCTCTCTCGTCCTCCCTTTGAATTTTGAATCGTTTTCTCCTAGCTTCTTAAAATGCATGTTCTAACGAGTTAATTGAAATTCACTTTTCCCCAATCATGGATAGGTGTTCAAGTTCCTGCAACTTTTTTTACGTACTCGCGGATTTATTTTCTTCATCTGGAATTCAAATCTATGTAGAATTCAGTTTGAAATTTGCTAGTTTGCTTTTCGGAGCTGTAAATCTTGCTAGCTAATGAGTAGTATAAACTTCAACCGTGAGACTTTTTTTCACTTTTCATTACTTTGAGGATTATCCAGTCTAAATCTCACCAACACCTTTCGGTTAATCCGGAGTGTTTACTCATGATTAGTGCTTGTGGATAGCTAAATAGAAGAAAAAATGTATATTTTTCCACATTTGACTTGGAATGCTAGTTGATTAGTTTTGCAAATGTCCCAATTTTCTGTTTAGTGTGTGCATATGTAGTCTTGGATTTATACATTACATATAAAGAATTTGTTTTTTGCAGATCATGGCTTCAAGTTTGAACGGGCTGACGGTTGGAGATACACTGTCTGACAATCTAATGGATTTTCCTGTAAGGTCCGAGATAATGATGCCCTATCTTAGGTATGGTTTCTTTTATGCGCGCGCCAAAATTAGTAGAGTGTATTACATATGTCGGTATCAGACACGCTCACAAGCACATGTTATGGGGGGTAATTGTTTCGTAGAAGTTGTGTGATTTAAAGGTGAAAAGCATGAAGTTTGACAACCAAGCAAAGCTGAGATTGCCATTACCCATGAGATAATCTTTCAAGAAATATGAATGAACTGCATGTAGATGAGGAATGAAGTCCAATAAACCTATCATACTCATCCATGTGACTATGTAACACATAAATGACTACGATAATGGTTATTTAGACAACACCTAATTAGATTCTTAGGTCTGTCAAAGCCTTTTGTGGAGATGAAGTTCTCATTGTCTAGTTAGGTGTGTATGTGTAACTTTTCATATTCTTATGAAGATTGGCTTTGAACTAGAAAGCCTTTAAGTTGTTAGTTGTTAAGAAGCGACATTTGGTGTTGTATTATCCTTCAAAAAGACCTCGAAAAGCTAAGTGGTCTATTTAGTGTAGCATCATGATGCATGATCATTTCTCTTTCAGAAAGATGTTGTTGATTGCTTAGGCTAATTAAATTTTTTTTGCTATCCTATAGTTTTTTGATCGGTATGCCCTGTCTTCCGTTTTTTATAGTTATGTGGCATCATCCAACATCTTTGAAAGTATATTTTTTCTCTGACATATCTGACATCTGATTTCAGGGATGAAACATCTGTACAGTATTCACCAATGTCGGAAGATTCAGACGACTCAAGATACTACGAGAGTTCTACAAACACTTGTTCTTCACAGCCAGAGAGTGCTCCCACTAGCCCAGTATCTCCTTACAGGTGCCAAAAGACCCTAAGCGGATCCGTCTCCGGTCCTTCCACCTCTTTCTACCCTTCCCATGGTTCTATCATGTCTTCTGCAGCTTCACCATCTCGTCAGCGTGGTTCTGATACTGAGGGCCGATTCCCATCATAACCCAGTGACATATGCCACTTGGCTGACTTGAGAAGGGCTGCTCTTTTGCGTTCGGTCCAAATGAGGACTCAGCCTTCGACATCACAATTCGAGTTGCAGCTTATTCCGGGACAAGAATCTGGGAGTAATGTGGAAGTTGAGGAGCGGCCGTGTTCGTACATGAAGCTTGATGTTGATGAGAGGGTCTATCCTATTGCTGAACCGGAATGTACATCGTTGAGTATTTAGGAGAGTGAAGATAGGAAGAAGCCTTGCCGGACATTAGGCTTGAATATCAAAGAGGATGAATCTGCACCAGAATGAGAACTATTCGTTCAACTTTCAACTGATGGAGTGTGAGACGATTTTGGAAGCCAGTTATTACAGATGATCTCAACTCCTTGGTGCTTGAGGGGTTTCTGGCTGGGTTTTGGGCTGTTTGTTTGAGATAGAGAGAGAGAGCGAGAGGCCTTTTTTCTGCTTGGGGTTAGGAGGGAGGCCTTCTTTTCTCACTTGACATTGTGCGTGTAAGACTATACAGTGTTAATTTCGTTTCCTGGGCCTTGTACAAGTTCTAGAAATGTTTTATTATCTAATTATGGTGGGATTATGGTGGGATTATGGTGGGTTAATCTTTTATTTTTTGGTAAGGGTAAAACAGTCAGGCAACAAATTCGACGGCGTGATATAAGGGCTTAAAAGGGATGGGCCACGTCGGATGGTGGCTAATAATATTTAGTTTCGGTAACCGCAGAAATACTTACCATCCGTACAATTTGTGTTTTTGCATTCTGTATTTATTTTTATAATATGAAACTGAAAAATCCTATAGCCAGGCCCAGAAATTAAAAGGCCTTCTGTCAGGCCCGAAATTATGCATTTTATGGAATTGAACCAACAGTGTAAATTTCAGTTTTTTGGGTCCGTAATGAGATGCCTCGGTTTTAAACCTTGAAAAAATAATATTTGACAAAATAATAATTTTGTTTAAATAATACTTTTTTCATCTCACTAAAATTGTCTTAGTTTCTATTTTCGACTATCCTACTAAAGTTATCTTTGTCCTAAAATGAAAAATGAATGTGACATTTTTATAAATATAGAGTGTTCATTTCACTCTAATTAAAATAGAGGATCCCACATTTAACTACACAACTACCTATTTCAACATACTTTCTTAATCTCTGTGCCGGACTTACTAAGATAACTTTAGTGGGATGGAGGGAATATTTTTTTGCTGGTTTGATAAAATAATAACTTTATTAAACAAATATTTTTCTCTAGATTATTACTTTAAAGAGATTTTAAGAGTATATTAGAACTTATTCCACTTATCGTCATGTAACATGAAAAATCATTCAATTTTGTCTTTCGCATAATACTTCACATATCCCTTTTCCACCACCTAACATATTAAGCGACAGAAATATGACTAGTTTTATATACATATTGCAAGTAAGAATATTAATTCATTTGATCCAGTGTGCATAAACAAGCAACAATTTTTTTCCAGCCAAATAAATTTTCTCTATTAACAAGATTCTTTGGAATATGCCAACAAATCTATAACTTTGCTGCCCTTGGCTTCTAAGATTACACAATAATCTTCCACCACGACAAAATGTTTCCATCAAGTGTATTCTCATGGCAAAGCAGATTATAGAGGTGTAGCATTTTATTTGTACAGCAAAACAGAGATGTCTCATCTGATACCTGATTGAGCCGGGGAGGGTGGTATGCATTGTAAGTGCATTATATTCCGATTTAAGTTCTCGAGATCCTGCAGATGTATCCTCTTTAACTCAAGTTCGTTTTTGAGCTCCCGAGAATGGTGGAAAATCTTTCGAAGTAGCTCGTCTCTCACGTTTTTGTCGTTCCCTCCCGATGAGTTAGATATGCTTGTGAGCAAACTAGCAGACCACTGGTTGACATCAAGTACTGTCTTGTTTAACCTACAATAAGCCAATATTGCAGAACAATTACAATAACACCCCCATAACACAGGAAGGATGCATATGAAAATAGATTATGATGGTTAATGTCAGAGTAAGTCTCCCCATTATTTGTGTGAAGGAATTCTTACTTCTTAACTATGTCCGGACGGCTCGTGTTATTCCGGACATAAAAGAAGGCTTCTGCAACATTCTGGCTTGTCCTTGTCAATCCCGCGAGTTCACCAACAGACTTGCATGTGGAATGTATTGCAGAATCAGCACTCTTTTCGTTTATGTTCTTGATCCTCACCGCAACCAGTTCTATATCATCAATAGAGTTTACTTGAAATATGTTATCTCCCACTTCAACTTTACCAGCCAAAATTGCTTTCCTGCAGGAATCTGCATCCTATAGAAACAATGGAGGGAAGAATTAAGTGTACAGACTAGCATGAAAGTCAGAACATATAAGCATGAAAGTCAGAACATATAAAACCTCAAGCCTGGTAACATAAAAGAAGCACGATTTACCTCAAACTCAATGTTGCAACACTTAATGTTAGCAGATGTAGTCACAAAAGAAGCCCCAGAAACCTTTCCATATACTGAAACAGCTTCTATGAGCGCCGGGAGACCAACTTGAGAAGGTATATTCTTAATGGAGACAGAGAACGGACTTTCCGTTTCAGAAATCTTTCTAGAGTCACCAGAAGGCATTGGCGCCTGAGCAGGGGGACGGGGTTTGGTATATGAAGTTTTTGAAGCTCTGGTAGTGGCTGCCAGTAACCCCTTTGCAGTTGGTGTGATATCTGAATGAAGACCACTGCTAGCTGATTCCTCACAATTAGTAGATATTGATTCGTCAACAGGGGCATGAGGCTTGGTAGATGAGGTACTCCAAGCTTTCTCAAAGCCTTTAAACAAATCCTTTACATCTAGCTTGTAACCTGAAGAAACCGGCATGCTTGGTCTTACTCTTCCACGGGACTGCGCTTTCTGCGGACAAATTATAAGATCTAACTTTAGAGAATGACATTACCATCAGAAAAGACAGAGTAAGATCAATACAAACAAGATTTATGCGAGAAAATCCATAAGGAGTAACGACATCAGTGAAAATTACCGGAATATGGTCACGTTTCTCAGTAGCCAATTTTATTTGCTTAGTGGAACATTCTGATATTCCCGGTACCATTTCTGAGAAATCATTATCCTTAACGGAAGAAGAGCAAACAACTCAAGCCAGAACACAATACAAACAAGATTTAATGAAATTATTGCAGATAAGAGGAAACACCAGTACAACAACTATAAACCCCTACCGAAAAAGTATCATCTTTCTCATTAACCACTTTTATTTGCTTAGCAGAGGATTCTGATATCCCTGGCCCCAATTCTGAGAAATCATCATCCTTAATGGAAGAAAAGCGAACAACTCAAGTCAGAAAACTACAAAAACAAGAATAATGACATTATTGCAGATAAGTGGAGACATCAATACAAACAAGTAAAACAATACCAAAAAATCATCATGTTCATCCGCAACAAATTTAAAATTCTTAGCAGAGTATTCAAACGTTCTTGATTCTGAGGAAGCATCATCATCCTCCATAGCCTACAGATGAACAGCTCAAGTGAGAAAAGGATGTAAAATAGAATGGTGCCTTGTTAAATAAACTAAGAGGTACACCGATGCAATCGTCATCAGATAACCATACCACAAAAGCATAAGGTTTCTTGGAAACTTTCTTAAGAGAGCCTTCTGATTCTCCTTGATCCAATTCCGAGAATGCATCATCCTGGAGGGCGGAAGAGTGAACAGATTTGTTCAAGCGCCCAAATCCTCGGGCTTGGAAGCTGCCAACCGAAAGATGCAATCTACCATTTATAAGTCTCAACTGATTACATTATCACAGCTACAACATCCATTAAAGTAAGAACATACAGTTGTTTATGATACGTAACCATCAATCTCACCTTAAATACATCTGAACTAAGTAAGAAAAATCACATATCAAATTCCAGTTCCAGAAAATCAAATTCATCTCAACCACATTTAAACATATGAAACATACACATGTACCATACTTCACCTACGGGAAATTTTATACATAAATTATGACGGTTCATTGTGTGCAGTTAAACTGATGAACCACTAACCAAGCATGAGTTGAATAGTCCACATCAATGATACATAAATTACGTCAGCAAGGAAGCTCCAAATACTAAAATACAAATAACCTGCAGTCAATTAGGCCTTGGCGGCGTTCGAATACGGCGAACGTAGACCTTGATGAAATATGAATGCATTTCTTTATCCAACATTTCCCTTAAAAAATAAAGAAGAAGAACAAAACTCGAATTTCAGTGTAGAAGGAAATGATAATTGGGAAATGTCCGAAGTTAGGGTTTCGGAAGCAAGTTTACCAGCGGAGAACAGATAAATGGAAGCTGCGAGTCTCGACTTCATCTTCGTCGGAGGAAGAGCGCAGCCGTTGGCTAAGACGACGGTGCCGCCGCTCGTTTTGGGGTTTTCTCAATCGGGTCCGAAAAAATGGAAACAAAATAAAATGACCCGAACCCGCCGAGTTCTGGTATGCCGAGGTAGTAAGTATAGTGGGCTTTAGTTATTGGGCCTGGGCTTTAACCTCGAAGGGCAATTCAGCTGTGGGGAGAAATGGTTTCTACCATTACTCGAATGAAAAGTTAAAGTGAAACCAAGTGGACACGTGGCGAGTTACTATTAGTTAGGACAAGTGGAGCGTGCTCTGATTGGCTAGTTCCCCCAAGACCACGTTGCACGCCGGACACCTTCGTCGACCTCAGCTTTTCCTCAGGAAATATGAGAATTCGTATCCCTCCGCGGTGCAGCTTCGCTTCTCTCTCTCTCACTCCTATCATATGTACATTCTCTCTCGCTGGTAATTTCTGCAAGCTCTTCGTTTTACTGACGTGAAGATCCAGTTGGAGAGCCCTGGTTTTTCCGTTTCGCAATTTTTTTATTTCTGTGCCGGCTGTCATGTCTCATCGAAGATCAAAGTTATTGCTGTTTTTCTGCTTCGCGTCGTATTGCTTGATCGCCATTGCGGCGTAAGTATTGGGATTTCCGATTCCGTTTTCAATTGATTGCGATTTTGATTTCTATTGTGGTGGAGTTAAATTGATTTGCGCCTAAAACAGGAAGAGTCTTTACGACATTCTCCAAGTTCAGAAAGGAGCTTCGGATGATCAAATAAAGCGTGCGTATCGAAAACTCGCGTTGAAGTATCATCCGGATAAGAATCCCGGGAATGAAGAAGCGAACAAGAGATTTGCAGAAATTAATAATGGTATTCTGTTTTTTTTTTTAATTATTAAATCATGATATCTTGTTATTTTGATAGTGTTTTGATTCATGAATTTGAGAAAATAGTGTTATCAGCAATGATACATTGGTGCTGAAGATTATGACTGTTTTGAAATGTTCTCTGTAGCTTATGAAGTTTTATCGGATAGCGAAAAGAGAGGGATATATGATAGATATGGTGAGGAAGGTCTCAAGCAGCATGCAGCTAGTGGTGGTAGAGGCGGTGGCGGCGGAATGAATATTCAAGACATTTTTAGCTCGTAAGTGCCTCAATTTTTATTCAAGTTAATTACTTTGGTTTTGAGCTTTATGGTTGTTGAATCCTATACCATTGTGTTATTCTTGATTACTGTTTTTTATGATATCATTGTTAATGTAGCCGCTGTAAACTTAACTGCTCAATCTGGACATGAAAAAACTATTGCAGCTTGTGTTTGCTATACATTGTTTTTTCCTGTCAGTAATTATCTACTGAGCTCACTGTCGTAGTTTGATACTTAGTTGGTTTGAAGTTTGAACATTTGGCCTGGTTTGGTTATTGTGAAAATGAATTTCTCTTCATGATGCCTTTCTGATAAAGAAATATCTCTCAGTTTTTTTGGTGGAGGACCCCAAGAAGAGGAGGAGAGGGTTGTAAAAGGTGATGAAGTAATTGTTGATTTGGATGCCACACTTGAAGACCTTTATATGGGGGGTACTTTGAAGGTACTGAATTTGTGACCTGGCAATGCATAAATAGATCATTGTACTAAATCGTAGAATTTCTGATGTGTAAAGTCTGTAACTCCCTAAATTAAAATATTTTACACCTTAAAAAGGTTTAGAAGTATTTTCCCCTTTCTTGATCTTATATGAGTTATGGAGGTAGAATATTTGCTATATAGTAGTATGTGTTACATTGGTTTGAAGTTATGGTTGTTCTCTCCTTTATTAGTAAAACAAGAATTCTATTCAAAACGGGAATTTATATGTTTGATATTCAATTTATTCTTGTCCCATAGCCTTCTTCTGGACTCCCTTATAGTAAAACAGAATTTCATGTCTTAAGATGCTTGAAATCAAGTGTGGACCTTCATAACATTTCTGTAGTAGCTTGTAATTGAATGTTTGGGATGTGTAATCTATCAGGTTTGGAGGTTGAAAAACGTAATAAAACCAGCTCCAGGGAAGAGGCGATGCAACTGCAGAAATGAGGTTTATCACAAGCAAATTGGCCCAGGGATGTTTCAGCAGATGACAGAGCAGGTAACCTTTTCACAATGAGAACCTTCACCTACATCTGGTCGCGCTAGGTGTCACTTTTAATATTTTAATTGGTCCTTGTTTGCTTCTCTATTATGTGTAACAAGTTTGTGTTTTGTTGCTTTTCCAGGTTTGTGAACAGTGCCCAAATGTGAAGTATGAAAGGGAGGGTGATTTTATCACCGTGGATATTGAGAAGGGAATGCAGGATGGACAAGTAAGTTATCCTTCTTAAAAATGTTCTTTTTCCTGTCATTGTCCTCAAATTGATTAGTGACTGGTTTCTGCCATACTTTCATTTGATGAACCATTTATATTATTCCTAATCTCCTGAATCACTATCTTCTAAGTGTGTGCGCATGTCACCCAGTAGTCAAAGTGTGGAGAACATAATCCTGTGGTTTTCCATAATATTTTCTTAGTATAACAATCTGCATCTTGGATGACTTTTTTCTGATTACGCCTTCAACTAAATGGAAGAGAAATCTGACTTTCTGCATTGATATAAAGTTTTGATTTAAAATAACGTTAATCCTCGGGTGAATTTTGGTTGGGTTTTCACTGAAAATCCACACTTTTTCTGCAGGAAATCCTATTTTATGAAGAAGGTGAGCCAATAATTGATGGTGAAGCTGGAGATCTTAAGGTTGGATCAATATCCTTGTTTTTTACACAATGGTGGCACATCCAACACTAGTTTGATTTCATTATTTATTCACATTCACTTTATTGATTGAGTATTATACCTGTAGTTCCGCGTACGTACTGCACCTCATAATCGCTTCAGAAGGGTGGGCAATGATCTGCATACAACAGTCACTATCACTCTGGTAATTTCCATTTTGGACAATCTTCAACTCTCCAGTTCATGCAAAGTTTAACGAACGGTACCAAATAAAAACCGACTCCCTCTCCTTTTGTCAGGTTCAGGCGCTTGTTGGGTTTGAGAAGACCATTACGCACCTTGATGAGCATTTGGTGGACATCAGCTCCAAGGTATGTGAATAGTCTTTCTCTTTTACTTCATATAATTTTAGTCCAGAATGAAATGGAGGATATCTAAGCCTCTCATATTCCATCAGGGTATCACAAAACCAAAGCAAGTGAGGAAGATTAAAGGCGAAGGTATGCCGTTACATTTCAGTAACAAGAAGGGCGATTTATACGTCACCTTCGAGGTCACTTTCCCCACCTCACTGACGGAGGACCAGAAGACAAAGATCAAGGAAATTATAGTCTAGGTATAAGATTTTGTAATGTAGCATGATTGAGTTTACAGATCTAAGCTACTAGTCTGTAGACCTTTTAGTCATAGTTACACTCTTTCTACTCTTCACAATTTTGTTCAAACTGTAGATCCTTTGTGAAGAGATATTACCATCCAGGACTGTTTATTGGGAATTTAATACTTTCCCACGCCTTCATTTGTTCAACCTCCGACAGCCAGCTAGCAATTCTTTAATCTTAGATAATAAAGACTCATTCCGCCTCACCACTCGCTAGAAATAACATGTTTTCTTTATTAAAATGTATCGTTTCTAGTGGTACAGATGATATAATATGGAAGATTTAGAGTTGTTAAAATATGACCAAAAAATGATCCATAAAATTGTGAACATGAACAGCACAAATCAAATGAATATAACACCAGCTAACATACTTTTTCTGGACATAAGAGACTAGTAACAATAATTCTATTATGTTTAGTGCTAATGTTTACTTTTAGTAGATAAGTTCAAACTGTCGTACAGTGAGAAGCCATGTTACCAAGCCATTAATACATCTCAGTCAGCTGAAACCAGTTTCTCTTCATCCACCTCAAAAGCTTTCCTGGCTTGCTTCAGTTCTTCATTCATCGACAACAACTCCGTGCACCGGTTAAGTTTTGGCAAATCCTACAGAATCAGTCATACATGAGACCAGAGAAGTATATGAACAATAACCGAGTCTAAACTTCGCTTTTCAGATAAGCAAATGGAAGGTGAGAATTCAAACAAAACACACTTGTGATGGAGGTAAATATATCTATCTCTCTTGAGGAGATTGTAAATTGGATTATCCACAATTAGATGTTGAAACTCCGAGCATAGCAATTTTACCCTTCGGATTAGAAAGAGGAAATCCTCTGTCAAAAGTTTTCCACGTTTGGATGCAACATCTTGAGCTTTGTGGACCTGATGAAAATACCCATTTCATAAGAATGAAAGAAGATGTTGAGTATTATACAGCTAGAACTGCTGGAAAAATCTAAATATAAATACTTGCCATATCTGTGACGTACTCCACAACAATGTCCTCAACAAGTGCAACGGTCTCGGGAAGTGGCTGCAGGCATTGCAAGATGATGAAAATGTTATATTGATGCTTCTAGCACAATAGGTCCAAATGAGTGGAAGCTAAACAATTCTAGGCTTCTAGCTTCCAAGTAAGATTTGTTTCACTTTTACGACAATTATGAGAAACATGACACAGTTTGTTCCGTCCTTACCTACTCTATCGATAATGCAACTTCCTACTGATAATTCGGACACTTACGGTTCTAAAGATTGTCATCTATATAAGAGTGAATATTAATTGAGTTTGTGCTTATGTTTCCAACGTTAATTGTCAATCTATGATCTTTATGGATGCTATGAGATTTTTAAATGGAGACATGGATAAGAGGAAAAAAGAAAACAACATAAAAATGTCGAAGGTTATTGCTTCTGACAAAATCTCACATTATATTGCAATGAGAAAAGGTTTGAATGAACAAGGGACATACATTAGCATCATCGCCGAATCCATACATCATATGCTGCACTGTTCCTTCCAGATAAACATTAGGTGCGTTAAGCATCAAAACATAAGCCCTCAAAACTACGAATAAAGCATTTCCAGTAGGGAAAAACTCACAATCCTTCTGAAACATTCCTCGTTTGCGCTTGGAGGATTCTGAGGGTTGTGATGAGCCCGGCCTCACTTTTGATGGACCAGCTGCGGTGTTACTCATCCTTTATATCTGTCGATTCCTCCCTAGCCCCTGCAGTTTCATTTGTAAGAACTCATATAATTATTTATAATCCATAAAAGTAACACAAGCACCATAAAAATAATCTGTAATTCTCCTAACAACTCGAATACACAAAATCTATCCTCCCTGTCAGCATTTTATGCAGTAAGGTCATCATGTTATATATAAATATCAACAACTGACAAATGAATTCGGTTTAGGAGCGACATTGATCTTTCCACCCTAAGTTAAGGTTTAAAAAATGATTATTCATAATCTTCAGAGGCAACTCCTCCAGATACTGAACCCTAAACCAGAGATTATTCACCAAACGTGAAGATATCTGCTTCCTTCAAATACACTAAAACATAATTAAGTGAATTTCATCCAGTGAAAAGAAGCTGCAACGATTAAACCACCAAAATAAAACCTAATTCAAATATAACCAACCAAAAAGAGATTCTCAATAAATTGGTTCCATGATGAGGCGATGAAACTCACCGATAGAAGACTAAATCCTCAGAGACTCGTTTAACCAAAATCTTGCGGTAATGCGGACGAACGAACTTATCTGAATCAATAAGACAATAATTCGATAAAATTACCTAATCAAACAAAATTTCACGAAAATCAGATAAATACTATCAGCACATACGAATTATCAATGTGGAAATTGGAATAGGAGAGTTTACGGTTTCGGTCTCCTCCGCCGAATAGAATCTCCGCCGGTGCCGCCGATGGGCTACCGCTGTTTAAATTATCATTCGATTGAATTGGGAGACGGGCTTTATATTACTGGGCTGATGTCTTTGGGCCTGAGTAAAACAGTTTGGCTCGACAAGAAATTAAGATACATTAATTCAAAAGAAAAAGAAAAAAAATCATTAATTAAAAAATACTAAATTACTACTACTAATCAAGTAAAATAACTGACTTTTTATATTTATTCATCATCAATATATTTTTGATGGAAATTACATGCTCTCTTAATCTTCGTGTGCGAAAGAAACCACTAATGAGAGGAAGAGTACAATTTTTATTTATCTGTAATATATTTTAATGAGTATATTACCACTTACGCTTAAAATATTCATATCCTTAACTAAATTAAAATTAAATAGATGATTATAAATGTTGAAGCTAATTATTAGTATTATTTTACTCAAAAAACTAGAGAAAAATGAATTAGTATTCTCTATTATTCCACTATAAGTGCAGCGCTTTACTAATTGAGACGTCATATTATAAGTGGTTTATTCTAAAAAAAAGACGAAAATTGTGTGGAAAATTTAAATATAAAAAAATCAAGCAATATAAACTATAAAACACAATCTTCTTAATTTCAATGTTAAAAAGAAGTGATTCATTCTAAAAAATATAAAGATTGTGTCGATAGTTAACTTATAGTAGGACAAAGGAAGTATAAAAATGAATAAATATTTTCATAATTAATTTATGTACAATATTTAGACAGATTATAATAATAATAATAATAATAATAATAATAATAATAATAATAATTCAAACAGTTTAGTAAATCAAAATTCATAATTAATCGACAAGTTCGCAATTTTAGGACGGCAAAATGATTTAAAGATGTACCAAAAATTCAAAATTCAACAAAATTTATTGGCGACGTCCCCATCCCCACCCGTCACCTAAATGCCTAGTACCAAGTACCAACCCTCCTCTAACTAAAGAAAAGTTTAGCCTATCAAAACAGACATAAATAAACTCGTGGGAATATCAATTAGTGAAAAAAGTTATCCATTTATAATATTATTGTTAAGAGGGCCATTAATAACATTTTATTTAATCTTATTAAATACTTACATTCTTTTTGTGATTGAACCTCAATATTTTTTTTATATTAAATTCAACTTTTCATTCTGTTTGTTTTAACCAATTTTCACTCAATTAATCGAACCAATTATTTTTGAAATTAATTATAATTAAAAACAACACACGAATTATGATTGAGCCAATAAAACAACTTGATTGTAATTTTATAAAATGTAATAAAGTTTAAGATCAATTATCTTAAAATTTGCTGGCATGGAGAGTGAAACTAATAAAAAACAAAAAAGTTACTAAATGATTGAATGCTCCCACGACGTCGTTTGATGACCATTTTCCAGATATTAATGCTTCTTTGCCCCGTTTACACGAGGAGTTTTTGTAGTTGCAGTCTGGCATAAAAAGCCCATTATTGAGAGAGAGGGAGAGGTTTAAGAAGTTTGGTCATCTGTATTTTGCTAGAATTCATAAAGAAGAACTCACTCTCTTTCTCTCTCTCCCCCAAATAAAAGAAGAGAAATCGGAAGTTCAAAGAATGTGGCTGACGTTACAAACAACCCAGGCCTCCCGCTACGTAGAAGCTATGCATATACGTATAATATACGTAATTACGTACACATATATGTATTTTTTGTACTATAAACAGAGAATATACTTCTAGTAGAACAGCTAAAGGAAAGAAAGATTTAATTTTTCCACAATGGACGCTCTATATTTCAAGGCGGGGATGCACACTATGATTGCGCCGCCGATCGCCGCCGCCGGCGGAAATGAGAAAGTCCGCCCTAGCGAAATTTCATCAGTGTCAATGGCGCGTCCTAAGAACTCGCAGTGGGGTTTCACTTTTCGGCAACCCCTCAGATCTCTCTGGCCCGGCGGCAATATCCGAAGCGAACCGGCAATCGCAGTAAACGACGACGTTCTGGTGGAGGAGAAGAACGACGTCGTACAAAGCCAAAAGGAAGGCCGGAATGTGAATTGGGTTTTCAAGATTCTGCATGTGCGATCTCTTTGGAAAGAGGAGGAAAAGCACGGCGATTTGGTCGAGGAGTTGGGGTTAAAATTGGAAGAAGATGGCAAAAATTGCGGCGAAGAGATTGAAGGTTGCGATGTTTGCGACGACGACGATGACGAAAAGATTGAAATTGATAAAGAAAAGTTCTCGAAACTTCTACACAAGGTTCCTCTGCAAGAAGCCAGATTGTATGCTCAAATGTCTTATTTGGGAAGTTTGGCTTATTCAATATCTCAAATTAAGGTATTTTTTTTAATCTAAAAATTAGTACTGTTAATTTGTTAGCATTACTCCCTATTTGTAGTTCTGTGTTGATTTTCTTATTCGAGCAATCTTGAATCTTGATGCTTTTTTTTTAGCAGAATTCTAGTATTATTGAGTTTGCTTCTTGGCTGATATTGTTTGGTTTATGGGAATCTGAAAATTTTGGGACTTTCGTGTTTTGTTCTTGAGAAATTTGATGATAGATTGAAGTGAAAGATTTGATTCTATCTTATTCATAGAATTTAGCATCAAACAATTGTTTTGAATTCTTGATTCATAGTTGAGTTTGTAACTAAATTTCACTTACTAGTTTTGTGGTATGATGTTATAGCCGGGGCATCTACTGAAACACCATGGATTACGCCTTGTAACTTCATCTGTAGTGAAGAAAGAAGAAGCTTCAAAAATCGAGCAAGATGGGAAGGCTGCAGCTGAAGCTCAAGATGTTAAATGCTTCGAAACAGAGTATGTAGAAGGAAGTAAACAGAAGAGCGTAGCATCATCCGCTGCTTATCAGATTGTGGCTTCTGCTGCATCCTATTTGCATTCTCACACCAGAAGCATTCTTCGGTTCAAATCATCCAAGAGTGAGAATTCGGATGAAGGATGCAGAGCGGATCTTGATGCGATGAATGAGGACGTGGCCTCGTTGATGGTAACTACAGACTCAGTGACCGCGGTTGTTGCTGCAAAGGAGGAAGTAAAGCAGGCCGTTGCAGATGATTTGAACTCCGTAAAATCTTCACCGTGTGAGTGGTTTGTTTGTGATGATGAGAAGAATGCTACAAGATTCTTTGTCATACAGGTAGAAATTATATAGAAATAATGTGGTTAATTATTCATTCTTGATTTAATTTCTTGTCTATTCATGAATTTGAACATGTTTTGTTATAGGGATCAGAGTCTCTCGCTTCATGGAAAGCAAATCTATTGTTTGAGCCAATTCAATTTGAGGTAATCAACCATAAACTGCTTTAGGTCTATTTTTATGAATGTGACATTAGTTTGAAGTACTCCCTTCGTCTCATAGAATTGTCAACTTTCTTTCCGACGAGGTTTTTAAAGAGATCTGTTAAATGTATGCAAAGTTGCTTGACCTTCAAATAAAGTGTGTAATAATTTGTCAAAATAAGAAATTGGACAAGTTATGTGGGACAATCGAAAAGGAATATTGGACAAGTTCTATGGAACGGAGGAAGTACTAAATTTTAATTATATCCGCACAGAGTGTGGGTGTAGCACTAGTTTCTCATACAATCTCTTCTTGGAATTAGGGTTTGGATGTTCTCGTGCACAGAGGCATATACGAGGCTGCGAAAGGTATATACGAGCAAATGCTTCCCGAAATCCACAGCCATCTAAACTATCACGGTGGTAATGCCACATTCCGATTCACAGGCCACTCCCTCGGAGGAAGCCTCTCTCTACTCGTAAACCTCATGCTTCTAATACGACATGAAGTCCCTCGTAATTCTCTCCTCCCGGTCATAACTTTCGGATCCCCATCCATAATGTGCGGTGGGGATCGCCTCCTCCGCGATCTAGGGCTCCCTCGAGATCACATCAAGTCGGTCGCAATGCACAGAGATATCGTCCCACGAGCCTTCTCTTGCAATTACCCTAACCATGTAGCTGAGTTCCTCAAGGCTGTGAATGGAAGCTTCCGGAACCTTCCATGCCTCAATAATCACAGTGAGAAGATGCTATACTCCCCAATGGGAGATCTTCTAATTCTCCAACCAGAAGCCAACTTCTCCCCGAATCACGACCTCCTCCCTTCAGGCAGCGGCCTCTACCTCCTAACGTGTCGAGAGGAAGATGCTGAAGAAGCAAATAAGCAAATCCGAGCTGCGCAGAGTGTGTTCTTGAACTCGCCACACCCTCTCGAGATACTGAGTGACCGCGCTGCGTATGGCTCTAACGGAGCCATCCAACGGGACCACGATATGAACTCGTATTATAGAACAGTTAGGAATGTTATTAAGGTGGAGCTCAGCCGTATAAGGAAGGCGAGGAGAGGGCAGAGGAGGAAAGCATGGTGGTCGGTTGTGGCTCCGGCCGGTATCGTGGTGAGGAGGCCGGGCAGCGTGGTGAGGCAAGGGCAGGTGAATTTTGCTGGCGTTGTTCAAACGGGCAGAGAGTCGTTGACACGGTTTAGTCGGTTGGTTGCTTCTCAACACATGCATTTGCTTGTGGTGGTGTTGTTCCCTACTAGATTGCTTGTACTTGGAGCCTTTAGTTTGTTCAGATTTCAGTGATCAGATTAAAATAGTGAAGAGTTGTTTGTTTGTCTAGAGGGTTTGCAATGATAGTTTTAGGGGGCGTTTGGTTGGGGGTAATAGGAAAGGGAAACGGAATCGATTCCCTTCGATTCCGTTATTTAACATCCTACTGACCTGGGATTTGAATTCCTTTCCAGAATCCATTCCCTTTCTTCTCCTCTCGCTATTTTACAAAAGAAAAAAACCATTCTTCTCCTCTCGCTATTTTACAACAAAAAAACCACGCTGCCACCCGCCACCGCGCTCGACCACCCGGCGCAGCCCCCGCCGCTGTGCTGCTGTCCCGCCCGCCGCGTACGACCACCCGGCACAGCCCCCGCGACGCGTTGTCGTTCCAGATCTAGAACCTTCAGCGGCGCTTCTGCCATCTCCAGATTCACAAATCGCCTCACTCCTCCCGCCGGCGAAGCCCACCGCCGCCGCCGACAGGTATGGTCCCTTCTCTCTCCTACTCCCGCCCTGTTCTCGACCTCCTATCAGACCATTTGAGCCCCGTTTGCTTGTGTTTTTGTATCAGTTGCGTTGCTGACTTGCCGAGTTGATGTGTGTGAACTGTATGCTAAGGAATTTTTTTATCGATTCCTCAATTTGTTCAATGCCGATGGCCCGATACTTGATGTAGCAACATTCTGAAACATGTAGCAACACATAACTGTGTGTGTCCAACATACTTGATGTAGCAACATTCTGAAATTAAGTCTCTTTCAATTTGTCCAATGCCAATTTGTCCAATTTGTCCAATGCCGATACTTGAATATAAGCCTTATGAAATATTTGTTGAAACCTTATGAGGTGGCAATGTTGTACCAAAACAGTCAAAATGTAAAAGAAAGGGAATCGATTCCCTTTCTTTGGTCCGAACCAAACAAGATGGCAAAAGGGTAATAATTCCAAAACCTTTCATTTCCCTTTCTTGATTCCTTTCCTTTCCCCTTGTCGAACCAAACGGCCCCTTAGATGATTCTTTATTCGTGTTTCACCGTGAAAGAAAAAATGGATTACATTTACCACATGTTAGTATCCTTATAGTGTGTGGTACGCGAAATAGAGCATCTTGTATCTATGTAGCAGGAAATTCCAAAAAATGTTTGGTACAGATTCCGACCACACGGTTGTGACTTGTTACTATGATTTCTTCAACTTTGAGTAGCACGAAAATGTTGTTGATAGTTTGCGAAAGTCGACGACGAATTAATACGTCTAATAACAAACCTCTACCTAGTACTAACACCACCAATAAATTTCAGCCATTCAATTTTGGCAATGCAAAAGAGTTGATAAACGTTGTTGGCATGTTGCTACAACTTATAGGTACCATGTTTATGTTATAAATAAATGTGATAATTTGATGGGTAGTAATGTAGACCTACTGACCTAATTCACTATTCTCGTCTGAGAAAGCAATGGTAATAGTTTCTATTATGCACTTGTATACAAAAATACAGCCCTTCTAAATTGACTGCACATGAATGCATATCTTCATTACTAGTCTATTAAGCTAATGTTTGGAATAACTTTTATGAACAATTTTTAGCTTATTAAAGTTATTTTTTAAGCAAAAGTTATTAATGTTTACAATATTAGAAAAAAAAAGCAACCAAATTTTAGAAAAAAAAAAACGATATTCCAAACTCTTTCATAAAGCTTTTTTCAGTTTTTTTTTTACTTCTACTATCTTAATTCTAGAAAAAATAATATTTCAAACTCTTTCATAAACTGCTTTTCAATTTATTTATTTTTACTTCTGCTTATTTTGACTTATTTTAAGAAAAAAAACAGAAGCATACATTCTCCACATTAAGTAGGTGTTTGAAATAGCTGAATCTTATTGATAAATGCTGAAAGCTGCTGATTTGAGGATTTATAGGTGCTTGGAAATAAGTGCTGAAAGCTGTTGAAAAGGGGAAAAATAGTGTTTGAAAAACTGCTGATATCAATAGCTTTTTTTATATTTTTAAATAAAATATTCGTTTTACCTTTAATATTATTAAATAATTATAATTTATAATAAATAAATAAATAAATATTATTAATTTTTATATTATATAAATTTATAATATATCATATTAACATAAATATATTATATTTTAAATATTACTCCCTCCGTCCCATTATTAGTGGCGCCTTTTTTTTCGGTACGGTAATTAAGAGAATATGTAATAAAGTAGGAGAGAGGAGTAGATAATAAAGTAGGAGAGAGAGATGAGTGTAATAATGAGAGAGTAGGAGAGAGAAAATAATAAAGTAGGAGAGATAAATGAGTATAATAATGAGAGTAGATATAAAGTAAGAGAGATAAAATGATAAAGTAGGAAAGAGGATGTTAACTTTTTACTAATTTAGGACGTTGCCACTAATAGCGGGACGTCCAAATTAGGAAAGGTGACCACTAATAATGGGACGGAGGGAGTATTTATTTACTTAAAATTAATAATAATAATATTTTTATATAATTTTAATAATTACGTAGCTAAGAAAATAATTATCATTAAATGAAAATAGAAAAAAATATTAATTTAAAATTCAAAATTTTCAAAATCCACTATTTTAATTAATCTATATTTAATTATATTTAATTTTAATAATAATAATTTCATTAAATAATAAATACAAAATAATTTTTATCAAATTACTAACTAATATATTAAAATATAATTATAATTAAATTTGTAACTAAGAAAAATATTAATTTTAAAATTAATGATTTTTTTAGAATTATAGAAATATTTAAAGGATAAAATAGTCCAATAAATTAGATAAGCTGTAAGTTGCAGCTGAAAACTGGGTCATAGTAGTTTAAACAGTTTCTCTATCATGACTATATTTGATAGGGAATTTATGCTGAAAGTTGTTCCAAACACCACTTAAAAAAAAGTGTTTCTACAGTGAAAAGCCAAAAGGCAGTTTTTTAAATCTGTTGCAAACATTGCCTAAAATGTACCACTAGTCTAGTAGATAAAGTAGGCAAAGTCATGAAGAAACACCTTTTATACGAGCATGAGTTGCAGCTAGGGGTAGCTAAAGAAATTGAAAAACGGAAAATATGGCACCAATCACAACTAACATAACTAGAGAAATACTCCCTCCGTCTCATTCATCTTGTTTCACTCTTCTTTTCGAATTACCTCATTCCAAAAATGGTCACTTTTCTGCACACAACTAACCACTCACCTATTGCGACTCACAATTCAATCAAAACTAATAACCCTCCTAAATAACCGCGCTCAAAAGTAGTGTCATGCTCAATGGGCGGGAGAGAGTACACAATAGTGGTTATTCTCAAGTAATTCTCATAAAGATTGGTCGTAACAAATGGCTTAAAAATCATCATATGGTGTAACAAGTTCTCAAACTAGAGTAACGAAATGTATTATTCTCAATATTCAGATCTGAAATACACTGTTTCTGGAGAAGCCCTAGAGGGAGGCCTTGATGAAAAGGTATAAAGGGGAGATGTTATGTTTGATGATGTTACAAGCAATTACAGCCAAACATATTGTTCTCAAAAGACTTATAGATCGAGTTTACCAGCTAAATACCATGAGTGGATGGCGAGGCTTCCAAATGCAAATATGTTAGCAAGAGAAGACAAACCATGAATCATCCCGAATTTCTTGTTCATGGATGCAAGCTTCGGGTTTTTCTTTGCAACTTCTTGGTTCTTTGTCCACCCAACTTCCTCCCCAATGTTCGATTCCCTCTCTATCTTGTGCCTTTGTTTCATCATCTGCTTGACATCCACATAAAACAGTTAAGTAGAATGATTGCTGATCGTTTCCTATTAATTGCTAAGATCAATAAAGGCTATAACATGAACAAAAATATTCTAACTTTCTACCCTGGAAGCAACACGAAAAATTAGACAAATAAAACCACAAAATGCATAAAGGACAATCAAGTTAAGCAAATTTAAGTATTCCAGTGATGCAAGGTGGAAGCTACTTGTTTGTACCTCGATGGTCATGGGAGTAAAGATAACAAGATTGCTCAGATTGAAAGCAAAGGCAGCGATCAGGAAACCGAGCTGGTATTTCTCAGTTGGGCCTGACGACTTCCACGGGTGCAAGTACCCGAAAGACCCTACTGCCACAGCACAACAAACTCCTACCATGGAAAAGTATGCTGGAAACATCTTGCTCTGCAAGTTACCAAACTGATGCCTAGGCAAGTTCCTTTGACAAACACACAAACAAAATTCAGTCACAGGAATAAATTCACAAACATCAACCATCAGAACTTGTTTTTAAATAACAACAATAATAGCGAATAAATCACTCAGTAACATCATCCCCAAACTCAAACTAATCATCAACCATCTAATTCTAACCTATTACATCCTTCACAAATCTAAACAAACTGGAGCTCTAAAGAATTTCCTCATATATAATGCAACCAAAGAGGTTCATAATTTACGATAAATTGAATGGTAGTTTATACACCCCAAGAGAACAATATTCCTCTAAAATCTTCAGTTACGATGAACAAAACCTACTCAATGCGTCAGTGAAATCCCCAAAACAATACCGCAGAAGTGGAGATATATCCCGATAATTACCTACCACAGCTACTAATTGCTAGAAAATTAGCATCGATCAGGAGGAAACACTGAAACAACTGATCATTTCAATAGAACAAAAGGAATAAAGGAGGGAGATGAGGAAAAATTACTTGAACATGATGATGCCGCCGATGAAGGTAACCCATAAAGCGGCGCCCCAGGCGGTGGAGAAGCATAGGAGGTGCGCCAATTTCAGCGCGGAGACGAGCACCTGAGAATTCTGACCGTTCGATTTCGATCCGTAGGTTTCCGGCGAGAAAACTACTCCGACAGCCAGAAACGCCACCGCTGTCAGAAATCTTGTCAACCACGCCATCTTCAGTGGTTAGGATGATTCACAAAACTGATTTGTAATCAACAGCTGCACAAAACTGCCTGGAAATTTAGCAGAATTCACCTACTTTGTCTGCTTCTAGAAAGTTCACTATTGAATATCTAGTATCAATATACTCTATTTGACTATTACAACTACAAAATTACTCATTCATTTAAAAATTATCTAGCAAATACCCAATTTTACTAAAATACCCTCACTTTTTCAAATTTTTCACCTAAACTTGTCAAATCGACACTATGTGATGGTCACTACCCTATTAATCGGCACTACCCTATTTGATCGGCACCATGATCGGCACTGACCGACCTTGTGGTCGGCACCATATGATGGCCATGGTCGACACCATATTGTCATGGTCGGCACCATATGATGGCTATGGTCGGCACAATATGATCGGCACATATTGATGGGCCATGATCGGCACCGACCGACCTTGTGGTTGGCACATATTGATCGGCCATGATCGGCACAGACCGACCATGCTCGGTCATGTCCGAGCGGTTGGAACATGATCGGCCCCTCCGGTCGGACCGTGATCGGACCATCCTATCGTTTCACTTTCAATTTATTACCAATTTTATATAGCAAATTGGCGCAAATGTCCCTAATGTTTGTTAGTTTTGATGAATTAATATTTAATATTTTATTTTTAGTTTATTTGTCCCCAATGTTGTTAGTTTGGATACAGGTAAAAACTTGTGTGCATCATGTTGCACATGCAACATGATCCAATTAGCCAATTTTGACCCGTTTTGACCCATATTTGACCCGTTGACTCGCTTTGACCCGTTGATGTTAGCATGCCATCATTAATCCGTTTTTATTTAATTTTTTTAATTTAATTTTTTTTAAATTTAAATTTTAATTTATTTATTTTTTTTACGTTTTTTTCCTCTTTATTTTAAGGATGGGCGTGTCACTCTTTACATACGGAAGTGTCAATCGTAACAAATAAAAGTGTCAATCGCAACAAATAATTTTTTTTAAATTTTTTTAAAAAAATCCTTTTTTTTCATTTTTTTTAACGTTTTTTCCCATTTATTTTAAAGATGGGTGTGTCACTCTTTGCATACGAAAGTATCAATTGTAACAAACAAAAGTGTCAATCGTAACAAACAAATTTTTTTATTTTTTTCGATTTTTTTGATAAGTTAGACGTGTCATTTGTAATGAATAAATGTGTCATTTACTTTTTATCCAAAGTGTCAATCATAACAAACAAAAATATCATTTGTATTTGAATAAAGTATCATTTATTGACTATCAATTATTTTTGAAAAAAATGCGATTTGTTTCGAAAAAAAATGTCATTTGTTTATGAAAAAAGTATCAATTGTATATGTTGTTTGTGTCAGTCATGACAAAATAACGTATCAATGATGAGCAGACTGTCTGTTTAGGCCATAATTCATAATAGAGAGCAGTGTGTCAATTGTCTCTGTTGTGCGTGTCAATTATGACAAAAGAACGTGTCAATGATAAACAATATTCGTTTAAGCTACAATTCACAGTAGAGAGCAGAGTGTCAATTGTCTCTACTGTGCATGTCAATCATGATAAAAGAACGTGTCAATAATGAGCAGAGTGTTTGTTTAAGCCGTAATTTACAGTAGAGAGCAGAGTGTCAATTATCTCTATTGTGCGTGTCAATCACGATAAAAGAACGTGTCAATTATTTTGAATAAAAGTGTCATTTTTGAAATATGAGTTATTTTAAACAAATGACACAATTGTTCACAACAAATGACACATTATGTTACAAGAAATGAGACTTCAATAAATTACCTAACCAATAAAGGTCATATCAAATGCAAGGATCTCAATACTCCAAACAAAATCAAATTAAACCACGATAATTGATTTTTCCCAAATAAGAAATCAAACTAGTTGTTGATTTCTTCTTGTCACGTGAAATTCAATTTCAATTTCTTAGTCTACATGTAACTTTTTTTCCCTTGAAAAAATCCGATAAGCCTCGATGTAGCAAAATGGAACTCTTCAATTTTAAATCATTAGAATGTAAAATATTGATTTATTATTCCACAAAAACTGGAAGATCAAATTCGATTGAAAATGCTAAGATAGAAATAGAACACTTTCAACGTCCTCTGTATTCGTATCAATAGTCAAAGGTACAAGCATTAAAGCACAATATACAAGAAATATACCACGTCGAACACATATACACTTCTCGCCGCCACAAAAACTTATTATTGAGACGGATCACAGCAAAACTAGCATAAAAGGCAAAAACTACTTGGAGATTTACCTTCTATCGGCCGCCGGAGATGTGCGGAGACACGAAGCAGGAAATCGTGACGCAGAGCCCCAGGAAAATGCTGAGGAAGTAAGATACGGCATCGCTGAGGATGAACGCCGTTGTCTCGACGAATTGATTGAGGCTGCGGAGCGGTTGAATGTAGAGAATGAGCGGCGCCGCCAAGAACGTTACCTTCTAGAACAACTATAGCATATTTTTCCCCTCTTCTCGTCAAGAGGGCGATGGTAGAGAGAGAGAGGAGTGGAGAGAGAGAAGTGAGGATGGTAGAAGAGAGAGAGGGGGGAGAGAGAGGGGGGAGGACGGTGGGAGAGAGGAGGGGAGGGGAGGGGAGGGGAGGGGAGAGGGGGAGAGATACAGAGAGAGAGAGAGAGAGAAAGAGGTTTCTTTTATGCTAGGGGTGGGACTAGTGCACCTCCCACCCCGGATTTTGACAAGTGTCGAATTTTTTATGTTATCAATGTTTTGTCCACAAAAATTCGACACTTGTCAAAATCCAGGGTGAGAGGTGCACTAGTCTCACCCCTAGCATAAAAGAAACCGAGAAAGAGGAGCGAAGAGAGAGGCGGCAGTGGGAGGGAGCTTAGGGTTTTATTTAGTTAATTTTTTTTTTATAAAATAGAAAATCGGGTCAAACCCGGTCCAACCGGGTCAAAATTGAAAATTGGACAATGTTGCATGTGCAACATGTTGCACACTAGTCCATCTTTTGGATAAATTGGTCATTCCGTTAAATTTTAATTTAGTCAACTGTTAGTTATAGGGCTATTTACGAAATAAAACTTTCAGGGATCAATTCATCCAATTTTTAAATTAAATTTGAACTTTTTCTTAAAAAATATTTTTAAAATTATAATCTTTTAAAAAAAATTAATTTTTTTCAAATAATTTTTTTTCGAAAAAATTAGTTTTTTTCAAATAATTTTTTTAGTTTTTTTCAAATAATTTTTTTAATTTTTTTTAAATAATATTTTTGGTAACGAAAAAAATTAATTAAAAATAAAAAAAATAATCAATAATAATTTTAGAGACCAATTCATCCAATTGTAAATTAATTTTTAACTGTTCTTTTTAATAAATATTTGAATTAACTTTTTTTCAAGTTTTTTATTTAAATAAAAAGTTAACTAAATATAAATTAACTAATAATTTTGTATCTCACGGTACAGGAGAAGAGCAGGTCGACACAGGAGTTGAGGAAAGTTTTATAATCTTTGAGGTCGAAGATGTCGTCGGAGATGAGCACCTGGACGACTTGGAGGTGTGAGGCTCCTCTCCGACGACATATTTGACCTCAAAGAACATAACACCTTCCTCAACTTCTTTGTCGACCCGCTCCCCTCCTTTGCCATGAGATGCAAAATTATTAGTTAATATAGATTTAGTTAATTTTTTATTTAAATCATTTTTTTTTGAATATATATATTTTTTTAAAAAGTTAATTCTAAAAGTTATTTGAAAAAAATAGTTAAAAATTTGATGAATTGATCTCTAAAACTAGTATTAGTTAATTTTTTATTTTAAATTTAGGTTTTTTAATAAAAAATTTTGTTATCAATTTTTTTTAAAAAAAATAAGATAATTTTATTTCGAAAAAAAATATTTTAAATTTTTTTATCTTTTTCGAAAAAAATTAATTTTTTCGAAAAATATTATAATTTAGAAAATATATTTAAAAAAATTCAAATTTAATTTAAAAATTAGATGAATTGGTCCCTAAAACTTTTATTCCGTAAATACCCCTATGACTAACAGTTGACTAACTTGAAATTTAACAGAATGACCAATTTATTCAAACTAGCAAACATTAGGGACCAATAAACTAAAAAAGAAAATTAGGGACCAATTTATCCAAACTAGCAAACATTGGAACCATTTGTGTCAATTTGTCATTTTATATTTATATTAGGGATAAATACTCTAAATTCAATAGATTCTTATATTTGTGTAATTTCCCTCGAACGAAAAGGTACAAATCACGCTCTGGACTATTGATTTTTTGCAAGCTGTTTTCTCGACTACAGAATTATGTAAATTATCTTGTTCTAAATAATTTTTTGCAACATATACAAAATATATAATCTCAAAAAACCATATATAGAAGATTATAACATCAACCACATATACAAGATTTAGGGACAATATTGAAAACTAACTACATATAATCTAGGGGTGATTTGTATTATACTCATCCATGTTATATCAAAACTCATAATTCATACCCATCATATTCAATTTTACTATTTTGTCCTCGCTTTTTTTACATTGCAGGTTTGTCGGCCATAATTATTGGAATAAGGGTACAATTTTCGTGTGTTTTAAGGTCAATGATTGGCATAATTGTTTTTTTTTTCTATTTTTTAAGATCCACAAAGTCTCAATCGAGTCCTTGCCTAGTCCAGTGGCGGAAATAAAGTCACGGTCAACTATACAAAAATTATGCATTGTCAGTTTACTTTTCAAGTCACGATGGCTAAAATTAAGTCCCGATCGACTATAGGTGAACAATTGACCTTCCAAGTCCCCATCAGTAGGGCTGTTCAAACTTTGGTCAAACCGGCCGAACCGACCGAACCGAATTGAGTTCGACTTTGACCGAACCGAACTTTTAAGTTCGGCCCGGTTTCCGGTTATTCAAGTCAGTCATCTTCGGTTTTCGGTTCAGTCCGGTTAAAGTTACCGGTTTGGCCGAACCGAACCGAAAACCGGTTTAAATTTTTATAATTAATTAATAAATTAATTATACTTATTTAAAATAAAATTAAAAAAAAACTTAAAAAAGGCTAAAGAACAAACTCATACGCACACACGGTCGAGTTTCAGAATTCAGAATTCAGAAGCCCTAGTTTCAGAACAGCACCGTCTGACCGCCACCGCCCGCCGTCGGCCCGCCGCCGACAGGCTCGCACAGTCGCACTCATCCAGTCATCCACCACCCGCCGCCGCTCGCACAGTCGCATACATCAGCACTCATCGGCCATCGCACAGTCGCTCGCACCCATCCACCTAATAGGTCCGACTAGGTTTTCGGATATATCCATTGTGTTCTTATTATCTTTTGGAGCATAACTTGAATAATCTTTGTGTTTATGTGAATGCTTGTGGCGTCTGATTCACAAGTTCTGAATAATTCTGTGCTGTGTTGATGGGGGAAGTTCTGCTGAATCACAATTCACAAGTTCTGAATAATTCTGATAGTATATTTAGTATGTGCAGGCCTATGTTTGTGCGTTTATTGGCAGGAAATGTTCTCACAAATATTCTTGTGTTTTGATTGACAGCAACCGAATAGAAATGGCCGGAGAAAGCAGTCAACCACCCTCACCCTTACCTTGGGAATTGGGGTTAGAAGGGGGAGACGATCAAATGGAGCACGAGGAGATTGAAGTTACGGGTGAAAGGCAAGGAGAAGAAAAAAATGATAGTGAAAAGATTTCTCAAGGTACTTCTAAAGCTGCATCTTCTATAAGAAAAGTGATAAAAAAAAAGATCTCAAGTTTGGGATCATTTTACCAAGTATCGTGATGAGGATGGCAATGAATGTAGTCAATGCAATTATTGTGAAAAAAAACTATGCGGCTGACCCTAACAGAAATGGGACTTCAAGCATGAAAAGTCACTTGATTGTTTGCAAAAAGAATCCCCACAATAAGAAAAATAAAACGACCACCACTTTGGACAGTTTCTGTAGTAATAGTGCAAGTGGAAGAGAATTAGGGAGCTTTAACAATTGGAAGTTTAATCAAGAGGATGGTAGGAAGGCACTTGCCATATTTATTGTTAAATCTGAATTGCCATTTTCGATTGTAGAAGATGAAGGATTTAGGGAATTTATGCTTGTTGTTTGTCTTATGATGCATATCCCTTGTAGAAGTACAGTGTCTCAAGATATCTTGGGTTTGTATCTTGAGCATAAGAACAAATTGAAGTCTTTGTGGATGAAAAATAAGCAAAGAATGTCTTTGACAACTGACACTTGGACTAGTAATAGCAAGATCAATTTTATGTGTTTGACTGGCCACTACATTGATGATGAGTGGAAATTGCATAAGATTATTCTTAACTTTGTTCCAAATGCTAGTCACAGAGGTGAGGATATTGGAATTTTGGTTGAAAAATGTTTGCAAGAGTGGGGTGTTGAAGATATTTTCTCTGTTACTGTTGATAATGCTTCTTCGAATGATACTGATGTTGCTTATCTAAGAAAAAGGTTGATTGCATGGAAAAAAGTTTTCTTGACTGGGAAGTATTTGCATGTTCGATGTGTTGCACATATTGTGAACCTAGTTGTTAAAGACGGGTTGAAAGAGGTGTCAAAATCTGTTGAACGCATTCGTATGGTTGTGAAATACATTAGGCAATCACCTGCTAGGTTGCAGAATTCAAAGCTTATGCTGAGGAGGAGAAGGTACAAAGTAAGAAGATGTTTTGTTTAGATGTGTCTACTAGATGGAATTCTGTGTTCTTTATGCTTGAAACTGCTATCATTTATAAAGATGTTTTTGAACGTTATTCCTTGTCTGAAGCTGAGTTTCAAAAAGACTTTAGTGGGGTTGGCCATTTTGGTGAGGTTGGAGAGCCAACAAAATATGATTGGGAGGTTGCTGAGAGATTGGTTTGTGTACTACGTTGTTTCTATGATTTAACTCTCAAAGTTTCTGCATCAAAGCATGTGACTTCTCATGTATTTCTAGATGAAATTGCAAATGTTGATGATGCTATAAAACAATGGATTTCGAGTGATGATAGAGAGTTGTCTTCTATTGCTTTGAGAATGAAAACTAAGTTTGACAAGTATTGGGGGGATCCAATGAAAATGAATATGTTGTTACTTGTGGTTTTAATTCTTGATCCTAGAAGGAAATTCAAGTATGTTCTTATCACATTGAAAGACATTTATGGTTCGGAAGCTGGAGAAACCATTGGTGCTATGGTGAAGGGGGTATTGTGTGATATGTTTGATGAATATAAAAAGTTATATGGGCCGACTGAAAGTCAAGGAGCAAGTGGGTCACAAGATTCAAACCGTGTTAGACTTAATGTTGCTAAAGCATTCTTGAATAGATTGAATAGATGTTATGGCGAGGATAATGAGTTGCTTGGTGAGTCGGAGGTGGATGTATATTTGAATGAGAAGTCCGTGAAAGAAAATCCGGATGTCGAGTTTGATATACTTAAATGGTGGAAAGGTAAATCGGATGAACCTTTTCCTATTTTATCAAAAATGGCTCGAGATTTGTTAGCTATGCCTATTTCTACGGTTGCTTCGGAGTGTGCCTTTAGTACCGGAGGCCGTGTAGTCGATGATTTTAGATCCTCTTTGGCTCCAAAAACTGTACAAGCTCTAATTTGCTTCGAAGATTGGATACGCAATGGACCTCGCATACCCGTTGAAGAAGATTACCTACACATTGAGAGCATAGAAAAAGGTATATCGAACTTCATTTTTAATCTTTCTTTTCCTATATAATTTTAACACTTTTTTTATCACTTTTGTTTTTTAGAGTTTATGTCACGACTCATGCTTTAGCAAGATGAAGATGGAGTGAAGTTAGAGGTGATTCTTACTTTTCAATGGAGATGAAGATGGTACTTGTTATTTGCTATACTTGTTACTTTTCCTATTTTATTATTTTTATTTTTATATGCAGATTGATCCAGATTGCAAATGTGGAAGAATGAAGATGGCGTGATTCACTTGTACTTGACAACTTGATATTTGTTTGTTTTTGGAAGTGAGACAATTTATGTCTTTCACAGCCTTTGTTTGGCTATTATTGTCTAGTGACTCTTTTCAAGATATTGTTGTTGTTTTGTTTCTTTCTTAATTGTTACCAAGTACCAATTTCACTCTTGATTTTTTGAATTGAACTTGAAGGCAGAAAGTATAAAAAATGAAATATTTAGCACGTAATCTTACAGCAAAGCATACGAAATAACTGAAAGCTCAGGATTTGTGGGCTTCAGACATCACCTAACATTGGTTTTCAGAGAAAATGAAGCCTTCTTACGAGCAAGGCCAAGAGCTGGTCTCCGTTCAAGTGGCTTGTTCTTAACTTTGCAGAAAGTTACACTAACATTTTCCGGGAGACTGGAAAAATTAAATAGAAAATCTGCTCCACCATCGATAATTTTCTTTGCCTCAGTCATGAGCTTTTCAGGACAATTTTCTTTGCTCCACCATAGATAATGAAACTTAAAAAAAAAAAATTGACTAATCGGTCGGCCCGGTTAACCGGCCGAAATCAACCGGTTGAAATCGATAACCGAACCGGTCACTTCGGCCCGGTTCTCGGTCAAAGATTTTTTGGGTTTTTCGGTGCGGTTAACCGGTCGACCGGTCCGATTTTTCGACCGAACCGACCGATGAACATGCCTATCCATCAGTCCCTGTCGCCGAAATAATGTTTTGGTCGAATTAATAAAAGAATTGAATTGTCAAATAAATCCTGAAGTCCTGGTAGCGCCATGTCAAGTCCCAATACAGCCTCTTATCACCCTTTCTGTAATATCTCGAGTTTTCGTAGTAAATAAAGTTAGTTGAGATGAGAGATTTCATATTTATAAAATTGACCAATTAAGAATTTGAGGGCATAGAGGAACTATTAAAAGGATAAAGGTAATTAATTTTTGAGGATGAATTTTTTTTAAGTAGGGAAACTTTTAACGATGCATAAATTATATCTTTTCATACTTGCTATTATTGTATTGTCAATAAGTCGCACCTGAGAGTTTCAATTTTTAGAAAACATATTCGCGGCCATTTCGCATTTTGTGTTTATGTGCTGTAATTACATCAGACATGCGTAACGTGTTTCATGTATATTTAGAAAAAAAAAATGCATCAATACAATGAGAAGTCATTTGTTAATTAGTAAATTATTCAGAAGAGCGTAATTTATTTGGAATTTGATATTAAAAATTTCTAATTGGCTTATAATTATAATGCCAATGATTATTGCAATAGTATTAGCCACATATTTGAAGTCAAGGAAAGAATGTCTGGGTGTAGTAGTGGTCATTATGTGATCAAATTTATCATAAATTGGATAACAATTGACTAGGTGTCGGTCTAGAAGGGTTAGAGAAATACTTGGATTGCATAAATTCCTTCCAACGAGGCTAGTTTATGTGTTGTCACTAAAAGAGATTTTTATATTTTAATAATGTGTGTAGATGTATAGACTCAAGCTTTTGGCTAGGAAACTCATCACTCTCACTTTCCAAAATCTCTCTCTCTATGAACTCCCAATCTCTCTATCCTCAATCACTCCACAAGTAGCAGCGGCAGCAACACCGATCATAACTCCTTCCGTTACGCCGTACGGTTTCAACTAAGAAGCCTTCGATCTTTCGGTCCTTTCTGAAATCGCTCGAGATCTGTCTATAATTAGAGACTAGGTTCTAATTTAAAGGGCGGAAATCGATTAATGAAGGGTTACATGTGTCGATCTATGGACAGGGAGTGTTTGAGCTATTTGCCTTCTTTCTCTTTGGTTGCATGTTCATCTGTCAAGATTGTTGTTGGAGAGTGTATGCATGAGTGATTTGGACTGGGAAAGGTGCATGCATGGGTAAGGAGAGAGAAGAGACTATATTACACTGTCTAAATCCCTAGGATGCGTGAGTAACATTTCTGCCATCAGGGAGATCCATTCTATTCTCGGATGATCCAATTTGGGGAAATCAATATGGATTGCCAGTAGGATGGGAAGGGCTCTGCATCTTGCCAGTGTCGTGTATTGTGCATTGGGTTGAAGTATGGGTCCATTTGATCTAAGTAGATTAACAACTAGGCAGAAACTGTCTCGTAATTATCCTATTTTTTTGTGGACTTTTTCCATCCGAGATACAACTTTTTGACACTCCAAAAATTCAATAAAAATACTAGCAGTTAATTTAAGGATGTCATAGAAATCTCTGTAAATTTTCGTAATTGTTAGACCAGCCTTCATATATATTCTGTCGAAAAACAGCGACCTTTGGGTAGAGTATACTGCATTACCCATATCTCACTCCACACAAAGTTTTACTCCCATTTCTTTTTCCTAATTCATCTAGACATGTAGAGCTTTCAACAAATGTTCAGTTTGTATTTTTATTCATGCTCGTATGAAAGCAATTTTTACCATAAATCTAGCCGATCGGCATGAACCTAAATTTTGTAACTCTGTTTTTAAGTATAAAAGTTTTTATAATTTTCAGAGGTCATCACTGATTCAACTTAACTGAGATTTTGATACGAAGTTCCTCTACTTGTTCCCTGTTCACGTGTAAAATGTTAAATTTTTTTAGAGTAGATTTAGGTCCTAAACTAGTGACTTAAAGACAAACTACCAAAACTGCCCAAGTTTGTACTCTGTTTACAATTTCATTATAGTTTTTAGATGGCTAGTCATTTTGGCATGAAAACACTTCTGAAACGACCTAGACTCTTTAAGGAATCCATATGTATAAGGCTAGAATTTATTGGATAAATACGTGATCTGTAATCTGTAGTACTATTTTAATGGAGGTGTTCTGCACTAATTTAATAGAACATTGAAACCTAATTACATAAATGAGTATATAGTTATGATATTAATTACAATCTAATGACAATTAGGTATTGATGTCTATGTCATGTACGTACACTTACTACTGGAATATGTTGTTAGAACTTGGGATTAAGTAGAAACGAGAAGTATAGGAAAACATTGTTATTGCATCCCATGGTTAGAAACGGTTTCTTTAAATGAAGTTGTGTATTAGAGCTAGAGATTTGAAGGGAAGAGGATGGCGTTATTGTTGGCATAAATGAAATTTTTGACAAATGTATTATATATTTATTTATTTACTATACATATATATATATAATACATATAAGAAGATAGCTCTACTACTTGACATGTTATGGAAAATGACAAAAACACCTCTTGTCCACAACTTCCACACCTCCTTTCCACAAGGTCATTTTAGTCATTCACCTGCTAAATATCAGGCTGCCGCCCGCTATGACGCCCACATCCTCAAATTGCTTAAATTTTAATTCGCGACTCAACTCCACCCACCGCAGCAGCCCACACGTGTCGCCGCACCGGCAGCCGCCCCACCACAATCAGAACCGAAAATATTAGAGCAAATAATTTTGTGCATACAGTCAAAATTCTTCCGAGTTCTCAACCAAGAGAAAGGAAAAAAATGGCCACCTCTTCGGCCTTCTATTCAATTCTCAACCTTCCCAATTCCGAGATCTCAAATTTCAATATGGGTTTCACCCTCCCATAACCCCCACTTTCACCGAACAATTTCTAAAATCTTGATCATGACAACATTAGTGACCAGGAGATGGAGAAGGCCGAGTCGCGAATTGGTTAGAAAGCTCGGGTCAATGTGCCCCTAAAGGTGTACCACGCGCCCAAGGTGCATAATGTGGGATTCATAAGGGGAAGAAGAACTTGACGAATCTTCCGTACAACGTGGAGTTCGTGGCTGCAAATATTAGTGCGAGCGACGGTAAGCCGGTGAAGCTCTTATTGGCCCACTTGAAGGATGATGAATTCGAGTTTCTTGATTAACTGTGTTATCAGATTGGATGTGATTGTGGAACGTATTGCAATAAACAGAGTTTCTTACCTGTCTACCCCAAATGCCCAATGTAGATAATTCATTCTTGAAATTTATGTTTGCTTAGATAAATTTTATTTCCAAAGTGTTTTGCCTTGTGATGGTATTGTTTTCTGTTGGCTCTGTTGGTGGCTGGTCCTAATTGTTAGAAACTATCCTACATAAATATAATTAGTTGGCTTATATAGCTTTTTCATAATGTGTTGATCCTATCAAAGTTTGTATAACGTTGAAACAGTTCAATAAGACTAAACTCTTGCTAATGTATTTATTATTCTTTTCTCATTATACAATTAACACTCAATAGTCTTAAACCTAAAAGACCATAATTACACGAATGATACAATAAGACGACACAAAACCTATTTCGTCGGGCACTGCGCAAGTGCGGTGTCCATGTTCTAGTATATATTATATAGAGATAATAAAATTACTACTCCATCCGACTCGCCATTACTGTTTTACTGTTCTAATCAGGATATCCCACTTTTATCATCCTATTTTCTAAAATAATAAAAAGTTATTCTTAAACATAAAATGAAGTGGGCCCCACCGAGTCACTACTTAACCCCATATTATTATACTCTTTCCAAAAATCTATCTCTCACACGACTTTGTTCCAGTCCGAGCTCATAAATTTATAATTTTTAAATTTTTGAAAACTTTAAATTATTTCTTCAACTATAAAATGAAAAAAAAAATCGATTGCATCAACTATGCCTTTCAATAATTTGGATGAATTCTCATTTTTTTTGTATAAAAAATCAATTTTTGTTTTGTAATGTTGCAAAAATCAAAATTGGTCCTGAAATGTTGTCTCTATCAATTTTCGTCATGTAATTTCACATCGTCTCCGTTTTTGGTATTGTTGCCAGAAGGTGATACACACACGCCTAACTCCGTCGTGGGACATTTTTCTGGTCACTCACACATTTTTAATTTTGGTCTTGTAATATAGCTTGAAATAGATTTTGGTCATGTAATTTGTGTAAGCAAACCAAAGACATTTCATAATTTTTGTGTTATTTATGAGACATTACATAATTTTCATATATATCAACAAGGTAAATATTAAACAAAATATTATGAATATAATAATATAGTATTTTTTATTGGAATTATGATAATTTTGCATTACTATAAACAAATAAATATTTATATTTATAGGACCAAAATCGATTATATTATTTATTACAGGATCGAAATTGATTGAAGACTACATTACATGATCAAAATCGATTGAGAGCTAAATTACATGACCAAAATCGATTGAGAGCTAAATTACAGGATCATAATCGATTGCAAGCTACATTAAATGACCAAAAATGAAAACATGTGAGTGATCAAAAAAATGTACAGTAACGGAGGCGTGTGTTATCACCTTCCGGCAACAGAACCAAAAACGGAGCAATGTGAAATTACAGGACCAAAATTTATTGAGACAACATTTCAGGACCAATTTTGATTTTGGGCAACATTACAGGACTAAAATTGATTTTTACTCCATTTCTTCTCACCAAACACTCCTAAAAAATTGTCTCCATTTATTTAATATATTAAAATTTATAAAATATACTTAAACAAAGTTTCTTAATCTCAATTCCGGACGGAGGAAGTACAAAATAAGCAAACGGAATAAATAAAATTTGGATCCCTCTTATTGGGCTTAACGTGACTGTATCGATTAAAAACACAAAAGCCCAATCTCTAATTTCATCGAGTTATACAAAGCAAGGCCCGGCCCGGTCCGGCCCATTACTCAAAAAATAATACGGCTAAACGACACGTGCTCATGGCCGCCTAGTTTCTACGCGTGCTCCCGCCACTGCCCCAAAATCAAAACGAAATTCCATGAAATTGATTTCTCTATTTTACCCTTCTCAACGCCCCATTGCCATTCTTCTTCAAGAAGCTTACTAATACTATCGCCAAATTTCAGTGAAGAAAATCCAATTTCCACTCTGAATTTGAGTTACATTATTAGCCAGTGATTTACTCTGCGTTGCGTGGAATTTGAACGCTGTTAGAATCAAGATTCTAGGAAGCAACTCAATTTCAGCAATGGATGAACCCTCGAGTGTATTTGACGGAATTCGATTCGTTCTCGTCGGGTTCGATTCAGTTAGAGAACACAAGGTTTTGTTTTACTTATTTTTTTTTTCAAAACCGGAGCTTTAAATCTAATTTGGACTTCCTTCTTTGGTAGGTGCGGTCGAAGCTTTTAGGAGGAGGGGCTGTTGATGCTTTGGATTACGGACCGGATTGTAATTGCGTGGTCGTTGATAACATTCTTTATGTGAGTGTTTTAAGTGGATTTTTGTTTATTTTGTTGCTTCCTCTTCAGAATTTGGTCATTTTTTGTTAGAGTGAAACTGCCGTTTATCTGTCTCTAATTGAAGATTTGAATTGGAATGGTTATGCTTTTATTCATCATGGAATAGATAGTATTGATCTTATCAACCTTGATTCCACGAGCTCTGGCTGTATGAATTCAATTGCATTATCTCTTTTGTTCTTTGGCGGTGCAGGATGATCCCATGTGTGCTGCTGCCAGAAGAGATGACAAGATATTGGTGACCGGGCTGTGGGTCGATTACAGTGTGGGTTTGGGAATGCCTGTTGATCCTAACTATGTGAGTTTCTCTTTCTCCTTTACATCATATTTCTGCTTTACTGTCTTGTAATTGTTGCTTTTTAGCCTAGAAAGTAGTTCTTGCATGTTTGCTAAAATCGCCTTTTTAATGTGTGAAGTTGCTAGCCTGTATTGTCACTGTACTAGTTCTCATTCCTTGTTCATGTTCAATCATATTCAACTATGCATAGTTCCTAAAACTCCACTTTTGTTAAGTCTAAAAGACTCTTCAGACTTAACTTTTTTTTCCTCTTAATATCAGAATATCATCTTATTCTGAAAACTTGCATCTTTTTCTGTTCTAATGTTTTATTCTGATTCTCACAGATCATGTATAAGCCAGTAAGAGATCTGGATGGGATTCCGGGTGCTAAATCTCTGGTTATGTGCTTGACTGGATACCAAAGACACGATCGGGATCATATCATGGTTCTGACAATTACTCATCTTATGCTTTTCAGCCATTAAATTGAACTTGTGTTTTCTTTTGGATTTCCCTTACACATCATCTCGTTTTATCATAATCTCCTTTTCTGCGCAGACTATGGTTTCCTTGATGGGTGCAAACTTTTCAAAGCCGTTGGTGGCAAACAAGGTTACTCATCTGATATGCTACAAGTTTGAGGGTTAGTTCTTTGGTATAATTCTAATATGTTAAATAAAGTTAAATGAATATGTTTCTGCCTAGGTACGGTTTTTAATTATAATTTATTGCGTTAAGAACATAGTTCTATAATATACATAGTATGATGTTTGTAAACTTCCTAGTGAAAGTTGTTATGTATAACACTTCTTTCTAGAAATAGAAAATCATACATGCAAGGCTACAACTTCTTAACTATGGTCAAGACTGCACTTTTTTTTAATATGGATGTAGGCTGTAATTGTTGTGCGAAGTTTGAACCATTGGATTCTTATTCTCATTCATGAGTCTTCTCTTAATGCTTGAACCTTTGTAACTTTTTTTGGTGGTTTTATGCATTTGTAGGAATCTGCATATATTTGCTTGGCTTAGTTCCTTTTGTGAATTTCATTGATAGTTTGAAATTGCATCTCTACAGGAGAGAAATATGAGGTTGGCAAGAAATTAACGACGATGAAACTTGTGAACCATCGTTGGCTGGAAGATTGGTATGTCTAAGATCAGTTGATAAACATTGATAAGTAGAATATAGATTGGATATTTGATTTATTAAAGACGGTATTCGGTTTTAATCCATTATTTCTCTTATTCTTCTTCTTTCCAGCTTGAAGGCGTGGGAGCTGCTTCCAGAAGCTAATTATGCTAAGAGGTGAGGGCTTCACAGTAGTATTTGTATTCCATTTCTTATACTCGCAGATCGAGTTCTCCAAATCTTGAGCTAATTACTCATAGCATTTGTCCCCTGGCACAGTGGATATGAGTTAGAGATGGAGGCTGAAGTTAAAGATTCTGAAGAAGAGACAGAAGATATGGCTTCTATTGTCCCGAAGAAGTCCACCATCATCAGTCCTCAAAATACACGAGTTGAAAGTAAAAACATCCACCAGTCCCCTAAACGGCATTTAACTAATTTTGGAAGTTCTGCTAACAATGGGAGTGCCAGTAAAGTCCAGCCAACTCTTAGACAAGAGGCCGACTATGGAAGCACATCATTTTCTCGCGAAACTCATGATGGGCGTCCTGATTGGACGCAGATATCTGAGAATATAGAGCATGCCTTAGCATCAGCATCTGGAAGTGCTAAGAAGTCTGTTGATAGTGGCTTGTCCAAATTAAGTAGCAAGAGTATGAAAGCCAATCTCCCTTTGAGGTCAGAAAGATTTGAAAGTAATTCAAGTAGTCCCTTGTCGAAAGTAAGTAAACCTGGACTTGATGAAGGTCTTGACATACTGTCGAGGAGACACCTTGGCTGTACTGATTCTCATGGCATCAGAACGCCGTTAAGGGGAACCTTGATGCAGCCTAAGGAGCAAACTGTTGGTTTGTCCAGTAAGAAGAAACCATCTGTTCCCCGTGGTGGTTCACCATCGCCAGTGTTGAGCCATTCTCCAAACACATTAATGAGAAGTGGATTGGCTAAAAAACCAATAGAAACACCGGTTTCTAAATCTTCTATTGATGGCTCACGTCGTTTGGCCTTTGATGTTTCTCCAACTAATGGTACTAGCTGTTTGAGGCAAGAAGCTAGTGATGGTATTGTCAAGCCAGATGGGACTCAAACTGGTGGAGTAAAGACTCCTTTAAAGGGTCCCTTGTTATACCAGGACGAGGAACAAACTGGCAGTTTGCCTGGTAAGAAGGAAACGACTGTTTCATGTGGTCGTTCAGCAAAGCTAAGCCGCTATAGGAAGACAGTAACTGGAGCTGGATCGGATACAAAACAAACGGATATGCCGGTATCTGGATCTTCACTTTGTGGTTCACCTCAATTAGCTGCTGAAATTCCCCCTAAAAATATGTCTAGCTGTTTGAGGGAAGAAACTACTGGTGTTTCTGATATGCATTCAGAGAAGGATCAAAACAGAATAGATTCTGGTGAAGAAAAAACTCCATTAAAACAGGCCTTGCCGCACCTTAATGAGAAAGAGACCAGCACATTGCCTAGTAAGAAGAAATTGGCTGCTTCACATGGTAGTTCAAGGTCAAAGAGGCTAAACCATTCTCCAAAGACACTAATTGAAAGTGGATCAGTTACAAAAGCACCGGAGACTCCGGTTTCTGGATCTTCAATTCATGGTTTGGAACAATCCGCTTGTTAGAGTAAAGGAACTATGGAAACGATTAAATCAATATACTGAATTGAAATTACGAAAAGCAAAGAAATACTCAAAACGAGTCCCACGGAAGATAAATCTTCCGGCCAAGCGATCACGCCGATGTCTAGACCAAGAGCATCACAAAACCCTCGATGCCTCAATCGTTCACCAACTATCACTATTTATACTAATAAGACTAATATATTAGGCCTTATGCGGCCACCCTATATATGGGTATTTATTAAAAATAGATCAACCTAAATAAGTAAATAATTAACTTCCTTCTTCCACTTTGCTGACGTCATGCAACACCGAATCCGTCTTCGAGAAACCCTAGCCATGCACACCCATGCATCCGAGCTGCACACCGAGAAACCCTAGCCATGCACACCCATGCATCCGAGTTGCACACGTCGTCTTCTTGATCCTCTACGGCTTCTCCGACATGCCGCCCTTATCCATCAATCTCGTGTTGCTCTTCGATCTCCTCCGATAAACTCTATCTCTAACAATTCCTCCCTCCTTCCAAACAACCTTGTCCTCAAGGTTGAAATACGGGAATTGACTCAATAATTCGGTTATTTCCACCCAAGTGGCATCATCCTCCGATTTGTTTCGCCATTGCACTAAGACTTCACGAACTCGATCATCTCCTTTCCAAACCCATCGATCGCGCAAAATCCACTCCGGCTCAAACTCTGGATCTACCGTCCACATCTCTTCGGGTAATTTGTCTTCCAATTTGTGATCGCCTAACGCCACTTTAAGAAGAGATACATGAAAGACCGGGTGCAAACGGCATCCCTCCGGTAATCGCAAACGATAGGCTACGGCTCCAATGCGTTCTTCCACCTTAAACGGTCCATAAAATCGTGCCGCCAATTTGGCATTTTTCCGTTTGAAGAGAGACGATTGCCGATAGGGCCTTACTTTAGGAAGACCTGTTGACCGACTTCGTATTCAACATTCCATCGTCGCTTATTTGCGCCACGTATCATGTAGTCTTGTGCCCGTTCAATATGTTCTTTCAAGTGGCGAAGCGCTCCGTCTCGTGCATGAAGATCATCGGCCACCGCTTTAACCTTAATTTCTGCCGGTAAAAATCCCGATAAAGTTGGAGGTGGCCGGCCATACACCACTTCAAAAGGAGAGATTCCCGTCGAAGAATGAAAGTTGGTGTTATACGAATACTCCGCCCATGATAACCATCGCCCCCAATTTTTTGGTCTTTCCGAAGCAAAGCATCGTAAAAACGTCTCCACGCAACGATTAACAACCTCGGTTTGTCCATCCGTCTCGGGATGATAGGCCGAACTCATATGCAATTTAGTCCCCACAGCTTTAAACATGGCTCGCCAAAATTCACTACAAAACACCGGATCCCGATCCGACACAATTGATGAAGGAAACCCATGTAATCTTACGATCTCTTTTATAAACAGCTCTGCCACCTCCCTCGCCGTGTACGGGTGTCGTAACCCACAAAAATGGGCATACTTTGATAAACGATCTACTACCACCATGATGCAATCGTAATTTCCAGATCGCGGCAATCCTCCTATAAAATCTATGCTAACATCTTCCCAAACTCGTGTTGGAATCGGCAAAGCTTGTAACAAACCGGCAGGAGATCGAGTCTCATACTTATGTTTCTGACAAATCAAGCACTCGAATACAAATTTGGTTACATCCTTCATCATGCCCGGCCAATAAACACTAAGAGCCAAGCGACGATATGTTCGGTATGCTCCCGAATGGCCTCCTTGAGCCGTCGCGTGAAATTAGGCTAATAATCGTGGTACAAAGGCGGATCTCTTTGCGATGACCAATCGCCCTTTAAAATACAACACCCCGTTGATTAATTGGTATTGACTAAAATCGGTCGAACCCGTGGCCAAAGCTCTATAAATCTGTCCCATTGTGTCATCCTTCTTAACTTCGTCCGATACCACGGACCATCCTAGCCAAACGGGAGTGGAAATCGCTGAGCATTCCACGATATCGTCATTCCGACGTGATAAAGCGTCTGCTACTTTGTTTGCACTTCCCGGCTTGTACTCAATCTCGAAATCGTACCCCAAAAGCTTGGCCACCCCATAGTGTTGTGCGGGTGTCGAAACCGATTGGTTTAAGAGGAAACGAAGGCTTTTTTGATCACTTCTGACAATAAATCGTCGCCTAACTAAATAAGGTCGCCAATGTTGAACTGCGAAAACCAAAGCCATTAGTTCCAATTCATAAGCCGACTTCGCCAAGCTGCGATCCGATACCGCTCTACTAAAGTACGCCAAAGGTCTCCCCAACTGCATCAACACCGCTCCAAGTCCCATTCCGGATGCGTCGCACTCCACCACGAAGGGTTTAGAAAAATCGGGATTGGCCAATACTGGAGCCGAAGTCACGGCCACTTGCAACTCTCGAAAAGCCTTTTGTGCCTCATCCGTCCACTCAAACACCGATAGTCGATCCTTCTTTAAAAGTTCGGTTAATCCTCGCGCAATCTGACCGTAATTGCGAATAAATCGCCGATAGTAACCCGTTAACCCTAAGAATCCCCGAACTCCTCGAATTGTAGTAGGTGTCGGCCAACGAAGAATTGCCGAAATCTTTCCTGGGTCCATTTTTACTCCGTGCTCGGAAACTACATGCCCTAAGTACTCCACTTCCAATTGTCCCCATGCGCATTTTTTTGGATTAACCACATACGAATCTTGCTTCAATAGCTCCATCACAACCCTAAGGTGGGTTAGATGAGAATCCCAATCGCGGTTGTAGATCAAAAT
Source organism: Lavandula angustifolia (assembly GCA_028984105.1). NCBI lineage: Eukaryota > Viridiplantae > Streptophyta > Magnoliopsida > Lamiales > Lamiaceae > Lavandula > Lavandula angustifolia. Next base: position 15,079,411 of record CM054821.1, on the reverse strand, counting down.
ATCGTCAAAGAAGACTAATACAAATTTTCGTAAATGCGGTCGTAGTAAATCATTCATGGCCGATTGGAAGGTGGATGGTGCATTTGTTAGCCCGAACGGCATGACCAAAAATTCATAATGCCCCGAATGAGTTCGGAATGCCGTTTTCAAAATATCCTTAGGCGCAATTCGAATCTGATGATACCCGGACCGTAAATCTAGCTTCGAAAACCATTTCGCGCCATGTAATTCGTCCAACATTTCCTGAATTACTGGAATTGGGTATTTATCCGGCACCGTCTGCTTATTCAACTGGCGATAATCAACACAAAACCGTCAACTCCCGTCTTTCTTGCGTACCAACAAAACTGGGCTCGAGTAGGGGCTCGAACTTGGTTGAATAATTCCGGCTTCAAGCATTTCATGCACTAGCCGTTCCATCTCATCCTTGGCAGAATAGTTGTATCTATAAGGTCGGACAGAGACAGGGGACGTACCTGGTTTAAGTGGAATTTGGTGGTCGACGCTCCGATGTGGAGGGAGTCCTTTTGGTGGTAACATGATCGATGGGTATTCTGACTCCATTTGATCTCGCAAGCTCTTGCTAACCTCAGACAACTCCACCGTATGTAATGAAATTTTTACCTCTTCAAAATCCTCCGGCTCCATTGCTCTAATCCAGACTAGCCACCGCTCACTTTCTCCCCCGATCTTAATTAATTGTTGCATCGTAGCTTCGCGGCGAACCAATGACGAATTTCCTACCAATACCATCGGCTTTCCCCCATAGACAAATTTCATCGTCATTTGATCCCAGTTAGCACGAACTTCTCCTAATGTTCGCAACCACGATACTCCCAACACGACATCCACTCCTCCCAACTCAAACACATAACATGTCAGTGTAAATTCATTCCCTTGTATACTCACCCTCACGCCCGAACATACCCCTAATATGGCCGATATGCTACCATCGCCCAAGCGTACTGCTGATCGTCCAGACATTTCAGGTGATAACTGGAGTATTTCTGCCATTCTCGAAGAAATAAAACAGTGACTGGCTCCGCTGTCTATCATAATACACACTGATTTTCCCGCGATCGACCCTGTTAATTTCATCGTTTGCGGACCGTCAATTCCTTGAGCCGCTAAACGGGTCAACACCAAGGAGTTGGCTTCGGGCTCCACTTCTTCGCACGTGTATGCTCCGTCCTCGTCTACTTGATCTTCTTGCCGAATTTTCTCCTCACCCTCGTCCGATTCAGGTACAATTAAGACCTGCAAATTTTTATCCGCACATCTATACGTGGGAGACCACTTCTCATCACAACGAAAACATTTACCCGCAGCTCTTTTCGCGGCATAGTCACGCTGCGAAATTTGACGAATCGGACGAAGTCGACTTGCACCTACGTCCCGCGCTGTTGTGCCGAAAGAAGCAGAACCTTCTCGCGCCTTTTCGCCGCTGCTCCCGCCCTTATTATTGAAGAACGGCGAGGAAGAGGCTGTGGAACGAAGCCCGGATTGACCCCCTGACCTTGTTGTCGACGGAACATAGCCACCCCGCTGTGAACCGGCTATCGACCCACTGCCAAACCCTCCTAATAACTTCACCTCTTGTTCAATCTCCTTGACTAGATGAATCGTATCAGACAATGACCGCGCATCTCTCGACCGTATTTTCAAGCGTATCTCATCCCGTAGACCATTTAGGAATAACCCCAGACAGTATTTTTCATCTAATCCCGGCACATGCACCATTCGTGCGATAAACAAGGTGACGTATTCGCCAACGGAATGCGTTTGCCGCGTTTGAACGAGGGTCTCAAACGGGTTAGCCAATGGGTTGGTGCCGAACATGCGAATCATTTCCAATTTGAATCTTGACCACCCCATCGTTGGGCTCGTAGCCCGAACCCACTGGAACCAAGGTAAAGCGTCACCTTCCATGGCTACGAGCGCCACATTCAACCTATCCGTCTCCGAGGTGTTATGCAATTGAAAATATTGCTCGACCCTAGTTAACCATCCTTCGGCTCCCGTCCCATCGAACATGGGTAGCGTAACCTGCGGTGCGCTGGACACACTGTTCGCGGTGCCATCTGCTGTCTCGGTGCCGCCAGTCGTTCCCCCTTCCGCTGAACCGCTATCGTCTCCAGTAGGGTTCTTGGGCGCTCGGTTGGCGGAACCCTCGTCCGAAGAGGTTTTTGATGTGACGAGATCTTGTAGCAAGTCACGCATGGAAGCCATCGTGTCCTTCACCGTCGTTAATTCGCTAGATAAGCGAGTATCCATAGCCTTCAAACCCTTCTCCAACTCATCCAATCTAGATTCCATCTGTTGTTGCCTCGTGTTTGTCATCCGGCAGGTCGGACCAATTTGTTAGAGTAAAGGAACTATGGAAACGATTAAATCAATATACTGAATTGAAATTACGAAAAGCAAAGAAATACTCAAAACGAGTCCCACGGAAGATAAATCTTCCGGCCAAGCGATCACGCCGATGTCTAGACCAAGAGCATCACAAAACCCTCGATGCCTCAATCGTTCACCAACTATCACTATTTATACTAATAAGACTAATATATTAGGCCTTATGCGGCCACCCTATATATGGGTATTTATTAAAAATAGATCAACCTAAATAAGTAAATAATTAACTTCCTTCTTCCACTTTGCTGACGTCATGCAACACCGAATCCGTCTTCGAGAAACCCTAGCCATGCACACCCATGCATCCGAGCTGCACACCGAGAAACCCTAGCCATGCACACCCATGCATCCGAGTTGCACACGTCGTCTTCTTGATCCTCTACGGCTTCTCCGACATGCCGCCCTTATCCATCAATCTCGTGTTGCTCTTCGATCTCCTCCGATAAACTCTATCTCTAACACCGCTGTTGATGTTTCTCCACCCACAAATGCTACTAGCCCTTTGACAGAGGAAGTTCCACTGGCCTCCAAAGAAGCTTTAGCTATTTCAACTTTACAAGAGGATAGGCCGGAGTTCAATGATCAAACGCTTAAATGCTCTCGAGGAAGACCCAAGAAGCAGAGATTGGAGGTGAAAGACCCTTCTTTGAGCAGGACCAAATCTTGCAGCGGCGAAGAAGAGATGCAACAAGACAATCAACAAGGAAACAAACCTCAGTTTCCAAGTACAAGCTCTAGGGTGGATAAATTGGATGGTGAGGCAGATTTAAACTCTTCCAAAATAGATCAGAGTGGCACACAGTTGAAATCATCGAAGAAGTTGGGATCGAGACCAGCTATCCGTAAAGGGCTGATATCTGCTGGATTGATAAATGAGTTAAAAACTCATTCAAATGGAGCAATAGCCATTAAAAAGACGAACAATGCTTCTCCTTCTGAGAAATTTGTGGCTGTTACCCCAACAGCCAATGAAGATGTACTTGTAGATGATCATAGTGAAGCTCCAAGTTGCGAAGGCCCGAGTGAGTTGCTTAACATGGGGAGTAAGAATTCCGCGGAAGTGGAAGAACCACATTCAGGAAAGAGAAAGCAACCTAGTGAAAAAACCACACAAGTAAAGAAGAGGGCAAAATCGAAGGCTAAGAACAGTAATGAAGCTAAAACCTCTGTTTCTAGCCCGAAAACAGAGTTGCCAGAATCAAAATCAACAGGCGAAGCTGCAGAGAAAAAAGTAACAAAGGGGCCTTTGGCTAACTCCAAGACAAACAAGTTGAAGGATCCCACAGAGGAGACCAAACAAGATGAGAAGACTGTGTCGAGCAACGGAGAAATCATTCCGTTGGCTGGTAAAGCAAGCAAAAGACCATCTAAGAAACTAAAAGGAACGGACGACGTGGAGAAGGAAAATGAACCTGTTACAAAGTCTCAAAAGAATGGATGTAAAACCGACAAGGCTAATACTGAGGACCTCAACACGAAGGCTGAGCCTGCATGGTTCATACTGAGTGGGCATAGGCTTCAGAGGAAGGAGTTTCAGCAGGTTATAAAGAGGTTAAAAGGAAGAGTATGCAGGGATACTCATAACTGGTCTTATCAAGCAACACATTTCATTGTTCCGGATCCAATTCGGAGAACTGAGAAGTTCTTTGCAGCTGCTGCCTCTGGAAGGTATTCATTCACATGCATTTCAAACTCTTGTATGATTACTAAATCAGTATATGATTGATAATATTTTGATTTTGCAGTTGGATTCTCAAGACTGATTACTTGAGTGCAAGCAATGAGGCAGGGCGACTTTTATCCGAAGAACCATTTGAATGGCACAAGAAGCTCTTGACTGAAGACGGCGCTATCAGCTTGGAAGCGCCGCGGAAATGGCGCCAAGTGAAGGAAAGAACCGGCCATGGCGCGTTCTATGGGATGCGGATAATCATATACGGAGAATGCATTGCTCCTCCACTGGTACACTATTTACTTCCACCGGATTATCTGTCCAATTTTTCCTTCATCTAATTAATGTCCAATTTTATGACTAGCAATGGAATTGTAGGTTAACAACTTGAGTTAGCTGGGGACATGTGTCACCATTCTATTGGTGGCACAGCAGATCTCATTATCTATTGTGTTGCTTAATTTTGCCGTATCAGGATACGTTGAAGCGCGCGGTGAAGGCCGGGGATGGGACCACATTGGCTACCTCACCACCCTACTCTCGTTTTCTAAAATCGAAGGTTGATTTCGCCGTTGTTAGTCCGGGCATGCCACGTGTTGACATGTGGGTGCAGGAATTTTTGGGGCACGAGATACCCTGCGTTTCAGCAGATTATTTGGTGGGGTATGTGTGCAAGCCCGGCTACTCACTCGAGAGGCACGTGATGTACAACACGCACCCTTGGGCGGAGAGATCCTTACTGAGTCTGGTAAACCGTGTGGAGGAGGAGGCCGACGAGGACCCTAAAACACGAGCTGATGAAAGTGGTGACATTAAGACGAGGGAAACCAGCAACCGGAATTCCAAGAAACGGGCCGCGAAATCGAACAACTGATTGATTCAATTAAATGAATAATAATAGTCACTTTATTAAATGTATTTTTTATTTGTTTTACATAATATATTTGATTAGATCGTCGAACGTAAAATAAACTTAAATACTCGAAACACTTCTAAAAAAATTGGGCTCTTAAGATACAAAATTAAGATATTGTTACAGAAAATTGGGCCACCCAATATCAAAGGAAATTGGGCTGAGGGATTCGTTATTATACAATCAAAACTTCAAATTGGGTGGGAAAATATCGAAATTATCAGCATATAACATGTTTCATACTGAATTTTCTTTATACCGATTTTTAGTATGTAGAACGGTTCGTCACAATATCTGTATGATATTTCTCAATTCTTAAATTTACGTTTAGCATGCAGTACGATAGACGATTGATATATCGTAACGAACCACCCCTAATATGAATAAAGTAAAATGAGAGTATGTGTTTCATGTTGCTTGAAGTTAAATCAAAAGGAATACATGCATAATAATGTTATTTGCGGTTGAGCATAATTAAGATAATATATATTCCATCAAACTCAATGTAGTAAAAAAAAAAATTTAAATCAGCTTGTCAGAAAATCCATTGAATCCTTCAAACTGGAGACTTTCAAAACTTATAAAACTATTTAATTAAATTCAACTAACTTAGATGTGAAAGCATATTTCTTCCACCATCTGGCGAGACAGTAATATTCTTGCATAAAAAACACGCACTGGATTTGCGTCAAAACACGCACCTACGGGCTATTGATCTGCAGGGAGCAGCTGTATTAATTAATTCCGTACAGCCAAGCAAGCATGAAATAAATCGCACTATTCATAAGGATTAATTAAAACAACATTTTGACAATTTAGGTTAATGCTTGTTCCTACTTTACTCTTCGAAACTGTTTAATTCGCAGTTTGAAATCATATATACATACTTTAGGATTTAAAATGATAATTAACTGAGTTTTTGACAAAATTCATTAGCTATTAGGGATGTGAAAAAAGAAATCAATTATTAAATATAATTTCAACGTCTTGATTCAGTTAGTCTAAATTCAAACATTCTATATGAAATTTATACATATTTTTTAATTCATTAACCTTCTTACCAAATACTATACATAAATTGAATTTCCAAAAAAGGGTCTTGCTTGCAATAATTGTACAAGTATTTTTCTTCTTCATGGAATTTATATTTTATTTGAAATACATATTTTTTTTTGTGGATTATCGATGGGTACATTTGACTCCTTACAGATCACTCATATTGCAGATGCACCTTTAGGAATGCATGTGACTCTTTTCTTCACTTTTATTTTCTTTTTTGCATTCCAAACTCCACGCAGCAAGCATGAATATATGCTCTAATAATTGAATCATGTTTTTTTTATCTTCATATTTAATTTATATATTTATATTCTTAAGCTTACAATAAAGCTCGGAAATAAAGTACAACATAATTGTCATACAACTTTTACATCAAATAAATAAATTCCCGAATATATTATTGTTATTAATTGTTAATGTCATGCGCCCTTTTCATAATAATAATTGATAGAACTTTCCCACATGTCATTTACAAAAATACGATAATCAAGAGTGAAATTAGGAATTTTGAGAAAAAAAAAAAAGCAAAGTATATAAATAATTATTTAAAAAATTATACATAAAAATTGAGTTTCGATATGATTGGGATACCGCACATCCTCATTGTATCCACTCCTAGTCTTTAATGTTTAGACTCAATTATCATAAATAATTTATATGTACATATAAAAGGACAAACGGTTTAATCAATAGTCAACAAATTCGAAATTGTGTTCATACCGAACGAATGTCTTGCATGTACGATCTGTTTATAAAATAATACATATGAATTCGAAATAAATATATAAATTATGATTGCATTTTTAGATTCAGTGTGAACATTTAAATTATTAAAAAAAATGCAATTTATCATCAACCCAAACTTTTCCTCACATGGTTTTGAAATGGGGACAGGGTAAGATGGCCATCTTTGGATTATTCACACTAACACCACATTGTTGGGCAGTGGGGAATCATTGTTTTGTTGATTAGTGTGGAAGTGAATAACCCAATTATTATTATTTTTAAAATCACAACTTAGAAAATATAAATAAGTAAAATCATGAGATTTCACTCCCAAGTAAAGCCATGAATAAATTAGTATACTTAGGCTAGAAGTGGAAGTATTTTGCAAAAATAGAGAGAGATTGTAGCGTTTCAAAGTCATTACTCTCTACGAAAACCCAGAAAAAGCCAGAGATTGTGAGAATATTTGTACGCCACTGGTTTTGAGATTTGTAGCTTCCAATGTCACTTGTGCTTTTGACTTAATTAATCTTGTAATTTCTTGTGTTTATGAAAGTGAAATTGGCCTTTGCTTGGGTGCAAACCCAAGATCATTACTTTTAAGAGATTGACCGTGTCACAAACTTATCATCGCGCGGGTATGTTACAGTCAATGATGGATCCGGAATTAAAAGAAAATGTTAAGATGGACAATTTCAAGGGTTTGGATTAGCAAAAACTAAAATTTACTAATTCTGCATGATTTGGGTCACTTAGTGCCATCCCAAGGGGCCATCAGACACCTTTATATCACTCACTATTGGTTACGATCTTGTACATCATATTTAGTGGAGGACTGCGGCTGTTCCTGAAATCGTGCCGAAACTTAATTTTTATGTGAAGTTTGTTGTGTTTTATTATGTGCATGTATTATGATTGAATACTACATGATTTTGATTTAACTATGCTCCATGCCTATAGACTTGATTATGATTTAATTAGAAATATGAGAATTGTGAGTGGATGAATTAACTCTTCTTGGTTGAAATTTGAAAATGATTATTGGGTAAGAGGTCACATGGCTGGCCAAACATAATAATAAGACCAATAAACCTTTTTCATGATTATTTATGCATGTAAAAAAACACAGTAATTCTGACCGGGTGACGCATGCTTCGATCAAGAAAGTTTTTACCTTGATTGGAGTAAAGGACTTTTTTATGATGCCCACTGAAAAAAAAATACCCGGAAAGCAGCAAAAAGACGAGGATGGCCGTACCGGTGACAGTGTTGTCATAATTTACTCTATTTATTTACCTTTGGATGAGGTGGTAATATATCGATCTACCCTATTTGACTATTACAACTACAAAACTATCCATGCATTTAAAAATTATCCATTATATACTCAAATTTACTAAAATACCCCCACTTTTTTCACTTTTCTCTCACTAAAATGTCAGGCCATGATCGGACCAGATCGATCGGACATGCCCGATCATGGCCTGGTAGTGATCGGCCTATGTGATAGGGCATGACCGATCATGCCTTGTGATAGGGCATGAGCGATCATGCCCAATATTCAGTTGTGATCGGCCCTTGGTCGGGCGTGTCCGACCGGTCGGATCGGTCCGACCTTGATCGGGCCCTCTGTTCACGTGATCGGACCATTCCATAGTAGGGGTATTTTCGTCTTCTTAGGTATATAGTGTAGTTAAATATAAAAATTGGGTATAAATGTGTTTGTCTTTTCCCATATAAGCAGTAATTATGACGAGTAAAAGTTGGAATAGTGAAAAATAATTATCTTTTTCATTTATATACATGCATATGCATATATATATAGATATATCTGCATCTTCTTGTATTGAGTGCTGATAAGCCCTTTTCTGTAGTACATTATCCACAGCCAAAGTTCTTACCAAGACTGTCAGCTACTGCAAATTGGACCCATCTACTTCTTTATTACTACTATCTTTTGTTTGCTTTGAAACTGTAACAAATGGTCATTGCAAAAAGTACTTTGCAAAACAATCAACCAATCAAAACTTGATTGTGGGTAGATGGGGGCAATTAACATCATATCATAAAGTAAGGAAATAAGTTTTTGTAATATGCAAATACAGATAAGCTTCTCTATCTCAAATTGTGTACTTTTGTTTGAGACTACATCTTAAACTAATTACAAGAGCTTAATTAGATATTTAAAAATAGTGATATATATAGTGATATATGATAGTACAAATTGTGGAAGGTAAAAATTTTAAACATGAGGGGTTTCGGGAGTTGTGAGATGGGATAAGGCTGATAATGATATTAAAGAGGAATAGTGCATTCATACAAGACATCAGATATATAAGCCAAAATGCAACACATTAGCTTCTGCAATTTCAATAGTAATAGTAGTAATAATGGCCCTATGCATTCATATAGTATATCTACCAACACCCCCCACCCCACCCCACCCCCCAAGGAATCATGATATCATTAACTCCAACCTCCCGTTTCAAGAAATTGCAGAATTATGAGGCATAGCGATAGAAAATGACACACAACTGATGATGATTCTAAGACTAACAAGATGATTATTCACAACAAATGGTGAACAAGTTTCCCAAGTACTGAAATCAAAACAAAATCTGTACAATACCAAGATAGCAAAAGAGAGAAAAAAAAAAAAACAAGATGGTAAATAGTAACAAAAATTTTATCCTGGGAGGTAGTACTAGAGGTTTAACGATTTGTACATTGCCACCAGAATCAGATTCTCCCGCCGGTCTATCAACATTTCAAACGTACAAGATTATTCTTCCCTTTTTTTTACGGCGATAATTACCACTAAATCAACAGCTTAAACCTTCATATTTCACCGGGATCGGACGGTTAAAACCGGCCTGAGAGAGTAAATTACCAACAACTGCAAGATCCCTACAGAAAACTCCTTGGAAAACTGATGGTGGTGGAGTTTTGACGACGGCCACCTTATGATTATTATCCTTAGCAGCCGCAGCTACCGGAATTGGCTTATCGCCGGCGGCTCGGGCCGAGATGGAGGGAGGAGGCAGCGCTGCAGCCGCCTTCTTCCTCTGCTTCTCAGCTGCTTCCTCATCCAAAATTGTAGACATTACATTCGTATATCCCCTCTGAATCAATCTATACAGCAACAAAGACGACATTTTCGCGCGATCACGAACCGAATCGACGTCTTTCTCATCAGCAAACTCACATCTCTCGATGAAACTTGAAGATTTATCCGGCTTGTGTTTGAGTGTGAGAAGTAAATGAGCTCTTTCAAGTTCTGATCTCGAACAGCCTCTTCTTAATCCAATCAATGCGTAGTAATCCACATTGCCGGTTTCTCCGGCAGCAACTCTTTGTTTTAATTGCTGAATTTTCGCAGCTAAGGAGCATAATTTTCCCGGGATTTCACGGTATTGAACGCTCTGCCTTTTCCAAATCGGACCGGGCAATTTCCGATCTCGAAGAATGGAGTTGTAGAGAAGCTTCAAATGCTCCAAATCATGGAGGCTATCGGGTAAGCATCGAATGGTTTCGAATAAACCGGCTCTGACGGTTAGAGCGTCGATGCACGAAGTTTCTAGAGCGAGAGCTCTATTGCAATCGGCGATTGCTTCCGCGACTCGGCCGGCGGAGCGGAAGGCGGAGGCGCGGTGGACGTAGCACTCGGATAAGAACCCCTGCGGAGCGCCGCGGCGGCCGTCGAGGATTTTGGAGAAGTGGCGGATGGCTTCGGAGTAGAGGCCGGCGTCGAGGGCAGCGACCGCGGCGGTCTTGCGGCGGATGAGGAGTTTGATGTTGCAGAGGAGGTGGGAGATGCTTTCGGATTCGGTCTTCGGAGGGGTTTGAGGTAGGATGTGGATCAAATCATCGCCGGAGTTTGAGAATTTGTTGAATGAGAAAATGTCGTCGGAGAGGGAGATGCTCTTGCGGCGGAAGGCGTCGGTGGCAAGACGCTTTCCAGTCTGGAGGAGGACCATGGCTTCCTCCATTAAACCTAGATGGCAGCATGCTTGGCCTAAAACGGAATACCTGTTCGATGAAATGCATCAGAGAACTGAGTCAGTTCAACTCGATCAACGAGTGAGTGTATAATAAATTATCTTCAATCTGGTTGATGAAGATGATTATTAAATCCAATGAAGTTTCGTTGTTGGTGAAAATTCAACATAGGAATCGAAATTTGACTTTTCGATAGCAACATTACGAATTAAAAAGATGAGGATTAGGTGGAGTTTCATTAATTGCTACCAGTTTGCTTCGCGTAAAATTCAAGCATCCATCACAGCCATAATTATTCACCATTAAACAATAATAGATTTGAAACTGAGAGAGATGAGGATTCGAGAAATTACCTCCATTGCCCTTCTTTCTCGACGTTTTTACAGAGTCCAGCCATCACCTTCTTCTTCAACTCGGAAACAGAAAAACACTTGAAAGTCGGCTCGGTTCCACTCAGCGAGTTATCGTCGGACGAAAGAAGCTTGACTCGCTCTCTAGATAACTGACTGGACGAGTTATCGGACGATCCGCACGACGACGAATCGTCGGAGGCCGCCATTTTCATGCTCGGGATATAATCCTGCAGCAAATCCGCAACCTCCTTAAACCGCCGGAGCTGCAGCAAACTCCGCGCCTTCAGCTCGAGCGCCACCTCCATGCGCGGCGCCAGCGCCAGCGCCGCGTCCAGTAGCCCCAACGCCGCAGTGACCTCGCTCGGCTCTTGCGTCGCAATCAACATTTTCGATTCCCTCACGTATCTCTCCACCATCTGCAATACATTCCGAACGATTAATCAATATTTCCGCCGCATAAAAATCGAAATACTCGAACGCAATGAAAAGTGCGGTACCTTTTTGTTAGTGAGCCACCAGTGCTTCCTCTCTCCGCCGGCGAAGGACGGCGATTCTACAGCCATCGATGAATTGCAATAATCAACCATTAAAAACTCTCTCGCTCTTCAAATTTGGGTGAATAACTTACTTATATTTCAATCGGAAATCTTCCCTCTCACAGCGAGGGGAGGAGATTTAAATCAGAGAGAGAGAGAGAGAGAGAGAGAGAGAGAAGAGTGACTAGGAGAGAAGAGGTGAAGGCTTTTAAGCAACAGATGCCAGCTTTGACCTGAGAGAAAGCTTTCATCCCTCTACTTCATCGCTGGCGACCAGATTCTCTCTCTCTCTCTCTAGACTTTTTTAGAGAGAGGAACCTCTTATTGGTTACACTACGCGCTACCACTACTCCGGCTGTATCAATATTATTTTAATTTTCTTATGTACCCATATTTCTTATAATTATAATAAATTATTTCTCATTTTAGGTAATACTACTAGTAAATAAAGCATATTGCTAATAGTTTCGGAAGGACGGACATGTTCTATACCAAATATCTTTGTAAATATACCATAAATATATATTATTAATTATATTTATAATACAAGGATTTTCATATCTTATTTTATTATATGTTCTAGGACTAATTGTACTCCGATATGATAGACATGAATACAATTTATTCGGAATGTAATGCAATACATAAATGGTAGATTCTTCACAAGTAAACTCATAATAAAACTAATAATACAATCTTCCATAAAATTTGGAAATATTTATTAAAATTAATAGTTTTATGAGGTGAAAGATGATACACTATCTCCACTTGAGATGTTACTATCAAGAAAAATAAACAAATAAATAAATTTGTAATAGAATATAAAATTGCATATTGATGAGTATTGAAGAAAAGAAAGTATTCTTCCAAGTCGTAAGGCACAAGATTCGCGCCCTTTGGCCTTTATATTTTCCTTTAAGATGGGTTCTCTTTTTCATCCTTTGCTTTAGATTTCACCCAAATTGATTAATGAGTGCACATGAATTGTTGTGGATATAGATAGATGGATGGATGGATGTAAAGAAACCCATATGGGCTTGTCTTAAAGCCTCCCCCCCCTCCTATTTTTCTTTCCCTCATGCGGCCATGCAATATACTCCCTCCATCCATAAATGCTGTCCCATTTTATTTTTTTTTTGTATCATAAATGTTGTTCAATTTTTTTAAAAAATTAAAATTGTGTGGCTAAGAATCAACCACAAACAACTCTCATTAAATTTCGTACTGGAAAGTTATGGGACAACATCTATGGGACGAAGAGAGTATTTATCCAAATCATTGTATAATAGATAAATTATATAAATATTAAATATAACATATTAAAATCGGTATACTTCAAATAAAAAATAAAATCAATTCACCCATTTAAAATTTATAAGTTATAGAAATTTTTAGAAAAATTGGATGGGGAGTATTATTATGGTGAATTGGGCAAAAATAGGCAAAGTTACTTAATTAAATGCAAAAATAGGCAACTTATGTCAAATATGCAAAAATAGGCATTATCTCTTTTTTGCCCCTATATCTATTAATTCTAATAATTTGATATTTAGAATATCTATAGCTAGTGTTATATATATGAAAAATATATTTATCTTTATGTATCTTAAAATGAAATAATTCATAATTATGTTTATTAAATATTCTTAATTAAATATAATAATTAATTAAAATCATGAAAATGTAGGTCTCAAGTGAAATTCAAGAATTTAATTAATTTAGATTTTGCATATATATATATATTCGAAATATTCGATAAACAATAGAAAAATTATATCTTTTTAATTAACTACTCAATTAATAAAAAATGAGCAAAACTATTAACAAATTTTCAACAAGTACAAAAAACAATATGAATATAAGGGGGAAAAAAGAGATAATGCCTATTTTTGCATATTTGGCATAAGTTGCCTATTTTTGCATTTAAGGTTTTTGATTTGCCTATTTTTAATTTTTCCCCTATTATTATTGCTTTACAAATAAAAAGGAGGTTCTTAAAATTTAGAATCTGGCGAGGCGGATCCCCACTGACCACGTCATCGAGTGCAAAAAGCTACCTTCCATGTGGCATTACCTGATAGGTGGGCCCACGCACTTCGCTACCGTTGGGGTACACTCACTATTGGATCCACTAGCTCAACATGGGAGGCCTCATCTTTTATATTCCTTTCTTATCCATATTTTTCATTTTTTTACTTATTATTTTCTCAAATAAAAATATCGATCAATATACTTGATTGGATAATTTTTTTTTAAAAAATACTAGTATATGCAGTTTATTGATTGCAATAAACTAAATAATACTATATTTCACTTTGAGTAATTACGGAGCCAGACAAAATCTTTTTTTCTATTATGAAGTCATCGATTATATTAAATGATCATGGGAGAAGCGAGTATACCATGAAGTTTATCATCACAATAATTATGATATTGAATTGATCATGCTACATAAAGAAACAAATAATGATACAATGTGTCAATCTTTCAACTCATTTCATTAATGATTTTATATTTGAAATGAATAATTTGAATGCAAGAGACCAAACATGTGCATTACCTAATATATGATCAGCTTTGTGCTTCACATCCTAATTACTTCTTCTATGAAGTTCGATTATCGGACACGGAAATGAATTTTGTATATTTCATTATACGCTAAAAGAAAGTCGGAAATAGCGTTATTCTATTTTATCATAATTACACCCAAAAGCCTATAATGATTTGCATTTCTTATAAAGTTAAACTAATAGTATGATTTACTAATTGCACATACAGAAATAATGGAACAATTCAACTAAATTATCATGATTTACTAAAGTTAAATAATGGTCCACTTTGTCTTAGGTTATGAGTTCTTTTTTTTTTTTTAAAGACAAAAATAATAGGACAAGTCGATTAGAAAAATAAGACAGAAATAAGGGAATGGAGGGAGTATTTGATAGCATAAGCGGATTCTTCATAAAAAAAAAATAAGGTAATTAATATTAAGTGGTGGAGGTTGACAATCTTGCAACTAACTTGACTTGTAAAGCTAGCTCGCAAATTAATTAGCGCTAAAGTCTTTTGCCTTTACATATTCGATGTCCACAATTTAATTGTTGGATGTGTGTGTTAATCTATATTTTAAGGCCACTAAATTATTCATTGATTAAGAAGAACCATTAATTGGAGTATCCAAAGTTTGGTATTGTAAATAAATAGGTGTATTTGTTTTATCAATCTAGATTCCGAAAATTAGTTTAACCAGAAATCAAATACCCAAGATATGAACATTTATTTAGAATCTGAAAGATCGAAATTTTGAACCATCTCAAGTTATCTTTTATTCCAATTTTATTTTTTAATAATTTGAATTATTTTATTTTATTTTCCTTAATAGTTTCATTTTTGGGCCTAGCTTTCTCTAATGGGTGTTTGATTTAAAAAAAAATAATTTATTGAAATTACCTTCCATGTTTTATCGTTATTATTTCTTTTTATATTAATTTTGATAAAAACTCCACAATTTAATAAAATTTTATTCTATTTGATGTTAATAGTTTTTTATGTAGAGTGGTCCTAAACAACAACTACAATTTTCATAATGTCCACACAAAAATAAAACTGATTAAATCTGTGGTTTGGAAAAAAAAAACCGATAATTCAATAAGTTGAAATTTGGTGTCTCCCCCTCCAACATCAGAGGGAAAACTTGCATTAAAACAAAAGACAAATAGACAAGTGGACCATAGCATTAAACATTCTAGCTTTTCATACATTGCAACCATTTCTTCTTACAGCTAAGCTTTCCAGGCTGTAATAAAATTTGGCCTCCTATTTGATTGGAAATAATCAAATTTTCAATTCTATCTAATCATCACCTGCATATGCAGCTAGCCATTGTATGGGCTCTAGGCTCCACCAATTTTAGTATTTACACATTTGTTTTCTCATTTTTTTAAACTTTTTTTTAATCAGTTCAATTACTCTCTCCGTTCTATTATTGTTGGTTTATTTTTTTTTTCGAAATGGAGATTAATGAAATGAGTGGAGATGTGTTAAAGTAGTGAAATTCATTTATTTAAATTGATTGTGAACCACAAATTATATCTATTTTTGAGAACAAGACCACTAATAGGATAGTCCAAAAAAGAAAACAGACCAACAATAATGAGACGGATGGAGTATCATATATCGAGATATATTTTTTTAGATTATGAGAGATTTTAAAGTACACTAATTTGAATCCAACATAAATAATAAATACCACAACTAACACAATTTTTTAAAACTTGATTTATAATCATAAAATAAATAAGGGGGGGGGAGAATATTTGGGTCTACCAATTTCTTTTGGCGTGCCTAAAATTCAATCAACAAAAAAAATACAAATACATATGTGTGTTGATTGTACATTTGCCCCACTATATTATGGAAAAACTATGTTTGATAAAACATTTAATAAAAACAAAAGACATACCATGTACTAATTTGGGGTTAAAGTACGAAACAACACATGTCATGTTTCTATGTAATAAATAATATTTGGAAAAATGACAATTCCAATGATTCAACTACCATGGACTAGCTTGTAATAGATTTTTGACCTAGAATTGGCTTTGCAAGATTGTATCTTAATATTCTTCCTATTAAAATAAGGCATTAAATACTAACTACGAACTATCAAATATATATTTTAGAAACATGTACTATATTGGTTTGATGGCATCAATAATTCAAGTCCATACGTATATATGGCCATGGGAAACATCTTTGTAAATTTGCTTTTATCAGAGAAATCGTGAATTTCAAAGAGTGCAAATTTGCATGTACATACAGGAGAGGAGTAAAATAACAAAATCTTAAAAAAAATTTAAAAAATAAAATTGAGATTGTATACTATTGCATGTATGAATTAACTAGTACTATGTACTCCCTCCGTCCCACTCATCTTGCAACATTTTCCTTTTCGGGTCGTCTCATTCATTTTGCAACATTTTCTAAAGTAAAAAAAAATGAGTGGACCACAATGATCCTAAATAAATGGACCTCATTATCTTTTATTTTATACCACTAATTTACACATTTACCCCACTATCTTAAAATCTGTACCCAATCCCAAATGTTGCAAGATGAGTGGGACGGAGGGAGTATATGTATACTCAATTTATTCGTAACAACTAACAAGTTCATCCACCAATAATATATACATAGTGGACTTGTGTAATACTGTCCATAGCTTAAAAATGTGCTGTCTATTCTAAAAAATAATGGTAGTCTTTTTAATAATATGAAGATTATTGGGAATCCATATACCCACTGCAATTTATATATGAAATTAACATAAAATAATCTAGATACAAGTGGAATTATTAACCAAACAATCTGTAAATTAATCAATGTATCATAAATTGGGTAATTAAACTCCAATTAAAAAATGTTGCAAAATCCCCCAATTTCTAGACATGTTGGTGCAAAAGGGGGCAATTGTGTAATGTGAGTTCCTAAAGATTCTCTTATCTAATCTTATTAATTACTACTATTTAATTACAATTAACAGAACTTAAAAAAAATGTTAATTCTTATTTGAAATTTATTTTTTGGCGGCATAATTAATTAATGTATTTGAATCGAGAATTCAACCAATCAAAAGCGCGGGGTTTCGTCCAATGTGAGGCTGCAGAGGGTGGGTCGGGCACGTGCCGCCCATGTGCCGGAATCGTGCGAGTCACTAAGTGGGTGTTTGCGATGTACGCAGACTTATCGATAAGTCTTTGAAAGTTCTTTGAAAGTGCTTGAAAGTAGTGAAAGCAGTGAAAAGCTGTTGATTTTGATAATTTGTAAGTGTTTGCAAAGAGTGCTGAAAGTCAAAAATTAATATTTAAAAATATTAATAAAGTAGTATCTTATAAAGTGAAAATGTTATTTATTTCTCACTTATTAAATAAATTTTGAATTTTTATACAAATAAAATTTAAAATTTATTTCCACTCATATAAAATAGTATTTTAATAAAAAATATTAAAATAAAAATTAGAAAAAAAATTAAGTATAATTAATATTATTAATTAAAATCAAGAAAAAAAATTATAAATTATATTAATAAAAAAATTTACTTATTCTTTATTAAATGATAAATAAAAATTAT
Source organism: Lavandula angustifolia (assembly GCA_028984105.1). Lineage (NCBI taxonomy): Eukaryota > Viridiplantae > Streptophyta > Magnoliopsida > Lamiales > Lamiaceae > Lavandula > Lavandula angustifolia. Next base: position 15,061,611 of record CM054821.1, on the reverse strand, counting down.
ACATATAAATAAGCAATATCGATCATTAATTAAAAAATAATAATTATAAAATTATAATATAATTTATTAATTAAAAAGGTTAAAAATTATAAAAGCTATAAGCTATCAGCTTCAGCTGCCTAATACCAACTTACGAAAATTCTCTATCTCGGACCAAAATAGCTTTCAGCTGCCTCTATAAGCTGGATTTTGCAAACACTTATTTCATTTATCGAGGCAGCTAAAAGCTATAAGCTGTTTGCAAAAACTATTGCAAACACCCCCTAAGTTTGATGAAGTAACAGTGACAGCCTCATCTGTCATACCTCTTTATTGCTGGAAAATTTGAAAAGCGCTCATCCTTCATGTGCTTATTTCGTTTATATATATTCAGCCATTAATTAAATTTTTTTTAGTCATAAAATTTAGAATAAATTTCTTTAGTAACTCCAATTTCTTAGGGAGCAACTATTCATAGTCTTTATTGAATTATAATTGTTAAATTTTAAATCTTAAATTGAAACCAGAGGGATGTGTCTATGAACCACTAAACCCCCAAATTTATAAATAAAAATGCAAATTCTAGTCCCGCTACGTAGAGGGGATGGCAGAGTGGTTGAGGTGAGGTTTCCCGGGACCGACAGGTCATGGGTTCAATCCTCATTGAAGCCATTCTGTGTGAGCCTGTCACCTGAGGGTGGTTTAATCTCCTGTGTGGTTTGCAGGCTATTGCACAAGGAGTTGAGGTTTACTCAGAGGGCACCGAAGGTAGCGGCTGCGGGTTTCTCAAATAAAAAAAAAAAAAAATGCAAATTCTACCCATTTCTATAAAAAAGTTATTATTTCTCTCTTAAAAAATATCGCGTTTCTTATGTCCAAATCATAAATTCTGAATCCGCATCCAAACGAAATATACTTTCATTTCACATAATAATATATATGAAGTGGCTAAAAATAGTTTCTTTGTTAGAGTAAGGGGGTGTTTGCAATAACTTATCTCAATCAGCTTATAGCTTTCAGCTGTCTCGGGAAATGAATTCGGTGTTTGGAAAATTCAGCTCATAGAGCTGCTGAAAGCTATTTGGGTCCAAGATAGAGAATTTTCGTAAGGTGATATTAGGCAGATGAAGCTGATAGCTTATAGCTTTTATAATTTTTAACCTTTTTAATTAATACATTATATTATAATTTTATAACTATTTTTTTTAATTAATGATCGATATTGCTTATTTATATGTATAATTTTTATTTGTCATTTAACAAAGAATAAGTAAATATTTGTTTAATTAATATAATTTATAATCTTTTTTATTCTTGATTTTAATTAATAATATTAATTATACTTAATTTTTTTCTAATTTTTATTTTAATATTTTTTTATTAAAATACTATTTTATATGAGTGGATATAAATTTTAAATTTTATTCATGTAAAAATTCTAAATTTGTTTAATAAGTGAGAAATAAATAACATTTTTATTTTATAAGATACTACTTTATTAATACTTTCAAATATTAATTTTTGACTTTCAGCACTTTTTGCAAACACTTACAAATTATCAAAATCAACAGCTTTCAGCAGCTTCCAACAACTTTCAGCATTTATCGATAAGCTTCAGCTACTGCAAACACCATCTAAGTCATTCTTAAATATATGCAGTTGTATTAAGAAAATGCTTTTAAAACCTTAAAAGCTTAATTTGCAGTAATTAGTGAGCCCCACTCCCAAATGAGGCTTTCCCACAGCACCAGTAAGAGCTGTTTCTCGACCACTTTTCTTAAGTACAGTTTTAGGTTTAAAAAAGTTCAACTAAAACAAAAAGGTTTAAAAAAGTTAAAAATAAAACAAAAGTTACTGCAGGGCGGTGGAGGTAATTAAATTTAATCATGGCACAAAATTGGATTTTGTGTTACGTTCATTGTATGATGCAGTAAGTCTTGTATGGGTAAATTTTGATTTTAGAAAGATTCACATCTGTAGAATTATTCCTTGAAGATGCTTTTAATTTAATCTTTAATTATTAATTCAAGCCCATTAAACCTCTTAATATAGATCCAGAAACTAATCGACGAACGTTCTCCCATAAGCTAAAACCAAGTCCAATTTTAGGGCCCAATAAACAAGTCAAGTATACATCATTATTCATTACCCATTGGTTCACAAAAAATCATAATAAGTTAAATTCCTCATGTTTGGTTTGATTTAACGTCAACAACCGATTCAAAATTAAGAATTTATAAATATTCTTTAAAGTTTTGTATTGTGTATAAGTTGAGAGCGACGGCTCCCACACGAAAGCCGGATCATTCCAATGCTCATCCATTGTCTACCTTATTTGTTGTTTACTTGAACCGGCAACATGTAGTGTAGTTGGTATTCTCACTTCTGCGTAAGTGGTTGATCTAGAGTTGATCTAGTGTTCGATTTCCGTTAGGGTCGATTTAAATTAATAATAATAATACTTGAGATTCAATTGAAAAGTATCAACCAATTAGATTTATGCGTCAGTGTCATCTCGGATCTCAAAATGCAACATAAATAGAAAATGAAGTTTGACAATAGCATGTGAAAAAGTGAGACACATGATTGCATTGCTGTAGTAATTTAAACATGCAATAAACTTACCACTTTTGCATGGCCTTGGTTCATAATGACCCAAAAAAAAATTCAAGAATCTGGCTCAAAATAATCGGAACTTCTTCAACCCTATTCATTTTATTTTTTCTTCTAATTTTGGAATCTCTTCGAGATTCCTTATAACCAGTAAAACTGTAGTTAAATAAAACTAAGAATAAGCCATTTTACCTCTATGATTTGATCACACCAAGAGCATGAGCCTCCAGTGAAATGGAATGCCTAACATCTCCAATATGCAGAGCATGCTCTCCCATTGGAATCCTCCTAATCCCAGCCTCATCCACCACACTCAAATACTTACAAACATGAATCCTCACATCCACCCTCTTCTCCTCACCACCACCCACCCTCACCTTCTCAAACGCCACCAACTGCTTATGCGGGGCCCACCGCCCGCCTGGCGGGCTCGAGAACACGAGCAGCGTGTGCGTCCCGTCTCTCGAACCCGTATTCTTCACATCTACCGTAAGACTAACTGACAGCCTACCGCATCGGGCATGAGTAACCCGGACCGACTGGCTCGACACGACCGTCGTGTTGGAGTGGTGGCGTCCGTCCACTAGGACAGACACCACTGTAGGGGCTTCGGCGACTGTGTGCACGAAGCTCGAGTAGCTCAGCCCGTGCCCGAACGGATACACGATCGGGCCTTTGTAGAAACGGTAAGTCCGGCCCGGATAGTTTCTTGATGGATTAGGCCTCATGTCCATTGCTGTCATAGGCAAGTTGTTGAGGTACTCTTGAGGGTACCATGTCATTGGAAGCTTCCCACCTACAAATCAAACCATATTTAAATCAAAACACAAAAACTATACAAATCCAATCAGACACGGATACAAGGGGAGCGTGCAGGTGTAGGTATAGCCCCCTCGAAATCGCACTAAAACCTTAATTTTATACGTAATATTTCACTTTTTTTTAAAAAAATTCGTCCAAAATTCTGGACTTTAACCCATTTTCTACCGAAATTTAAATAATTACCAGGATTGTGAGTTCCGAATAGGATATCGGCAATAGCAGCACCACCGTCTTGGCCGGGATAACCGGCCCACAAAATCGCTCCGATTTTGGGGTTATGTTTGGCGAACGAAACATCAACCGGACCACCACTCATTATAACAAGAATGGTTGGACCCTTGGAAGCAGCAGCAACCCTAGAGATGAGCTCCTGCTGGTGGCCGGGCAGGAGGAGCCCTGCCCGGTCTTTGAACTCCGCCTCAACAGACTGATCCAACCCCATCACCATAACAGTCGCATCTGCATGACGGGCGGCTTCAATAGCCCCACCGAACAAAGCGTCGTTACCACACGCGACTTCCGCACAGCCCGGCTGGTGAATCGCCCTCGCGTACTTCCTTATCCCTTGCAACGGCGTCGTATACCCGCAAGCCACACCTGCAAGAATTGAAAGGTTATAAAAACAGAGAGTAACAAACATTATGCACTAATTTGAATCATTTTGATAATCTCACCCGCGTAGTTGCCAATCATGGTGACGGTCACGTTGGAGTTAGGCCCGATCACCGCAACAGGGTGGTGCTTACGAGGGGAGAGAGGCAGAACAGAGCCTTCATTCTTGAGCAAAACCATGCCTTGCCTTGCAGCTTCGACTGCTAGCTCTTGGTGGGCAGGGGTACAAACGTCTTTTGGGCCGAGACGTCCGTACGGATGAGAAGAAGGCTCGCCATCAAACATTCCCAGCCTCATTTGTACTGTAACGGTATTATACAATGCAAGATCGACTTCTGCCTCTTTGAGTAATCCCTTATGAACTGCGCTCTCCGTGTGGACTCCCAAGAAGGACCCACAATCCAAATCCAAACCTTAAAATATCACACGTCAATTACGTGATCATGGAATTTGTGGTGAGTGGTTAATTAATTAATCACCTGCTTTAATTGCGTCAGCGGCGGCTTCTTCTGGTGTTGATGTGTAATGCTGGTTATCGTAGAATACGCCGACGGAGTCGCAATCTGAGACGATATACCCGTTGAGACGCCAAGCGCCTCGTACCGTTCCTCGGAGGAGCCGAGGATCGGCGCAGGTCGGAACGCCGTTAACTTGGTTGTATGAACACATCACGCTTGCTACGTTGCCTTCCATTACACAGCTTCTGAAGGGGACATCAAATGTGTCCACTATGTCCTGCCTGCTTACCTGCAAAATTTGTAACATTTCCAAATTAATAAACAAGAAAAAACAAATACTCACTATGCAACACATAATTCGACTTTCCTCAAATAATATTGCGTTTGTTTTATTCGACTATTTATTCGATGATTAAAAACGAAAAGAGAATATTCTACATGACTAGAATCAAAACTTTTTTAACATAATTACGTTACACTCATTAGACTATTAGTGATAAGTCTAATGAGTATATATATACAGACTACAGTATTACCGTGCACTGTAAAGCAGGGGATAATAAGACGTTTCATAAATTCATACCTTTGCATTAAAATGGAACCTATCGACGCCGCCCCAGTTATCAAGATCGTACGCGGTGTAATGTTTGCAACACGCCGCCACCTTTAGCCGGTCGCCGCCGTCCGTCCCCTGCAAACCCCGAACATAGCTCGCCGCGTATTTACCGGCAATCAAGGGGTCTTCACCGGGAGTCTCCTGTCCCCGGCCCCACCTTGGGTCCCGCAAAATGTTCACGTTCGGGCTCCAATACGTCAGGCCCGCCATCCCACCATTGTACATTGCCCGGGACTCGTCAGACACAACCTGTGCACAGCACAACTAGGCCATATCATTTCGGGCCCATAAAACTGCCAGAGTGGGCCCAGGGTGTAACGGTTCGGTTCGATTCGATTTTTTATGAATTTTAGGAACCGAACCAAACAAATAGAAATAGTTCGGTTCGGTTCGGTTCGATGAGTTTTTTAATATCGGAACCGAACCGCTTATAAATGGTTTGGTTCGGTTCGGTTCCTCGGTTCACTTTTTTATTTATTTATTTATTTTTTAAATCCTAAATAATGCAAGAATAATAGTTTGTAGGATGTCACTCATTTCGAACTCATAAGTATTGAGTTGTTACTCATTTCTCTTTATTTATATGGGTTAGAATTGATCTTAACTTAAATCTAATATCTAAATCCAATAATATTCTCATATAATAAAGACAAATATTTAAATTAAAAAATAGGATATTGGTTCGGTTCGGTTCGAACCGTTCAAAAATTCTTCAAATCGCGAACCGAACCGAATGTAAATGGTTTCTAAAAAAATTAACCGAGTCAAACCGCGAAATCGAACTGAACCGCATTTTTTGGTTTGATTCGGTTCGGTCCGATCGATTTCGCGGTTCGGAGCAGAACCACTTACATCCCTACCCAGACTGACATGAGGAAACATATCCTGACTTCTGATTGGTTGCAAGTTGATCCATGGCAGAAGTTATGTACCTTTTTCAAGCTTTAATTAATAATAATTCTTACCTAATCCAGTAATAATTTACTTTATGCCGAATAAAACTTGCATCGGTTATATGAAGTGAATACTAAATAAACTTTTCTTCTATCCTAAATGCACTTAAATTATTTTAGACTAATTATATGTAGCAAACATAATAATATCGATAAGATTTGAAATGGAATAATTTAACCACTATATTATCATAATAGGACATTCATAGTACTTTTGTGATTACTTTTTAGCCTTATGTGACTTTGATCGTACGCAAAGGCCAATGTTCCAAGTAGATATGATTTTTAATAATTGAATTAAAGATTGGTTAATAAAATCAAGATAATGACTTCTGATGCAGACTATTTTAAAATATTCTACAGTAAATGAAATTTAAGATCAACTAAATTATATACCAAAATGATTATGAAATAGTATTACTATATTGGTAATGTATATGATGCATATAATTTAAGCATCCAAATTAACTAATTAAATCTAACTTAATTAATCTTACTTTCCCAATCTCCTCCCACAATGATGCATTGAAAGAGGCGGCGGTGTTGATGACCTGCGGGAAACTGGTGGCGCCGGGGAACTCGCCGCCGAATCTCGTCCCCGGACCGACGTTAGAGACGCCGTGGAGCGCCTCCGACCACCACTCGTACCCCCTGATCCCCAGGCGCGGCACGGCGGCGGCATTGTTCCCCAGCAGCTTCACCTTCTCCTGCAACGTCAGGCGCTCGATCAAATCCCTCACCCTCTCATCCGTGCGCAGATCCGTCCGGCAAAACGGCAGCGTTTTCGTGGCGCCGTCTCTCGGATCGCACGCGAACGTTTCCCGCGCTTCCACCGCGGCGCCAATCGCCGCCAAGAGGAAGATAACCGAAAGGGGGAAGGCGGTTATTTTGGAGTGAGAAGTTTTCATGCTTTTTTCGAAGTGATGAAGGAATGTAGGGAAAGTATTGAGTTTATATAGATGAGATTTGGGGTTTATGGTAGAGATGAATAATGATGTCGAAGAGTAGTTTTCGTGATGGATGTATGCCCATAATCTTGTTACGAGAGAGAGAGAGAGAGAGGGCAAGTTGCAAAGATAAAGGGAACAAGCACAGTTTTCAAATTAACTCCTTTTGAAAATGCTCTGTTTTTTGGAGGTAAAAGACGCAAGTTGGGAAGAGAAGATAAGGCCACACGATATTTCTTTATTAGGCGTATATCTTGTCATGCATTTCTTCCAATTGGTCGGATGGAGTTTGTTACAACTTACATGCAACACTTTTGTGATCGATCACGTAACGGTTTCATCATAACCAGTACATTACGAGATGTGCGACGAGTAAATCCAATCGAAGCTATCGAACCCAACGAGACTAAATGAAGATTAACGTTACAAATAAATTATATTATAGCGACAAATCTTATTTGTTTGGCTTATTGTATAGTATTGTAATTAAAAAGGGAAATACATAGATTGTGCAAAACGATGCTTCCAAGCAACTCCCTGCCCACATCCATGGTCGTGATATTATTCTTGTCTGTGATAATGCTTGCCCGTTTTGCAGGTAGCATTAGTTTAGTTTCATAAGACACGGCAAATAGTGATTGGTCATGGAGTGGCAAATAGTTTTATAGGTAGATGGAGTGCACATCTTTATGAAATATTTTATGTTACACTTAAGGCATTGTTTTTAGATAATTTATATTAGCGGGTAGATAATTTATCTTTGAAGATCTGAATCTATAAAATCCATTAAAATAATTCGGATCCCCTATCCCTAAATGCTGTGCCATTATAATTTTATTTTACAGTTATTCGATTTATGTTATTAGTATCTAAAATATAAAATCGTATGTTCGTATATTCAATATTACAATATGCAATATTGAGATAGAGGTTTTAGAATATCCTTTTGTACGATTAAATAAGGTAAAAACTTAGGTGCAACCTTGCAGCACAATTATAAATACAGTATTAATAAAAAAAATTAGCATCAACGCTCATGTTGTCTAGTTGGTTAGTTGATGGTCTTTCACTCGAGAGATTTAGGTTTGAAACCAAACAACAATTTTCTCATTTTTTTTGAAAAAAAATTGACATTAAAAATTAAAATTTTATTTTCAAATTACAATATGATAAAAAAAAATAATAAACTTATTTTTTTTATATTTTAGGACAGTCCCAACAGCAAAACAATATATGTTTTTTAAATATATCACTTGAAATTCATTTTTATTTTCATTAGGATACTCAACAGACATATCACTTTTTGTATATAAAAATATCAATATTAATTAACAAAAGTATCACTTTTACTGAACAATTGTATCACTTTTATGTAGATAATTTTCTCCTTTTTTTTTAAAGAAGTTTTTTATATTAAAAATTAAATTTGTATTTTCAAACTACAATATGATAAAAAAAATAATAAATTTATTTTTTTTAATTTTAGGACAGTCCCAACATCAAAACAATAACTTTTTTTAAATATATCACTTGAAATAAATTTTTATTTTCATTAGGGTACTCAACAAAAATATCATTTTTTGTATATAAAAGTATCAATATTAAGTAATAAAAGTATCAGTTTTACTGAACAATTGTATCACTTTATGTAGATAATTTTCTCCTTTTTAAAAAAAAAGTTTTGATATTAAAAATTAAAATTTTATTTTCGAATTACAATATGATACAAAAAATAATGAATTTATTTTTTTATTTTAGGATAGTCCAGCAAAACAAAAACTTTTTTTAAATATATCACTTGAAATTAATTTTTATTTTCATTAGGGTACTCAACAAAAATATCAATTCTTGTATAAAAGTATCAATATTAATTAAAGTATCACTTTTACTGAACAATTGTATCACTTTATGTAGATAATAGTATCATTTTTATAAAGCAAAATATCACTTAGTATGAAAAGAAATATCATAAAGTATCACTTTTAATGAACAATTGTATCACTTTATATAGTATCAATTTTATAAAGTAAAGTATCACTTAGGTATGAAAAGAAATATCATTCATTTTAAAGAAAAGTATAAATTCATATGAGCACATGTATCATTTCTTATCTATATTAGTATCAATTAATACGAATACATGTATAACTTGTTCTTAACATTTAAATAAGTTTCGCTTTATCTAAAAAATGTATCAATACATTTAAACAAAAATATCAATTGTATTGAACAAAAGTATCAATTTTTCTAAACAAAAGTATCTTTTATACTGAACAAAAGTATCACTTGTACTGATCCAATATATGTCCCTATTGAAGTGTTCCATTCATCTAACGTATTTCATCGAACACCTGACGAGTACCATTCATTTTCCCACAAACACAACATTCAAAACAATTTCGAATTCAAATTTCACAACAACCAAATGAATCTCAACCCCACCTCCCAGCCCTAACCAACAAAATTAAATTTATCAAAATAGTAATCTAACACGAATTAACGCTTTCCAAATCTCCAATTGTCTCCTTCTCGGAATATATCCCCCCACCAATCTAGAGGAGTCCACGATGCAGTAAGGAGATGACGACAATTGGGAAAAGAGGATCTATCCGTGCGTTCTGATTAGGGATGGTAGATATAGCAATTTTGTTCAATTGATCGTGAACAAAGGGAAGAAGTTGGAAGAAATTGAATTTGGGTGGACCTTTAAAATGGGTCAAAAGAAAAAAAAAAAATTAGGTCCGAGCCGATTGCACTGCAATCAGATGTACATGAGATCTAGTCATTCTTAAATTAAGACCAGAAAGTAGGGAAAATAATTAAATTTCACCACCAACGATCCGTTAATGTAATTGTAATAAATAAAATTAATTTTCTACTCAATTTTACAAAACCAAACAGTAAACGGATATAGGCGAACCACAAAGTGCAGGCAATTCACCAAAACTGCAAGTAAACACAGATTCATCACTATATTTCGCTCTAGATCTGCGGGATCGCTCTCCGGTGAATATGTTTCTGTTGGATTGGTTTTACGGCGTACTGGCATCGCTCGGATTGTGGCAGAAGGAGGCTAAGATCTTGTTTCTCGGCCTCGATAATGCCGGGAAAACTACGCTCCTTCACATGCTCAAGGACGAGGTTTTTATTTTATTTTATATTTTACTTTTCATCTTTTGGAGTATTTTGATTGACTGCTGATTGTGTTAATTGAGTGTAATCGGTTAATTGAATCGAATTGATTGGATTGGGAGTTTTGGTTTTGATGCAGAGATTAGTGCAGCATCAGCCGACACAGTATCCGACCTCGGAAGAACTGAGCATCGGAAAAATTAAGTTCAAAGCGTTTGATTTGGGAGGGCATCAGATTGCTCGTAGAGTTTGGAAGGATTATTACGCCAAGGTACTTTTGATTCACTGCCCAATGTAGATATATGTGTGTTTTCGTTAGTATGTTGTTGTGATTTGATGAAAGTAGTAATTTGACTTTGTAATCACTAATCGTAAGATTGGGGGAAAGAGAACTAAGATTGGATTATGGATCAAATTGTTTTCTCTGAACTTACAAACTATTTGATTAGCATATATTTGAAAATGAGGTTTGAGTTATTCTGGTTTCATAATTTGAATTGTTTGCGAATTTTGTAGTTGGAGATATTAGTGAATTTACATGTTTCTAGGCTCTAGCTACTACTGTAATTTGGAAACCCTCATGGACTTATGGTATCATTTATCCTGTCATTATTGCATGTATGGAGAACTCTTTTATTTGGCATCTGGAATTTGCTTGTACCTATCAAAAGGAATATGTATGTGCTTGATTGTTTTCTTTCATTTCGTCTTCTTGCCTGTTCTCTTCATTGATGAGGAATGGGGAACATCTTATGAACCTCTCTGATAAAGATAAGGACCAAGAGGATAAAGGGGGATTCTTTATTAAGTTGGGATGATTGAACCAAGACGAGAATGAAATTTCCAACAAGATAGAAATCTTGTCCATTAGCCATTTAGCCTAAGTGGATAAACTATTGTGCATTGTCTGCCCCTTCCTCACATCTAAGGAGATTGTTTAAAGCTATATACATTATATTAAACTAGGCCGTGAGATAATTATGATAATAAGATATCCAAGAACTAGCAAATTCATAATCCAGTCATCCAAATACCATGTAGCGTGATTATCCCCTCTTATTTAATTTCAATTCCCTCAATTGATATCCATGGGCCTATCTATAGGAATCTCCAACAAGCAATATGGTGATTTTTACGCAAATACTGATGTAAAAAGATGGTCTGCTGGATTGTTCTAGATGTTACATTGGAAAGATAAACTTTGTCCATATGAGACGTGTTTGAGGATAATGTGATTGTGTTGTGTGAGTTGATAATATCTATCAATACTGAGCTCTGGTAAAGCAGATCTTCATTACCAAGTTTCTATAAAATTCTAGATTTATTGGCTGCCACAAGAGATTGCATTTGAAGACATTGTCAAATGGTTGGATGATATAGTATTTTTTTTAATGTAGATCTATAACTTGTCTACTGAAATGTTAATTGGTACATTTTCTTATCAAGCTCATATTTTTCTATTTATCATTGAAACTCGGGATTCTAATACCATACTTCCGTTATGGTTCCACAGGTTGATGCTGTTGTATACCTGATTGACGCTTATGACAAAGAGCGTTTTGCTGAGTCCAAAAAGGAACTAGACGCACTCCTTTCCGACGAAGCACTCGCCACTGTTCCATTTCTCATTCTGGGAAACAAGATTGACATTCCCTATGCTGCCTCTGAAGATGAGCTGCGCTATCACCTCGGCCTAACTGGCGTAACCACTGGCAAGGGGAAGGTGAACCTCGAGGAGTCAAGCGTACGCCCTCTAGAGGTATTCATGTGCAGCATCGTGCGCAAAATGGGCTATGGCGACGGCTTCAAGTGGGTCTCACAGTATATCAACTAGTCTTTATCATCAAGAAAACCGTTAATAGGTATGAAGATTCGTTTGTTTCAGTTTGTTAGTTGTTAAAACTTGTGTGACATGCTTTGAGTAGTTAAGACTTGATTGATCTCTGTATTATTCTTATCTTATAAATTTGGAGGTCTTCACAGCTTTTTCCTTTCAAAAAAAAAATCTACTTTCTTTTTCTTGAATTTTAAGCTAAAAAATCTTGTGCTATCTTGGTTGCCACTTTTTTGGAAGGAAAAATGATGCTTCTTTCTCTCGTTTTTCATAGTGGATCTTAGATATTCATTTTCTCTCAGTTTTTGCTTTATATACTTGGGTACTATATCTTATCATTTTAATTTAAAACATTTTGTGGTTAGGTAAATGTATCAGCACAAAAACCGACTCATAAAAGTTTATATTATCTCTAATTGTACATCTTTGTATGGTTTAGTCATCCGTAGTTTTTCAACATATAGATTTGAGATATATCCTTCTGAGTTTGTATGAAGAAGTTCTTATATCGCAAACCGAACTTTCTGATTACCCGATTAGAAAGCAATTTAAATAAGAACTTAATAAGAAAAAGATGAATTATTCTATAAAAACTTATTATATAAGTGTTTAGATTTAATAAGTAATTAATGTCTGGTACCCACATTAGTAAAGAGAAAAACAAAATAAAAGTTTAAAAAAAAAAAGAAAACCGAATATGTGAATCCGTAAAAGTTAAAAAAAAATAGAGCATAAAGCTTTTTGGGCTGTCAAGAAGACTTTAATAAGTTAATATTTGTAATTTGCTATACTGTGATATGTGAATCCGTAAAAGTAACCGATAAATTTTTATAAATTAATATTATTAATTTTTTAAAAAAAAGTAACTTATTAAAATTCCTAAATTATTTTGACAATGTCCTTCCAACGCGTGTTATTATTAAAAAAAATTAAAATAAGTTGAAAAAGTTCATTTTCATTGAGACTTAAGATAATATTAGTTGAAAGGTTATACCGTTGAACGGTTCCTCTTCCATTGACTTAAATTGGTTTAGTTGGTATGACTTCCTACACAAAATATATCCTTCTAAATATATTAAAACGGCTCCACATGCTCCACAATTGAAAAATTCAGATCTAACTCCATGCTAGCTACTTGATGAATTGTTAAACATTTACTAAGTACTCTCTACATTCTATTTATTTTTTATTTTTAAATTATTTTATTTATTTTGTCTCGTTTCTAAAAATGGCAAAGAAAGAAAACATATATATCATACTAAATCACATTAATTATAATTTACGAATAACTAAAACACTTTTTAATAATGATGCAGAAAAAAAAAAGACATGATGAATGAGATGGAGGAAATATCATTTAGTTAAATTTGTTTATTGGGCGAATGGTATTATATCCTAATCAACTGTTAATATAGATTGTAACATCATATGCAGCACAAACAATATAATTATACTTATATTTTTTATTGAATGAGTTAGGAAGAATTTATACAACTTTACTTTCCATTAAATATACATTTAATATATCATATTCATTATTAAAATAAAATCCAAGGCTAATGGCAATGACCTCATTTTACATAGTAGTATTAATTAGTTGTTACCAAGTCCACCATTAACTGTAATCCCAAAGTTGGAGCAGTTTAACAAACACCTCTTTCTCTCTCTCTCTCTCTAATATATAATGCAACAAAACGCAAGCTTTTACTCAAACATTCTCTCGCATTAAAATCTTCGCCAACTTAATATACCACATAACCTCTCCACCACCGCTACTAATGGGGAACTCCGTCCCGCGCCGCCCGCCGGATTCTGCCGGAAAAGTCATTCTCCCCGACGGCGGCGTTTTCACCTACGAAGATCCGCTCACAGTAGCGGAGCTCATGCTCGAGCATCCGCAGCACGTGGTGGTGGAATTCAAGCCGATCGTGAGCGGCAGCAAGCCGGCGCCGCTGCCGGCGGATCAGAAGCTCGAGAGGCGAAAAACTTACGTCATGATCCGGATCAGAAAGGGCAAACCGATCCAGCTGTCGTCGGAAGAAGCTCGAAGGATACTGGCGAGTGCGAACGCCGTGCTGAAGTCGAACCCGCTGCTGTCGTACACGGGGTTTCTGCCGCTGTTCGCGCGAATTTTCCCTGCGGTTGGAGCGCGGAACGACGCCGTTTCCGTGGACGAGAAGAAGCGCCGTTTGGATGAGAGAGAGAATGAGGCGGAGAAGAAATTTGACGGTTTTGAGGAGATTTTGGAGGGAAGGCCGGAGTTTCTGATTAGGCAATTATCGGGTAAGGGTTGGAAACCGAGTTTGGATCCGATTAGGGAGAAAGTTGTCAAGGCAAAAGTTCGTCACTGGATCATGCTCTAATATTTACGGTTTTATACGTCTAAAATACTAAGGAAAATACAAGTTGTGTTAGTTATAATAGTGTGAAATTCGAACTTATTATGTTAGAATGTGATCATCACTTTACGTTTAAGGTGTGAAATTATAGTACTCCCACCATCATATTAGAAATGACATGTTTTCTTTATCAGAACATCCTATTTTTAATGACACGTTTCTGAAAGTGGCAAAAAGCGTGTACAACACATTTAACTACTACAAAATCAAACAGTCTACAACATAAAACACCACTTACTTGATTCCCACGCCCAAAAGAAACGGGTCGTCTATAGGGAGTATTAATTAAGGTGTTTAATTAGCGTTAGTGTGTGCTAGTAAATATGAATTTGTTTGTACTAAAGGAATAGGGCCGGAAGCTAGGCCCAAACTTTGGGCCTAGATTTTACTTCAACCCAATCTTAATCCAACGGCCCAAATCAATTTAATTTCTCTCTTTAAAAGAGCCATTTTGTTAAGCAAGAGAATAGGGCTGTTAGCTAGGCCCAAAATTTGGGCCTAAATTTACTTCAACCCAATCTTAAAACCCGACGGCCTAAATTGATTTAATTTCTCTCTCTAAACGAGCCATTTTTGTTAAGCAAAAGAAAATAAATTCTAAACACAAGTTTTAAATTATATAATTATGAATTAATTATACCTATCCAATTTTTAATGCCTAACTTGGATAAGATGGAAGTTGCGTTTAAGGTGTTATATGGCACTATCAAAGCAATCAATTTGATTGAAGCAATTGCTTTGGCCTATTCACAAACATCGTCAGTTGCGTTTCCGTTTTTCTTTTCCTGGTATTCGTTGCTCGATAATATAATATCTACCGATTTATTTTGGACAATATTTAGTTTATTTATTACACATATAAATTTACCTCATTTTTACAATTCTTATTGACCTCAATTCATTGTCTTAAAAAATTGTGAATTATGAAATTTAAATCTAATGATTTTACTTTTATTAAGCAAGCTTCTAGAGACCAATCTTCATCACAAACTTGATTCGATTTTCTTGATTTGTTTCCATATTAATAGCTCTCACGATTTTGATGGTTAGATAAAAATGGATTCATATCCTTTCCTTAAAATAGAAAATAAAAAACAATATTTACCATTTATCTTATCATTGAATAATTTTAATGGTTGGATTGAATGCATTTTGAAATCTTTATTATGTAATATATTTTTTATAGGTTTTAGGGATAAGTGTAAAAATATAAAAGCTACAAAATTTATCCTTTAAAAAAAAAAGAAATATATACAAAATATATAAGAATCATGTATATTTTATATTTTTTTATAAAATTTTGTTTTTCTATCGGATCTATACCACATTGTGTGGTATAAGAGATGAATAATTTGAATTATGTCTATCATTTGATGACAAGATACTGAGAAAGTATGAACTAATAAATTTATTGCAATCGATGATGTAAATTTATTACTTCTTCCATCCCATTGATATAGTCCATTTTGTTTCGGCGTAATTTTTAAGGAAAATTGTTAATTATATTTAGAGTTGTGTAAAGTTATGAAACCTTGAAATAAAATATGTAATTGTTTTTACTAAAAAAGTAAAGTAGACTATTATAATGAAACAGCCCGAAAAAAATATTAAACTACATCAACATTTCTAGAAACTACTCAATTATATTATTTTCCATTGACTAAAAATACGTTCACACCGTGACAATAATGACGACAGAGCCGTTTGTTAGAAGGCCAGCACCGACATCACATTAGAAAGAAAAAAAAACAATACTCCATCCGTCATAAAATTCTTGTCCATTATTCTATCTTTGCTTATTTTAAAATTCTTATTTATTTTTCTTTTTTAATAAATTATTGTACATATTTTTTTGTGGAACTCACAAATTTACATTACTCTACACATAACTAACAACTATTTTAAAAAATTGTGTAAAAAACAAATTGGACAAAAATTTTGAGGTGGGAAATATAATAAAGGGATAGTTCGAGGATAAATTGGCAATAGGGTGTTATAGGTACACGTGGCAGCCTCCTACGGTGAGAAATTGGAAATTTCAGATCTTAGAAAAAGAGGAAGACCAAGACTCTCCAACTCTTATGCTGTTATGCAAACAACATTATAATCCTGTTCATTTATTTTCAATATAAATATTAAAAAAATAATATTATGTAGTATAATTTAGTTGATTTTTTTATTGTTAAATTCGATTAATGTAATTTGTGTTTTTTTTAGATGAGACATTTATATTGACGTTCCAAATTGAGAAGGTGATTTGCAAATAGTTGAGGGAGGGAATGCTACTTCATACCAGTGTTATCCGAAACTCAAGTACGCAACTTCTAATTAATTAAGGCAATGATGCATATTAGTATTAATATAACGATGTCACTGTCATTAATTAGTAATTACAGACGTAAAATGAGTAGTGACGACCTGGTCAACGTAAAAACTACTTTTGCGCAAAATTGTCGGTAAACATGATAATAATTGTCTTATTGTGGACAATAATATGAATTTAGATCCAACAACTGCAATCAATTTTGTTTACATATTTATGTAGCAATAATTTAATTTTCTTTATTCGAGGGAAGGTGAGTGAAATAGACATATTCATTATCAGAAAGGAGCCGCATGAGGCTTGACTCTTCAGTACATTTAAATGTATCACACACTCTATCTCTTTCTCTCTCTCATTCAACGTTTGCAACATGACTATTTTATGTGTTGCTACTATCTCCATTAATGGTAGGTGGGGGATTTTGTAGTAGAAGAAGATAGTTTTCCACGCCTCAATTTATGGAAGGCTGGAAATACAAAGATGCCAATTTCCTTATCGAACATTTTTATTTTTATATCAAGAATTTTATAAAGGAATAATAAAATTTTATTTTTTGAGTAAATAAAAGCTAATTCGAAAATTTAATTACAGGGGTTTCCAATACATTTTTACTAAAAATATAATTAGAGATATTAGATAAGTTTCATAAATTTCATTTACATCTTCAATATAGTAGTAATTTGCAATTTTGCATAGTATTCTCTCCATTTCATTTATACTGTCATGTAAAATTTCGGTATGGAGCTTAAGAAACTTAATTTTTGTGTGTAAATAATATGAGTTCGCATGACTTTTTTGTGAATTATAGTGTGAAAAAAGAAATAGTATGAATGAGACAATATGATATAGTATACAATAAAATATGAATGAGATGGAAGAAGTGTTATATAGGAATAAAGTTTATCTAACTATTCGAATAGCAACAACATATTTTCTTCGTTAAAAAAAAAGTGCCAGTAAGTTTATATTAAAAAGATGATATTCATATCTGTGTAGTCATCCATAGGCTTATAATCTATGTGCTAACTACTACTTTTTTTCTCTTATAAAGTTTATATCCCTTGCCATTGCTTTATCACAACCAGCTTTGTCTTTTTGTCCTCTTTATTGACTCCATCTAATGCTGTGCTTTTCTGCCACTTCCATTTGAACCAATTAAAGTCAATTCATTCCCTTCCATAGATTCTTTATCAAATTATTGAATGATTTATGACTATACATAAATATGCATTTATTTGTCTTTGATAAATACATGTGATATAGTTTCACAAAAAAAATTCTCCCCATTTGTTCTTTAGCAGCAAAACACATTGAAATACGTAAATTATGTTAATTATGTGTGATAGAGTAAGTTGAACGTCAACATTAAAACACAAGACCATCATTTCAACCGAATTAATTTGATTATTTTTGGATCTTTAAATAAATTGGAAAGTTACTTGAGTGGTGAAAAATGGAAGTCTTTGTGTATAATTGTAAGTGAAGGATATATAAGATTGATAAAAATTTGATCGACATGGACAGAACCTGAATTTGTAACCACAGCAAACCAATAAGACTACTTGAGCATATCCTTCTCTAACAATGACATAAAGAAATAAATTTGTATGCTACTACAAAATAAACAAGTTTTACGTATTTTAGGCATATCAATAGTATTTCAACATAATTAAAACAATTTGCTTAATCAACGTACTGTGTAAGAAAACAAACATTATCTAATGTATAAATAATAATTTAAATTCTCAATATTTTCCCCCAAACCCTAGATATTTATTATGCTCTATTTCCAAGATGCCTTTTCATTGTATTTCCCAATTCTAATAGTCTGCAAATATTCGGCTGATGGATTAATTGAGTCAGAGCAGTAAAATACTGATTAAATAACAATTTGATGTTGTTATACGACTGTTTTTTGTTTGTTTTTTTCTTATACATTATGATTTTTTTTTTGGTTTTGATTTTTCATAGTAAACCTTACTCATTTTTATACTCCAGCATAAATGGTATTTTACACTCTTCCTATTGATAATTTGTTATGTTACCAACAACTAGAAATGATTATACGAAACATAAATATATTATTTATGACTGACAGATTGCTAGACTATGAAAAAAGGCGTTTGAACACACCATCTATTGAGGACAAAGAATGAATATCTTTCAAATTATAAAATCAAAAATTGAAAAAAACTATAGAAAAGTGAAAACATAAAAAAGAAAAGTGTTATTCACACAATTCAAGATGATAATCCTTTCTCTAGTTTAATTGAAGAATGCGCATAAGTCGGTTCTTTCACGTCCAAAAATAAAAAAAAATATAGAATAAATTATTTTGTAAATGTCTAATTAAAATGAATAAATGATCAAGAACAGTTAAAACTCCATCTCAAATACGTCATTATTATAATACTTAAATATATAAAAATGCAGGACTTTGCACTTTTCCTATGAACTAAAATCACTACACACTAATTAATCTTCACTCTTCATTTACTTATTTGAAGCAAATATACTCTTCATTTACTTTTTTGAGTATTCTTTTATACATAATCATGATATGTTTAGATAAATTTGTAAAATTACAAATTATATCTAAATTATAATTTTTTTAAATAAATTCGCAATTTCTATATGAACGAGTTCCTAGAAAATCCGCTCTCCATAAATCTAATAATTCTTCACAGATGATTTCCACTTGAAAGCTTATTATTAATAATTCAAAATTGCAATTATAATGAAGCCATCACGTATAACATCATAAAAAGCAAAACTAGTGTCGTCATAAATTATTATAAATTTGAACGGTCCCAATTATAAAGTCGTCGTAAATCTAATCCAAAAAGCAAAAATGAGAAATTACAGCACATTATATATGTACGCACAACGCCCCCACACACAACGGTCACACGCTCTTCTCGTGATCTATTGAGACAAGCACAAATAATATCTCGAGCAAACGACGTCGCACGACAGCCATGAACGGAGTCGAAGCCATGGCGAGCTGGTTCACGCCGACCGTCCTCTTCTGCGTCCTAAACCTAATGATCGGCACCATCTTCATCGCCTCAAGCCTCAAACCGCCGCCGGCGAAGGACGACGAGCAACCGCCGTCTGCTCCGCGGCAACTCGGCCGAGTCCCCTCATTCTTCGAGCGAGTTAAATCATTCAACCTATCGCGTTACCAGCACCACCAGGCCGAGCCGGACCATCGCGCCGCCGCGGAAGAAGAAGAGGCGCAGCAGCAGCAGCGAGAAGAGGAGCACCACCACGTGACGAGGAGCAAGTCCGCGGCGGTGGCGAAGGTGGCCCCCGTGGAAAAGGTGCTGCAGAGGTCTGTGAGCGAGAAAATCTCGACGGAGAGGGAGGAAGCGGAGGAGGAACGGCGGCGGCCGGCGACGATGAGGGAGAGGACGGCGGAGGAAGATGAGGCCGTGGTGGATGAGAGGGCGGACGATTTCATCCACATGTTCCGGCAGCAGCTGAAGCTGCAGAGGCTGGAGTCGCTTTTGAGGATGAGAGGGTCTCCCGCCCCTCGCACTTGAATTGACAAATATGCCCCTCCCATTAATACATCGAACTAAATAAGGTTTCATCAATGGCGCATGTATTTTGCAGCAGGGGGCAGATGGTAATTGTACTTGCATAACTAGATCTTGTAAAAAAAACTATTTTCTTACCTCTTCTAGTCGACTGCAGGCTATTAATTATATTACGGTTTCGAATTTTCATTGTTAAAAAAAAAAAAAGGTTAGATTTTCAATTTATTATTTTTTTGGAATTGTTTATTTTCTCGCGTTAAATATATGCGTTTGATTGATTGATGTATGATTGTATGTTTGGCTACGTCGCTGAAACTATGTATTTTGTACTCGAGTAAAAGACTCAACAAATTTTGTTGAGTTCTTTGTAAATATTAATATGATAAGCGCAAAACCTTTGGTGGAATATGTTATGTAGAATTTGGTAATATTGCTCTTGTAGTGCTGTTGGTCAATTGCTATGCTCTCATCCATGCAATCTGGGTTCAAAACCTAACAATGAATTTTATGTTTTTTTTGTCATCAAAAATTATTTTTTATTCTCAAATTACAATATGACACAAAAAGTAATAATTTATTTTTAAGTCTCACCATGCGACTCCGGTCCGAGACCTCTAGCAACGAATTTTAGGTTTTTTTTTTGTCATTAAAAATTAATTTTTTTATTCTCAAATTACAATGGCACAAAAAAAATAAATTTAATTTTTTTAAAGGATCACTTCTTATTAATCAATGTATCACTTATCATAAATCAAAATATCACTTCATATGAATAAAAATATCACTTATTATGAATAAAAATATCATTGATTTTATTAAAAATATCACTTTGCATGAAAAAGTATAAATTATTTCTAAATATATCACTTGTTCTGAACAAAAGTATCACTTGTTATCAATCAATGTATCACTTGTTATGAATCAAAGTATCACTTGCTATGAATCAAAATATCACTTATTATGAATACAAGTATCGTAGTTTTTAATAAAAGTATCATTTCACATGAAAACAATACTATTTGATCTGAGAAAATATCAATAGTTGGGAATAAAAAATCACTTGTTATAACAAATATATCACTAATACTTATGTATCAATTAATATTGATAAATGTATCAATTAATATTGATAAATGTATCAATACTTATTCGTAATATATGTATCGTTTAACATGAATAAATGTATGCGTTGTTTTGATCATTTGTATCACTTCTTTGAGGAAATGTATCACTTTCTTCAAATATGCATATCAATTAATAAGTATTAATTTTCATGAATAAACTCATACGAATAATTATTATATAAACTAAGACTAGAATTATTAACACGATCAATTTTTGTATATCATGAAATAATTTAAGATTTATATAAAATTAAATAATATTAAAAAATTTTCAATATATATTGAAAAAGAAAAAAATAAAAATAAAATTTCTAGATTGAACCAAAAATTATACTTTCCATTCAAACTTGGGATGATTTAAAGTATTAAAAAAGTAATTGAATTTGTTAAAAAAATAAAACTAAAAAAATTAACAGTAATAGGTGCTTGGGAGTGTGTGCGTGTACTGAAATGCTGAAGAAGAAAAAAAAAAGATGAATTGACAGTTTTTTAGCTTGTGGGCCGCAGAAGAAGAAAAAAAAAATAATAAATGTGGGCTGACAATTTTTTAGTTTGTAGGCTGCATGATGATGCCGTGAGTATGGCCCATCCGATTGCACATGCAATCGGAATCTTAACTTATATAAGATGTAGGTGAGATTTATAAACTTATAAACCAAAAAAAGGAAAAATAAAATAAAAACCTATGGAACTAAAATTCAGCAAACAACTTTCCTAAAGTAATTAGCAAGCTTTATAATGGGCCCCAAAGCCATGAAGTGTGCATCTAAAAATAGGTAAATGCCTCGGCTTAAGTTCGGCCTTTTCATTGATTTAATATATTTTAAAAGTGGCTCGTTATCCTTATTATTGAACCGACCCACTAAATATTTATTATTCTAAGAAAATAAAGATTATGCAGATCAAATTTAATTATCTAATAGTCAAACAATTCACAAAGTATAACACTACTTTCTTAATTATATCGAAAAGAAATGAGCCGGGACGGAAGGAGTGTATAACGAACCGCATGTCATTGAGCAACTGAGAAGATCAAGCATCCATTATCCCAGCGTAACCTCATCTCTGTCCCTACATGGAGACGCCTCTCTCTGATTACTTTCCCCCATTTACCAATCAGATCGTAATAACTTCCTCGCCATTTCAATTTCATCACATACGACTCGCCAGTATCGCCATCGCGAGCATCGATACCTACTTGGTTTTCACACCTCAGCTCCTCCCGAGCTTGCCGAGTCCAGTAGAAGAGGATATGATCCTCAACTGCTTTACTCGGTAAAGTAAGAAACGGATGATTCTTATCCACATCCGAAAGCGTAAGACCTTTCTTAATCGGCCAATTATCCTGCATGCATGCTGTATCAATACTATTAACATTCTGCTCCTCTGCAACTGAGAAGTATAAGCAGTTGTTCTCCCACCTTAACCTGATCTCTTTTCCCACACCAAGCCGTTTCTGCCGGATTATACTAGCCCATTTTCCAAGGAGATGATAGTAATTACCGCGCCACTTCAATTTCATCAAATGAGCATCACCGGTATCGTAATCCCGAGCTTCTACAGATACCTGTTCATCCTTCCTCAATCTTTCCCTCACCCAGTGAGTAAGAATATGATCTTCAATAGATTTCCGAGGCAATGGGAGAAACGGGTGTTGAGGGTCAACGTCGGATGGTGTCAATATCCTTCTAATAGGCCAGTGGCCCTGCATTACAGGAGAGGGAACCATTCTCATCGGTGGCACCGCGTAAACTTGCTGCTTCAAAACTGAGTAATGTAAGCAGCCATTCAACCATTGCAGTCTAATTTCCTGCCCAACTTCAAGTCTCTTTCCGCGAACAACTTTTCCCCATTTTCCGATCAGGTTATAGTAGCTCCCGCGCCACTTCAGTTTCATAACTGACATCTCGCCAGTATCATCGTCCTGAGCATTCAAACCTACTTCACCTTCAGCTCTCAGATGCTCCTGCTGTTGAGGTGTCATGTATGCTAAAATATGGGATTCAACTTGTTGCCGGGATAATGTCAGGAAAGGATGGGTGGTATCAATATCGGAGTATGTTAGTGCTTTCTTGATAGGCCATTGATCGTGCTCGTCAGGTGCAACATTGTAGTACGCAGTTCTCTTCATTTCTAGAATAGTAACAAAGGGTAATTTAACAATAGATACCATTTTCAGAGCAGGTTAAAAAGATGTAAACAGCATGAAATATAAGGCAGATATCAGTACAGATGCAACACAACTGCTTCAAGACACATCAAAATTTACAATTCTTCTAATTTAACAAGGATGAAACATAATACAAGTGAGTATATAGCAGAGTGTGAGCCCTAAATACATTTACTTCAGAAACCAGTTAACACTGTTTATCCAAAGTCCTTTGTGCTTCAGTCTTGTTTACGAAATCACGAATGGTAAGAGTAAGACAAAATAGATCCATAACACTAAAATAAGAAGCAGAGTATCTTATATCACTTAACAAAATCAAGCAAAAAATTACATTTACACTATCATGAACCTCAATAGTGAGGAAGACAGGAATGGATATCCAGGGGTGAAAAGTTCTACCAAATTTTAGTTCAATAAAGCAATGAATTCAAAAAACTCTAAGAATTCTTTCCTGTTCAATAAACAAATAGAGAAAGAAAACAAAAGAACTGATCAATCCAACAAATCAAATCCCTAGACTACAACAAATTTGTATTAAATAAACTCAAATAGACCACGGCGGAGTTACAGAATGATATAACTGAACAGACTACATACATATGCACTTCTTCCATGAACTTTGACCATTCACATTGATAGATTAAGAACGCATAGATCTCATACCCTAGTGTGAAGAGCTGAAATTCTCCAGTTCGTTATTGGAGGAAACCCTAGATCACCAGAAGATGAGAATTCAAGGAATTGATCGAACACCGCAAAAGTTAGCAACAGCAAACCGGGAATGTAAGTTGTTTGAAATGAAGTCTATAATGGTAAATTAAATGGAGGAGGCCACGACGGCTTGCTAGAGAATAAATAACGCATTATCCGTGACTCTAAACGAGAGTGCTGTGTGGCGGCGGCCGTGGCGGAGGAGGAGGCGGTGGTAGAATTAGGGGAGGTATATACCGTGAATAAAGCTTCAGAATCGTGTGAAATCAATTTTGAATTAAAACATAAGTCTGGCCCAGTCTCACCGGTCCAATGGGCATGTTAGAGGGCCGAACGGAAATTCTTTCAAATAATGAATTACTTTATTTCTATACGAACTTCACAAGAATCTTGAAAATAAAATGAGTTACCAAAAATATTTTAAACATAATTCGATTTTTTCTCCAATAGTTACGAAATCAATAGATCACCAAACTAAAAATTTTATCTAATTAAGAGGCATTACAATTTTTGGCAAATTAAAAATATAATTTAAGATGCAAATAATGCTAGAAAAGGATGCCTATTTTTAATTTTAAACAAAAACGAGAAATTCCAAAATACATGAATGACAAACAAAAAATGAGTGAATTGTCATTTTGGTACCTAAACTTACAACTTTTTTTTGGTTTTGGTGCCTATACTTTAAAAATTGCAAATTTAGTTCCCAAACTTAAGAAATGATTGCGATTTTGGTGTCTTCTATTAATTTAATAATTAAATAATACCATAATGATTTTGAGAAGGGTAAAATAATAAAATACGTAATATTTCCATTAAATTTTTTTTTGATAATTTATTAGTAAATACAATTAGTGAATGAATACTCTTAAGAATTAAAAACTAAATATCGTTAAGATTTATGTAGTACAATTTTTTTTTACCAAGAATTTTTTTTATGTACATGGTTCAATTTTCTATAAAGACATAGTTCTTAAAACTCATTTTAGTATTGTAATATTTGTGCAACATAAGAAAATATTATTTACATAAATTAAAATAAACTATTAAATTATTTTAATCGTTGAAAATAAAAACATAAATTATTAAATCATTAAATATATTAACATTAACTATTAAACTATTATAGCCTATTGTCTTAATAGTTTAAAATCATTATAATTATTAAGATTATATTATATTATAAAAAGATTATTTTCTAAAAAAATTATATGATCTTGCAATTTTATCCTTCTTTAAATCACCATTAATATTATTTATTCATTAAAATAATTAAAGACACCAAAATTGCAAGTATTTATAAGTTTAGAAACCAAATTCACAGTTTTTAAAATAAAGGCACCAAAACTCAAAAAGATTGAAAGTTTAGACACCAAAATCACTACTCACTCCAATAAATGACTGGAACACATTGCCCAAATCCCCCTTCATCATATCTTCCTCTTGCCCTCTCAAATCACATCACGTATATTACTTGATTTGGAAAATGATGTTTTCGATTCTCGAACAAATTCATTTACGGATGCTGAAATGTGAATCTATCATTTATGGTTAATCTGTTATTACACATGAATAGAGTATACTTAATACATACTTGTATGATGATATGCAGGATATTGCATATGAATGGATTTACCTAGTATACACATCAGATAGCTATTATGAGTTTTTTTTTTCTTATTATTAAAAGAATAGTACAAAAAAGAAGG
This sequence comes from Lavandula angustifolia, assembly GCA_028984105.1. Lineage (NCBI taxonomy): Eukaryota > Viridiplantae > Streptophyta > Magnoliopsida > Lamiales > Lamiaceae > Lavandula > Lavandula angustifolia. The sequence goes on along the minus strand of CM054821.1, from coordinate 15,035,667 downwards.
AAAATGTATGTGGGGATGGTTTAATAAATAGCCCAAGCATGAAGGCCCACCTAGCAAAGAAAAGAATTTGTACATTTACACATGGGAAAAAATACAAGAATTTGTAGGAATGTTTGCACAAAATAGTTTGTGGCGATGATGCATCATATCATCTCTTTTTGTGTACCGCCGCGAATCTCCTTCTGAAAAGTTGATGAGTTGAAAGCTCCAAGTTACGCAACTTGGTTGCCGCCTCTCAAACTTTTACCACAATCGTTGAATGCATCAAATACTTCTACCTATCTATAAAGATAAATACAAGTACATGAGATGTCATCTTCCACCAATCCGGTTTTCTATTAATCCAAAAGATGTTTCGTCATTTATTCCTATGATGCTAACAAGTGGGAAGTGTGATCTACGGTTAGATCTAAGATTACGAGCGAGCGAGTAAGAGAGAGGGAGGTCGATATTTGAATTTCGGTAGAGAAGGGAGCGAAATGTAGAATTTCGAAGGAATAAAAATTCAAAAACTACATATAAAAATTGGATTTAGGCTGGGTTTCGTGTACATATTTCGTACATGAATGATGAGAAAATATAAGACGAAACATGGTGTAAAAATAAATGTGAAATTAAACATCCAAGCCCTTTGTTATTTACTTTGAGAAAATCTAATTTACACGTACCAAGATGTGTACAAGAAATGAAATAAATAAATAAATTTTTGAACAAGAAATGATCAAATTAAGTAAAAGATATAGAAGTTATTACTTTTTCTCTTGAACACATAAAAAACTAAATATGAACCCCCAAAAGTCACTAGTCATTCATAAACATCCCAATGAGAAAATCAAGAGGTACATGACAAGACTTGAAAAAAATTGACTACTACTGTAAATAAAAAATTCACTACGTACTGATATCATGTAAAGGTGACAAAGAAATGCTTGCTACTAGATTTGAACTTCAAAAGCTAATACATGCAATAGCTGAAAAGTAGAATGCATGATCAAATAACATATGTATATTTTTTATAATTCAACTCTACACTTAATATGCAAATCAATCACAAATTATTTACTTACACAATAATGCTATACTACACAATATATAATGTGATATATTATTGTATAGATAATATATAAACATATGTGCGTGACATGTGCTGTATAATGTGGAAATAATTGGAAAAGTGTAGAAAAGGTTTATGATAGTGTAGATGTTAAAAGAAAAGAAGAGGACCGCATTAGCATTATTGCAAAAATCTTGTGAATAGATTTTGTGATAGGAGTGGAAGGGGACTTGATTATATGAACCACAACTCCAATGGCCATGCCATTCCATTATCTCCATAAAGATATAATTCCAACTTTCCTCTCTCTCTCTCTCTTATATATACACACATTTATGAATTGCTCTAGCTATATATATTAGCCAAGAATATTATGAAAAGATTACCAAGAAAGTTAAAATTATAATTCTCCTAATTCATCAATGTATCCGGTCTGATAAATGTTAGGCAAATTTGATTTTTTAGTCCACAAACTATGTTTGTTTGGCCAATTTGGTCCCTTATTTATTTGTTTTAGTTAATTGGTCCCCAAACTATAGAATTTTGGATGAATTGGTCCTTCTGTTAATTTTTTGGTAAGTCAACTGTTAGTCAACGATTTTAAAGGGTATTTTCGGTATAATATTATTGAGGACCAAAACGTCCAAATACTAAAAAATTGAGGACCAATTTGGCCAAAAAAAATTTTACTGATTTTTTTTTAATTTTACAAAAATCGAAAAGTATTTTAGTCGTTTTGATTTTTTTAAAGACCAACTACGCCAATTTTAAATTAGTTGAAGACCAATCCCTATATTTTGGGATCATAATCGTCAAATTTTATAGCTCTGTTATCAAAATTTCCGAATATATTATTATGATAAAGAGAGATAAAAACGTAGAATGTTTGATAATCAATGAATAAAACTATAGTAGATTTACATTCAAAACATGTTTTCATTCCAATATGATTTATTCATTAATTTTTGCGTATATTTTATGTTTTAATCCCCTGTTTTCATAGTAATATTCGGAAAAAAATTAGTTACGGAGTAATATATTTTATGTTTTAATCCATCGTTTTCATAGTAATATGATCCCCAAATATATTATAATTAACGGGAATGGTCCTCAACCTATTTAAAATTGGCATAATTGCTCCTTAAAAAAAAGCAAAATTATTAAAATATTTTTCGATTTTTGAAAAACTTAAAAAAATTAAAGAAAAAAAATTGGTCAAATTGGTCCTCAATCTTTCAATATTTGGACGTTTTGGTCCTCAATAATATTATACCGAAAATACCCTTTAAAAATCGTTGACTAACAAAAAAATTAATAGAAGGACCAATTCGTTCAAAATTCTATAGTTTGGGGACCAATTAACTAAAATAAATAAATAAGGGACCAAATTGGCCAAACACGCATAGTTTGGGGACTAAAAAATTCAATTTGCCTAAATGTTATAATTAAGCTTCTATGCACATGACCAAGATTTATCAATAATCCCTCCACCCCAAAATTTTCATTCCATCATTCTTGTCCCATTTTCTTAAATAGCAAACAACTCGTTGAAAATTCCGTATCAAAAAGTTTGGGGACAAGAATTATGGGACGGAGTATAATCATATTGTAATATCAATTATGCACGCATTAATTAATATATCAATCGATGAGCCATTCGTATAAAACACTAGGCATCACTTTGTGTTCACATACAAACAACCATAACCAAACGCAGATGTACTGCCACACAATTAATAAATTTTGGCACCATATTATAAAATCTTGACATGCTTAGTTGTGTGTTACGTATAATCTATCATCTTACAAAACAAATAAAAACTTGAAAACTCCATCCGACCAGACAAATATACTACGGATTACAACGTTGTCTTAACATTTTGTACACGTTAGAAGCACGCTATAACTATTCAAATAAAGTCTCCCCATTGGGTCCGAACAACCACCTAGTGTTGTCACATTACATGGATTTTATAGTACTTGGGTAGAAGATTCTTGGTCATCTTGAACTCTACATGGCACTACTATTCAATTGACACCCTTTTGAGGAGAGAGAGAGAGGGAGAAATATTACATGGCTATTATATTCTTGGTACAATATATATGGAATCAATGAGAGATCAAACTTTATTGGCATTTTTCTATTTGTTTTCTCTTTATTTTGTTTGGTGGAACCTAGCTTGCTACGAATGTTTGTATACATGTGTAAAGGTGCATACTTTCAATTGTTTTCAAGAACCACCTTTTGTTGTCAGCTACGATAAAACCCAAAGTCAATTTTGCACCAGCGTATACTATGTGTACTATTTTATTATTTCCTTGAATAAAATATTATATTTTCGAGTGTTAAAACTTATTTTTTAATTCAAGATTGTTACTTAGTCATGTAATATGATTGAATAGTCACGGTCCCTTTTTCGATCACCTGAATATTATTTGTCTAATTAATATTGTAAATAAGCGACTTTTGGTCGGAGGGCTAAAATTGGTTATTTTCAAAAGTTACAAACTAAAAAAGACATAGTCACGTTATATGGCTAAAACTGGACGAAATCCACATAATGGGATCAAAATTGAAACTTACTCCATTTTTATTTAATTATATTACTTGTTTGCTTAGTCTTTTTTCTAGAAAAAGTTGTTGGAAGACCATATTATTTTTTTTGGTCTTGTGACTTGTGTGTCAAATCTTTTAAAAGATTTTTGAATTGAATAAGGAGTTACTTTGACAAAACATATTCTTCTATTTCAAGCCCAAATCTTTGGTTGGGACCTGAGAATATATCTTGCCTTGTTTATTTAAGGCTATACATATAACATCTCAAGGATTTAATGCAATATCTTTGCTACGCAACTTGCCATATGCATGATATGGGTGCAAGATTTCCTAATAACTAATCCATACATTAGATTCTTCGACAAGGCATGCATCTCGTGAGGTTGATATATTATATGAATTTATTTATACATATACATCCCTTCATTACGTCGGATTCTCTATTTCTCGTAAATCTATTGCAATGATGACGACATACGATCATAGAGTTGAACACACGAAATCGTCTATTTCATAATAAGTGTTCCATCGAACAAAAATATATTAGAAAACACATTTTTGTTTCTATGTCAACATGTCTTTTTTTTTTTTTTTTTTTGGCAATACATAGTGTTCTAAAAAATGTTGCATGAAAACCTCGCTCGTCAATTTAACTCTGCATAAATATCAAATGTTCTCAAATTTCCATTTTTATTAAAGTTAACAATAAACCTACGGTTTGGCCCTTTATTTACATAATTAAAACTTTGCATATTTTCAGACTGTTTGAGACGACATTATAGATTAATTAGCAAAAATGTAAAAAAATAAAAATACCATTGCTTAGTCACTCCAAGCGTTTGAAATGTGTGAACAGTTAAATTTCAAGTGAAGGCTTTCGTGCATTATTTTAGTGTAGGAATGATTAATTTGTGGAAAGATACATTTTTTTCACATGAACACATGCTTCTAGATATGGCTAAAAGGAAAGTGATATAGAAGTCACTTTGTTTTTTAAAAAAATACACCTTAAGAGGGAATTTGGGGGGCTGAAAGAGATTTTATTAGAACAAGAATTATGATTAAAATCTGACTTTTGGGATTTGGTTGTTGCCGGCAATAGCTAGAAGCTCGATCTCACAATGAAGAAGAAAATCTTTGGAGTGATGCTTTCCTGCATATTCCTGCGATTCATAATCCCATAAAAAGGTAGCCTAGCTCGATCGTGCATCATCGATCATAACTGTTATCAATCTATGTTGCTTACGACCAAAGATTCTAATTAATTATGGCTAATATCTTCTTGATCTTAAATGGGAACAAAACAAAGCCACCACTCCTACAAATAAATGTCTTGTCAATTCTTACACCATTTCATCATTCGAATCTTGCACTTAGCTAGGCCCACTGAAACCATGAACTCTGCAGGCGGTTTTGAAATATATCTGCATTTTTTTACTTGTTTTCTAGTTAGTTTGTAAATTGTAGTAACTCTTTTCTTTGTGGTGGTGGGATGGGGTGGGGTGGGGGTGGGGTGGGGATGGAAGTGGTGATTACCATACCTCACAGGCTCTCACTGACAATAAGAAATTAAGACAAATTTTGAAGTTGCTACAATTTCGATTGGGACATTATAGTTTGTATTCATCGATGGTGTGGCAAATCCACATTATTATGCCTCAAGATTTCAAGATTCATGGTTTAGAATTCAAGAATTTAGATTTTGGTATATATTTACTTTATCAATATTAAGTGGGATATCTATACTATGTAATTCTATATGGGAAATTATAACCATCGAAGATATACCATAACAAATTGTCTTTTTACGTATCAATTAGTGGCCAAATCAAAACCACATGCATTTGAGTGGGATAAGATGACTCCACTCAATCTCTCTTTAATTACCTTTTTCACTATATATTTAATTAGAGGGTGCTTCTCAAGTTTTGATTCGACTTACTATTTTTTCAGATCTCATCGTAAACCTTTTAACCCACTGTATCAGATTTCTGGCTTCGCCATTGTAACATCATAAATCACATTTCTCCTATAAATAGCACTCACCCACATCACATTCTTCATCCATATAACTTCTATCATATCCGAAAATGTCAACCCAATTTCCCATTTCTTCACAATTTTTACCTCTCCTCACAATTCTAACCAATTTCCTTTGCACTAATGGTGAGCTAAACCCATGGCCAAGTCTACTCCCCACCAACATCCAATCTCTCCAAATCGCAACCAAACTTCACAACAATCTCGAATCCATATCAAAAGCCTCCAACGACTACGGCAATCTTATTCACGAAGCCCCATCCGCAGTCCTCCATCCCACATCTGTCGACGACATCATCGACCTCATCAAACTCTCCAACAACTGCTCCACTCCGTTCACCATCTCCGTCCGCGGCCACGGCCACTCAGTCGGAGGGCAGGCCATGGCCCGCGGCGGCGTGGTGGTGGACATTTCTTCCATGAGTCAAAACGGCGTCCGAGTGAGGGTTTCTTGGCACCCCTCGCTAGGGTATTATGCTGACGTAGGCGGGGAGCAGCTTTGGGCGGACGTTTTAAGGGAGACGGCGCGGCACGGCCTTGCGCCGCCTTCTTGGACGGATTATCTCTACTTGACAGTGGGTGGGACGTTATCTAACGGTGGGATTAGTGGGCAGTCTTTTCTTCATGGCCCTCAGATCAGCAACGTTCTTGAATTAGATGTTATTACAGGTAAACTTCATTTATGTAGATTGGTGGTGGGGCAGGGTGGGGTGGGTGGGTTATATGCTGACATCCAAGATCAAGGATAAAATCTTTGAGAATACTAGGTATCACGTACTGAACAAGATCACATGTTAGATTTTGCATGCTCAACTTTCAAATTAGATCAATATTCCTTTTCATAGTTTGCAAGAATATAGTACTATATGTTTTTGGTTATAGGTAATAATTTTGAGATCAAATTTGTCATGGGAATATACAGCTCCACGTGTTAGGTACACAATAGGACTATATATATATATATATATATATATATATGTGCGGATCCACAGGATTACAGGGTTTCGAGCCATCCTTCCCTAAATCATGTTAAATCTTGATTTTTTGTATATTTTTTGAAAAAAAGTTATTACTTCGTCTCCTATATTATTGATTCCGCCAATTTTCATCTTGAAATTATAACTGGATCCTCTCATGTATATAAAAGGGTCATTCCAAAATTAAGAGAGAGGGTCCAAATTTGGAATTTTTGAAGAAAAATGGTACATATGATTTTAATTTTATTTTTTCCAAAATTACATATAAAACATCAGAGTTTTTGTACAATTTGAGGGATGCAACCGCGTCCTTGTAGGCTTCTATCCGCTCATATATATGTATAGAGAGAGATATGTGTGTGTATGTTTATATGTATCACGTGAATGATAATCATAAAAATCCCAATTTTCTGTTGTTGGATCAGGCAAAGGGGACTTTATAACATGCTCCCACCACATGAATTCTGAGCTCTTTTTCGCAGTCCTTGGTGGCCTAGGCCAGTTTGGCATCATAGTCAGAGCAAGAATCATCCTCCATAAAGCTCCCACAAGAGTAAGCCATATATATATATATACATATATATATATATATTATTTTATTTTATTTTATTTTCATCAATATTATATTATGCTATAATTTAATCTAATGGTTACTCATTAATTAGGCAAAATGGGTGAGAATGCTGTACAGTGACTTCTCCCTATTCACAAGAGATCAAGAATATCTAATCTCAACTAGTGGGCCAGATTATGTGGAGGGCTCCCTACTCACGGACAAAAGCCCTCCCAACAATTGGAGATCTTCTTTCTACTCACCTTCCCATCACTCCCAAATTACTAATCTCTTGAAAATCAATCATGGGATCATCTACTCCATTGAACTAGTCAAGTATTACGACGATCAAACTGCTTACACAATCGATGAGGTGCAATCTTGTACTCCCATCACGTACACATGCACCTTGTAAATGTATAGTCTTTTTTTAAAAAAAATAAAAAATAAAAAACCCGTTATGGGTAGAGACTTGGATAGACTCCCAACTTGTACTAATTATACTTTATTTTGATCAGGAAATTCGGATTTTGACAGATAATATGAGTTTCGTCCCAGGCCTCATTTTCGAGAAAGATGTTCCGATAGACGGTTTTCTCAAAAGGGTTGAGAATTTAGACGACCGCGACTCGGAATCCAAGACGCATCCATGGCTAAATCTCTTCATACCGAAGTCTAAAATAGTGGAGTTCAATTCTGGGGTTCTTGTTAACATCATAGCAAGACATAACCAGACCATAGGCCCCATCCTTTTCTACCCATTTAACCGAAAAAAGTACTACTCTTTAATTAATTTCTACCTTTTCTTCATTAATTTATTTTATTTCTTTTTAAAATTGAGCTAAATGGGGCCCTAATTTGTAGATGGGATGATCGAATGTCTGCTGTCACACCAGATGAGGACATCTTTTATACACTTGGGCTGCTCCACACGTGTGGGCCCGACCGGATTGGCTACTTCCACGACCAGAATAATGAAATAATTAGATTTTGTGAAGAAGAGGGGATTGAAATCAAGCAGTATCTTCCACACTATGAATCGAGGGAGAATTGGATGAAGCATTTTGGTCGGAAATGGAAGAGTTTTCAAGAAAGAAAAATGGTGTTCGATCCGAGAATGATTTTGTCTCCCGGACAGAAAATATTTGCTTCTTCGAAATATTCGGATATTTGAATAATTAATTAGGTTTTGTATCAACTTGTTGATTAGCTATAGGTTAATGCATGACAAGCAGTACTTTACTTTTGTGTTAGAAGTATTTGTACCGGCATTATGTTTTATGAATGCAATAATATTGTGTTTCACTTTATGTTTTTCTTTTTAAAAATAATAGAGTGTTTATAAAATCATCATATCTCAGGAGGTAAATTGAACATATTCACACTTGCAATTGACATTGTTTCAGTTATACATTAATTTGCAATTCAACACATTAATTTGCACATAGATGTAGAATTTTATGGCCACGTTCTACATTAATTAATAAGTTAAGATATACTTATTAATATCTTACTTAAGGTTTAAATAATTATTTGAATTATTTAGATAAGATTATTTTATCTAACTTATCTATAGGAAGTTACAGATTAGTGGACACATTGATAGATCGTGCCGTTAAGTTTTCTCTTTAAATTGAATATCGGTCCTCTCTTCACCCTAGAAAAGAAATATCACAAGTTCTCTATCATTTACGTATATTGTGAGTTAGAAGGAAGGGGTCAGAAGATAGAAGCCGTTTTCTTCATCATTCGACATTGCGTTTCAAGGTTAGATTACCGACTTAATTCTTTATGTGAAGTTTATATAGATACTGAAATATATGTGAGATCATGTAATTTCTAGATCCAAATCAATTAGTGAAAATCTAACATGTGGTATCAGAGCATTGCGTTGTGAAATTTCATGTTTCTCCGTGATTTATATTTTTCACGTTTTGTATAAACTAAGGAACTTGGATTTATTTAACTAATATAATGATTAGATTTTTGATGATACTCAGTATACGTGTTTCCATTCATCATAGTACTATATTGCATCACTAAGCATGAAATTTAGATTTTTGATGATACTCAGTATACGTGTCCCTTCATCATAATATTATATTGCATCATAATATTAATGCTCAAAATATTAATATTTTGTCAAGCTACTGAATCGCCTTTTCTGTATTCAATTCAATTGGTTTTCGAATTTCAAGTATATGATTGTGTGCGTATCAAAGTTTTTCCGATGTTTGATTTCTATTTTGTCCGCATCCATGATGATATACGTATACATGTTCTCCATTCATTAAGATCTTATGCTACGTCATTAATCCTGAGGTTTGTAATATGTTTGAAGATTCTACGTCACTAATCATTAGGACCAATATGCATTAACAATTTTTGTTTCAATTTTCTGTTTACAATTACGTTTAAGGAATCCATGTCATAAAGGTTTGTAATCACCAAAGTGTTCAAATAATTGATTACTTGATTCAAAAAAAAAAATTTTAATATTTTTATCTAGGAAGTTAAATTTTATGAACGTTTGTTGTCACCAAAGTGGTCAAACTTTATTATATTTAACTTCAATTTAATAATGTTTTGAATCATCTAATCTTTAAGTTTTCGAATTAGATTTCTTATGAAAGTTTGTCAGCACCAAAGTGGACGAACTTGTATGCTTATTTAATTGATTAGTCATGATTCACTCACCTCTTATTGTATGTTGTTGTATCACCCAAAGGAGAACATCAATATGCATTTATAATTTATCTGAATCTTTAATTGTCCTTGCAGTACCCACTCCCGTTGCTCTTCATTCACATGCTTCGTCTGTTCCAATGTTTAATGGACTCAACTTCTCTAATTGGTCTGAACAAATCCGATTTCACCTTGGTGTGTGGTGATCGCTGTTTACACCAAATAATCCTGCAAAATTGCTAGACCAAATATTTGTATAGCACAGGTATCGAACACAGGGAACGAAATAATTCAAGCCTAAAAATCCTATTAATCAGAGTTTTGGTTAGCTACCACGCAATTTTGGGAATTTTCTTATAACCTAAGAATTATGAGAGCAAGCAAGAATTTAACACGAAATTTACTAATGCAAAGAAAAGCGGGTCCAGCAAGATGATTCACACACACTCACAATCGATCACTGACACTAATAATTAATTAATTCACTTAAATCAATTGGTTGTAGGATACCGTAGTAAAACTGACATACCCCCTATTCCCTCTTAATTAATCGGTAGTCGCCATGGTGGGCATTGAAACGACTACTTCTCTAAATTAGATGCAATCTACGTTGGTGGGCAATCAATAGATTTAACACCTAATCAGCTTTAAGAATTAAGGGAACCCAATTTAGGAGCCTACTCATATGGTGGGCGTCTAATAGTCTCCTACCAAATTAATCCAATTGTCCTAAGAATAATTTGCTACTTATTTAGCCTAATCCCATGAGAAACGATGGAAGTACTAAATTAGCGATGAATTAAATTAAGTAGGGTGATCAAGCCTAGATTAATTAATCCAATTAATTAAACCTAGATTAATTCAGAACTCAAGTGATTAATTTTAAGTCTTAGTCTCACGAAATTTAAGTGGTGTGTGTTTCACATCTTCCCGGCCCCTAAAAAGAATTAGCTACGCATATTGACCGGACTGGACAAAATACAAAACATGCTGAATTTCATTAAATAAATATAAACGAAAATTTTAACTATTTATTAAATAATTCAAAACACTAAGTGCAAGGAATTAAAATCCTAGAATAACAAATTTCATAAATTAAAAACTACTAAGAAACCATCCATAGGTTAAGATAATTCAAATCCGTAAATTCAAATGAAAATGTTAAATTAATGTTTCTCCAAATCAAACCAAAGCTCATAAATTAAAAGAAAGAAATTCGAACTTAAAAGTGATAACCCTTCGATCGGCTTCCTTGGAACTCCTCTCTCGAAGACTTGGATGAGGGAATGAAGAAAGCTATTGTATGAAATAGAAGTGATGAATGAGGTGATGCTTTCTTCCTCCCTCAAGGTGGGTTTATATAGCCCCATTCTTTCCTTATCGGTCACATAAACATTAAAGGACTTAATGGTAAGAATCCCCTAATTCTCTCCTTAATTGACCATAATTCTTCAATCAACATGAAATTAGGTATTGATTCCTTTCTTCAATCAATCATGAAATCAAAGATTGATTCCTCTCTTCAATCAACATGAATTCATCAAGATTGGAAATCAATCTTTTCAATCTTTCCCTCATTTGGCTCTTAATTTGATTTCTTCCAATTTTGAGCATATATTCCTTAAATCTCACAACCGCCACCTCAATGCCTCGTCAATGCCACGTCATCAATAAGCACTGCAAAATAAGCACCAAAACAAATCCAAGTACCACAAAATATGCCAAAATACACGAAATATGGATAGTACGAAATAGACCTATCAAACCTCCTTACACTTAGAACATACTTGCCCTCAAGTATAAAAAAATAAGTACTATCCAAATCCCGATCCTCCCCCAAGACTCAAGACTCTAAAAGAAACGAGAACAAGACAAGGACAGAACAAGACACAGAAAACAGATCAAGACTCAAACAAAGGAAAAAGAAAATCAAAGGACACGGATAAGAAGGAAAAACGACACAACAAAAGAAAGAAGCAATACCAATCATATCCATAATCTCAGCACTCAATGAACTAGCAAAGCACATTCAACTATGCAATTATGAATCTCAACAAACAAGTAGAGTTGCAAATTTAAGATCAGGACACAAATATCAATTTAGTCAAAAACCTAAGCAAACATGGATCATCCTCACGGTTCGCTCGCCACTCTCTAATCTAGGTCCGGTCAAGCCACTCAAGAAAATAAAGTTCATCCATCACGATAAAAGAGTGTCACAACTGCAATATCAAGGAGGTCTTTTTCTTTGGTTGTAATGGGGCTTAGGACATAGACAAATTTTTGTTGGTATGGGTCCTAGGGGTTCTAAGCTCCACAAATTGTATCAAGATGTCATGCATGTTATACTTGCTAAAATTAAGATAATCAAAAACTGAAATTCAATATCTACCATAAGATCATATCAACTGCTGCCAATTAATAATTATTATGCTGCAAACTGTTTTTTTTTTTTTTTTTTTTTTTTTTTTTTTTTTTTGAAACAGCAGCATTTGAAACAGCATCATGTTCAGCAAACTTAGCCTATTTTTTTCCGGGTGATGAAACGAACGAATTGACCTTTCCAATAATAATTCTCAATTCCAAAATCGGTCAACAATTATTTTGCACCACAAATATAATAGCAAGCATACTTAGTAGGTAATAAAATAAAGATAGATCAATCTCAATTAAACTTGTAAAACATACGATGACATGGGAAAAAGAGAAGCTAAAAAGGCCTTGGTTTGTATATTTCTGACTAAATCAAAGAATAGGACAATGCACAAATTAGCTCACTAGGGGATAATGCAAGGTAGGAAATATTGTCGCGGTTAAATGACTCAATTCCTAATGCCTCCTATCATGTATCACAAGTGACTCACCTTTATTGCAACTTCATGAACAAACACTCTCAAAGAAATTAGTAGGATGTGTCATACTTTAAATGCTCAAGTCTAATATACGGAGTGTGTGTAAAATTCGATCCACAATTTACTTATTATTTGTCCTCCCAAATTACATACAAATGTGCACCAAGCCCTACTCTTCACAACCACTAACATGCTTGCATATTGAAACATAAAGCACAAATCAAACATGCTTAAACAAAGAACAAGAGTGCATCAAAAAATTCAAATTTTGGCATGCTTCGACGACACAAAACAAAGGACGACACAAAGTGAAACGACGTAAAGACCTCCCTCCTTACACTTAAACCCTTGTGTGCCCTCACGCAAGAAAAGAAAAAAAAAAAAAAGGACGGCAAAGCATGACAAAAACACAAAACAAAAAAAAAACGAACAAACCCTCCTTACACTTGATCCCTACTAAGATCAAGTATAGACACAAGCACACAAGACAAAAACGCATAAAACATGAAAAATAAAACGCAGACTCAAAGACTCAAAAACTAAAAACGATGGGGAAATGACATCACCTATCGCCCCGCCTGGGCAGACGGGGCAGGACAGTCTGCTCTAGCTCATCAAACCGACGACGAATCTTTCTCCTTACACTTAAGTCCACAACGTCCTTCGTAGCCTAGATCTGAAAAAAAAAAAAAAAAAAAAAAAACAAAGACCAAACAATAATAAAATCAAAGGAAATAAACGATAATAAACTCGGGTTGCCTCCCGGTAGCGCCTTTCTTTAAAGTCTTTGGCTAGACCTCCTCTTAAAGGGTCAATCTGGTGGAGGTATGCATAGTGGAGCCACATCCACTACCTTGATCACCCTATGCAATCGCTTCCCACGGTCTTTATACCACATGGAATCATCACAGATCTCTTTATCCCTCATTTCTTTGGCATCCAAATCAGCAAATCCATGTGTGAGAGTGAGTTCCATCTTATCCTGCAACAAATGCGTCTCAAAATATTCTTGGACAAAGCTCTCAAAAATGTCAGTAGAAAGGGCATCTTCATTCTCATGATCATTAGGTTTCTTAAGTGCATTATCAATATGATGAACATAAATTTCATTATGATACTTAACACTTATGGAAACTTCATCAACATCAATCATTGCCCTAATAGTCTTCAAAAATGGCCTACCCAACAGAATACGCGCAGTACACTCAACTTGCCTATCATTGGTATCTATAACATAGAAATCAGCAGGATAGACAAAATTGTTGATTCTGACTAGCATGTTCTCTAGTAAACCTATTGGAGCAATGCATGACCTATCAGCAAGTTGTATAATCACCTTAGTAGCCACTAACTCCACTCCAGCTTAATTGATTATACACGTAAAGTGGCATAACATTGATAAATGCACCCAAATCACACATAGCTTGCTTAACCATCAGATTACCCATAAGACAAGGTAAACTAAACATACCTGGATTCACGCACTTGGCGGGGAGCATCTTCTGGATGATTGCCGACACCGACGTATCCATCAATACCTTCTCGGACTGCTGGATCTTACCCGCTATGAAGTCTTTGACAAATTTCCCAAATTGGGGAATCTTCACGGCTTCGAGGAAAGGTATGTTGATTTCCAGCTTCTCGAACAACTTCACATAATCCATGTATTCTTTGTTCGGTGTCCGTTTCCTCTCCAATGCCTCAGGAAACGGTGGAGGTATGGCAGTCTTAGGGTCCGTCTGGACAGATCGGCCTTCTCGCTGGCGTAACTTCATCGGAAGATTCTCGCAACTCGTCGGGTCTTTTACGGGCGCTCGACCTTCTCGTCGGTGAGCTCTCCATCGCCCGGATTCCTGCAATTCTTTTGGGTCCATGCAGGGCGGTTCGACCTTCTCTCGTCCGTCGAATGCTCGGTGCCGTCGGCTCGGCGGTCTGTTCTACTGCAGATCTAATATTTTGGGGACTCGCTTTCGGTGTTGGTTCGGACAACTCTTTTCCACTCCTCAACATGATGTGATTGCAACTATGGGCAGACGAATTTGGCTGAGTCTGAGAAGGTAATTGCCTCTGATTTGCCTTCATTTCATCTAGCGAAGTGGTCATCATAGACATTTGCTTGGTCAGATTTTCCAAGACATCTTGTTGCTCCCACTTCAATTGTTGCACTTCTCTCTTCACGGCTTTGAGCTCATCATGATTTGAAGTTATGTCATTCTGCATCTGCTTCTGATATGCAATGACATCTTTTTGAGAAACAATAATCTCGCACATCAATTCTTCAAGCATAGAGGATCCTTGATCGGCTTGGTCGGGCGGAGGCATGATTGACATATTCGGCTTCAATGCCATTTGATGCGAAGCTCGGTAAGGTTGCTCTATACCGAGGGTAGGTGTCCGATATAATTTATCATAGCGGTGGATGAGTTGTTGCACTTGACTTTGTGGAAATTCCACGTGCTTGTGTGTTCGGGCACCTTGCTCTCCATCAATTTCCTGCTCGAGCTCAGTCTTCTTTTTACCGTCCAAGCTAATTTGACTTACATTAGCCCTAGCATTCGGATTGGGCTGGACTTGCGACGGTAATTGCCCTTGACTTACCTTAAAATCTTGAATTGAAGAATTCAACTTGGAAATCTGCTTGGATAAATTCTCGACGGTGCTTTGATTATCCCTCTTGGTCTGATTAATCTCCTCTTGCATCTGTTGTTGATAGGCAATGGTACTCTTCTGAGAAGTAATCATTTCAGCCATCATTTTCTCCAACGGGCTGCTCTGGTCCGTCTGGCCAGACGGGTCAGTCTGCTGCTGAAATTGCTGCGGGAATTGCCTTTGATGTGGAGGTCTGTAGGGTTGTTGAAACCCTTGTTGTTGCGATGGATGATATTGTTGATGATGGTATGTAGGCTGTTGGAATGATTGTTGTGGAGGATTCCTAGGCGGTTGTGGCGCTTGATCATCTTGTCTCCACCTTAAGTTCGGATGAACCTTGTTCTGTCCATTCCAATTGTCAGATGCATTAACATCCCCGCCTTGACATTGCAAAGATGTGTGCCCTCTTTGACCACATGCACCAGATGTGTGATCAGCCATTGTGCACGCAGATGAAGAGGAAGAGGAAGGAGGATTCCTCTCCTTGAATAGACAATCCAATTTGTCTTCGAGTTGGCTGAACTTCTCCTCCATTTTTAGCCCAACTTTCATATCAAGATCATCTAGAAAGTCTCCACTTGAAAGATTCACATATTTTCTTTGCATCCTTGGTCCTTTGTATTGTGATGTAGACTCGGCAAGACCCTCAATGATTGCCTTCGCATCAGTGTAGTAGCTATTAGCAAAGCTACCCTTCAATCCGACATTCACCATGGTTTTGGACTCATCTGCCATTCCTTGGTAGAAGCATTGCAGCAGATCCACATCAGAGAAACCATGGTTTGGGCAGCTATCAACTAGCTTCCCAAAGCGCTCCCAGTATGCTCCAAAGGACTCGTCAAGCTCTTGAGTAATCCCGGAAATCTCCTTTTTGAGTACATTCGTCTTGGATTGAGGAAAATACTTGTCCAGGAATGTCTGACGCATCTGAGCCCAAGTAGTAATAGACCTAGGTCGAAGTCCAGAAAACCATGCTCGAGCTCTGTCTTGAAGAGTAAAAGGGAATGCTTTGAGCTTGAAAGCATCCAGATGACCTTGTATGTGCAGAGCACAGACCTGATTGAATCCCTCTAGAAAAGCAAAAGGATTCTCGTTCAGCTTCCCGTAAAACTTTGGACATGCCGCGACCAGATTCAGCTTCACATCTATCTGCTCCGTGGTAGTTATGTGGATTGGTCCGGGCAAGTCCTCTCCCAAGTTTCTCGAACCTGAGTTCATCTTCATATTGGCTCTTTCTTCTTCAGCCATGTTTCTTTCTTCAGATTCAGAATTGCTGTCTTCAAAATATGGGTCTGTCTGACCTGTCGGACCGATTTCGACTCGACTCACCGGTTCTCGTCCTCTCGTCCGATCGGTCGGACTCGGTTATCGCTCTTGACAAAGACCGGTTGCTTCTGCAGCTTTGTTGCCTTCCTATTCCTTTTCGCAGTCTTTTCTATTTCTGGATCAAAGTGTAGAAAATGGCGGGAAGACCTGCTCATGCAACACTTAAAAAGCACAAAAGATCAATAGGAAAAATAAGCTTAAATAAAACACCGTTCCCCGGCAACGGCGCCAATTTGGTGATCGCTGTTTACACCAAATAATCCTGCAAAATTGCTAGACCAAATATTTGTATAGCACGGGTATCGAACACAGGGAACGAAGTAATTCAAGCCTAAAAATCCTATTAATCAGAGTTTTGGTTAGCTACCACGCAATTTTGGAAATTTTCTTATAACCTAAGAATTATGAAAGCAAGCAAGAATTTAACACGAAATTTACTAATGCAAAGAAAAGCGGGTCCAGCAAGATGATTCACACACACTCACAATCGATCACTGACACTAATAATTAATTAATTCACTTAAATCAATTGGTTGTAGGATACCGTAGTAAAACTGACATACCCCCTATTCCCTCTTAATTAATCGGTAGTCGCCATGGTGGGCATTGAAACGACTACTTCTCTAAATTAGATGCAATCTACGTTGGTGGGCAATCAATAGATTTAACACCTAATCAGCTTTAAGAATTAAGGGAACCCAATTTAGGAGCCTACTCGTATGGTGGGCGTCTAATAGTCTCCTACCAAATTAATCCAATTGTCCTAAGAACAATTTGCTACTTATTTAGCCTAATCCCATGAGAAACGATGGAAGTACTAAATTAGCGATGAATAAAATTAAGTAGGGTGATCAAGCCTAGATTAATTAATCCAATTAATTAAACCTAGATTAATTCAGAACTCAAGTGATTAATTTTAAGTCTTAGTCTCACGAAATTTAAGTGGTGTGTGTTTCACATCTTGCCGGCCCCTAAAAAGAATTAGCTACGCATATTGACCGGACTGGACAAAATACAAAACATGCTGAATTTCATTAAATAAATATAAACGAAAATTTTAACTATTTATTAAATAATTCAAAACACTAAGTGCAAGGAATTAAAATCCTAGAATAACAAATTTCATAAATTAAAAACTACTAAGAAACCATCCATAGGTTAAGATAATTCAAATCCAGAAATTCAAATGAAAATGTTAAATTAATGTTTCTCCAAATCAAACCAAAGCTCATAAATTAAAAGAAAGAAATTCGAACTTAAAAGTGATAACCCTTCGATCGGCTTCCTTGGAACTCCTCTCTCAGTGAAGACTTGGATGAGGGAATGAAGAAAGCTATTGTATGAAATAGAAGTGATGAATGAGGTGATGCTTTCTTCCTCCCTCAAGGTGGGTTTATATAGCCCCATTCTTTCCTTATCGGTCACATAAACATTAAAGGACTTAATGGTAAGAATCCCCTAATTCTCTCCTTAATTGACCATAATTCTTCAATCAACATGAAATTAGGTATTGATTCCTTTCTTCAATCAATCATGAAATCAAAGATTGATTCCTCTCTTCAATCAACATGAATTCATCAAGATTGGAAATCAATCTTTTCAATCTTTCCCTCATTTGGCTCTTAATTTGATTTCTTCCAATTTTGAGCATATATTCCTTAAATCTCACAACCGCCACCTCAATGCCTCGTCAATGCCACGTCATCAATAAGCACTGCAAAATAAGCACCAAAACAAATCCAAGTACCACAAAATATGCCAAAATACACGAAATATGGATAGTACGAAATAGACCTATCAGTGTGTTGGATCTTGATTCAGCATTTGAAGTTGAAAAACCTGCTCGTACCGATGATAGTAGTGCTACTGATAAGTCCACTTATGATGCTTGGATGAAATCGAACAAACTAAGCCTTATGTTCATGCGAATGAGTGTGGCAGATAACATCAAGTCTACCACTCCTAACACCGAAAGTGCTAAGGAATTTATGGAGCTAGTGAAAGAGCGTTCTCAAACAGCTGATAAATCTGTTGCTGGGACTTTAATGCTACGCTAACCACCATGAAATTTGATGGTTCTCGTAACATGCATGAGCATGTCATTGATATGACAAATATTACAGCAAGACTGAAGTCATTGGGAATGAGTGTGGATGAGAACTTTCTTGTGCAGTTTATTATAAACTCACTCCCTTCTGAATATGGTCCATTCCAAATGAACTACAACACTCTGAAAGACAAGTGGAGTGTGAATGAGCTTCATGGAATGTTAGTTCAAGAGGAAACTAGACTCAAGAATCAAGGAAGTCATTCTGTTAAGAAAGCTTTCAAAAGGAAAGGAAATGGCAAGAAAGGACTACATAAAGTGAATGAGTCATCTACTCAAATCCAGAAAAAGGAACACGACAACATTACGTGTCGTTTTTGTAAGAAGATTGGACACTTTCAAAGGGATTGTCTGAAACGTAAGGCATGGTTCGAAAAGAAAGGTAGAATACATTCTGTTTCAGTATGTTTCGAATCTAATTTAATTGAAGTTCCTTATAATACTTGGTGGATTGACAATGGCTCTACTGCTCATGTTTCTAATACGATGCAGGGATTCGTTACGACCCGAATCACAAATCCAAACGAAAACTTTGTCATTATGGGGAATCGAGATAAATCGCCCATTGAAGCTATTGGAACTTATCGTTTGAAGTTAGATACTGGATATTATCTAGATTTGTTTGAAACTCTCTACGTACCTTCTGTTTCCC
The DNA here is from genome assembly GCA_028984105.1 of Lavandula angustifolia. NCBI lineage: Eukaryota > Viridiplantae > Streptophyta > Magnoliopsida > Lamiales > Lamiaceae > Lavandula > Lavandula angustifolia. Next base: position 15,016,215 of record CM054821.1, on the reverse strand, counting down.
GCAATTTAATTTCTTTGTCAAAACTTGATTATGTTGGTATTTCTTTTCAATCTGGAAATGGACGTTTTAGTTTGTTCAAACAAAATCTTCTTATTGGATCTGGTTTTATAAGTGATGGACTATATAGACTAAATCTTGATCATGTTTTTGCTGAATCCCTTTTAACCCTGCATCATAATATTGGAAACAAACGTGGTTTAACTGATGAAAAATCTGCCTACTTATGGCATAAACGTTTGGGGCACATCTCCAAAGAAAGGTTGCATAGATTGGTAAGGAATGAAATTCTTCATAATTTGGATTTTACCGATCTTAACATTTGTGTGGACTGCATCAAAGGAAAGCAAACAAAACACACAAAGAAGGGAGCCACGAGGAGCACACAACTTCTTGAAATAACACATACCGATATATGTGGGCCTTTTGATGTTCCTTCTTTTGGAAAGGATAAATATTTCATCACCTTTATTGATGATTTTTCACGTTATGGCTATATCTATCTATTGCAAGAAAAATCTCAATCTGTGAATGCATTAGAAGTATTCGTAAATGAGGTTGAAAGACAATTAGATAGAAAAGTGAAAATTGTAAGGTCCGATAGAGGCGGTGAATATTATGGAACATATGATGAATCGGGCAAATACCCGAGGCCATTTGCTAAATTTCTAAAAAAGCACGGCATATGTGCTCAATACACTATGTCTGGTACACCTCAACAAAATGGTGTAGCTGAAAGACGTAATCGTACTCTTATGGACATGGTTAGGAGTATGTTAAGCAATTCATCTTTACTCATATCATTGTGGATGTATGCATTAAGAACTGCCGTGTACTTATTGAATAGAGTTCCTACGAAAGCAGTTCCTAAGACTCCTTTCGAACTATGGACGGGTAGGAAACCTAGTTTAAGGCACTTGCATGTTTGGGGTTGCCCGGCAGAAATAAGGATATACAATCCACATGAAAAGAAATTGGACTCAAGGACCATCAGTGGTTTTTTCATTGGTTATCCAGAAAAATCAAAAGGGTATAGATTTTATTGTCCTAATCATAGTACGAGAATTGTTGAAACTGGAAATGCTAGATTCATTGAAAATGATGAAACTAGTGGGAGTGTTGAACCACGAAAGGTAGAAATTGAAGAAGTTAGGGTGGAGATTCCTTTACCTAAAACCTTTCCTCAAGTTGTTGTTCCTTTGGATGTCGAAACGCGAGACAACTCAAATGAACATGTAGATGATCACACTCTTGATAATGAACATGCTACCAATGAAAATACTGTAGATACACAACATCATGTAGCATTAAGACGGTCTGCAAGAGAAAGAAGATCTGCTATCCATGATGACTATGTTGTTTATCTAAATGAGTCAGAATTTGACATTGGAATTAAAGATGATGATCCAGTTTCTTTCACACAAGCCATAGAAAGTATTAATTGTAATAAGTGGTTAGAGGCGATGAATGATGAGATAAAATCAATGACTCATAATGAGGTCTGGGACCTTGTTGATTTACCAGAAAGTTGCAAACGAGTTGGTTGTAAGTGGGTTTTCAAAACCAAACACGACTCTAAGGAAAACATCGAAAGGTACAAGGCTAGACTTGTTGCAAAAGGTTTCACTCAACGAAATGGCATTGATTATAAAGAGACATTTTCGCCTGTATCCAAGAAAGACTCTTTTAGGATTATTATGGCTTTGGTGGCTCATTATGATTTGGAGTTGTGCCAAATGGACGTTAAAACAGCTTTTCTTAATGGAGATTTAGTGGAAGATGTTTATATGGATCAACCTGAGGGTTTTTCCATTGAAGGAAAAAAACATATGGTGTGTAAACTAAAGAAGTCTTTGTATGGACTGAAACAAGCTTCCTGCCAATGGTATCTTAAGTTTCATGATACCATCACATCTTTTGGTTTTAAGGAAAATATTGTGGATCGGTGTATATATCTAAAGGTCAGTGGGAGTAAGTTTATTTTCTTAGTCCTGTATGTAGATGACATCTTGCTTGCGACTAATGATCTTGGTAGATTACGTCAAACCAAGAATTTTCTCTCCGAGAACTTCGAAATGAAAGATATGGGTGAGGCAACTTATGTGATAGGAATTGAAATATTCTGAGATAGGTCACAAGGAATGTTAGGGTTGTCCCAGAAAGCATATATCAAAAAAATTCTCGAGAGATTTAGGATGGAAAGGTGTTCTCCAAACATCGTTCCAATCCAGAAGGGAGATAAGTTTAGCCTTAAGCAATGTCCCAAGAATGAATTGGAACGTGCTCAAATGAAAGATATTCCTTATGTGTCTATTGTTGGTAGCTTGATGTATGCACAGACTTGTACGAGGCCCGATATCAACTTTGCTGTTGGAATGCTTGGCCGCTACCAAAGCAATCCAGGAATAGATCATTGGAAGGCTGCAAAGAAGGTACTTAGATACCTGCAAGGGACAAAGGAGTATATGCTGACTTACAGAAAATCAGATCAACTCAATGTGGTTGGATACTCGGATTCAAATTTTGCTGGATGTGTTGATACTAGAAAATCAACATTTGGTTATTTGTTTATTTTAGCTGGAGGGGCAATTTCGTGGAAGAGTGCGAAACAATCTATAATTGCTGCATCCACGATGGAAGCCGAATTTGTGGGATGTTTTGAGGCCACAGTTCAAGGAAATTGGTTACGAAACTTTATTTTAGGACTTGGAATAGTCGACATTATTGCCAAGCCGCTGAAAATTTACTGTGACAATTCCGTTGCCGTATTCTTCTCTAAGAACGACAAGTATTCCATAGGTGCTAAACATATGGAATTGAAGTATCTTGCCGTTAAAGAAGAAGTTCAGAAACAAAAGGTGTCAATTGAACATATCAGCACCAATCTCATGATTGCAGACCCTTTAATCAAAGGATTATCACCAAAGGTTTTTGTTGAACATGTTGAGAGAATGGGTCTTACTCATATTTAATATTCTTATGACATGTATTTGACATTCTGAGCTCATTTTGTATTTGTTTCTGACAATTTTTATATCTTGTTTGTCGCCAACGTATACATTATGCTTAACACTGCTACAAGATATAATCTCATGAATGAGATACTTATGTGGACCATTATTGATTAATTATGAATTGTGTTGAACATAAATCTAGTATCGTAGTACATAGAAGGGACTATGTCGATTGAATGATTTAGAACCGCTATGACTCCATATTAGTACGTATGTTTAACATTAATATTATGATGGATGAATAATTTAATGTGCATTTTATGATTTTATTTAAACCAATTATGATTAATATTACCACATGGCCAAGTGGGAGAATGTAGAATTTTATGGCCACGTTCTACATTAATTAATAAGTTAAGATATATTTATTAATATCTTACTTAAGGTTTAAATAATTATTTGAATTATTTAGATAAGATTATTTTATCTAACTTATTTATAACTTATCTATAGGAAGTTACAGATTACTGGGCACGTTGATAGATCGTGCTGTTAAGTTTTCTCTTTAAATTGAATATCGGTCCTCTCTTCACCATAGAAAAGAAATATCACAAGTTCTCTATTATTTACGTATATTGTGAGTTAGAAGGAAGGGGTCAGAAGATAGAAGCCATTTTCTTCATCATTCGACATGGCGTTTCAAGGTTAGATTACCGATTTAATTCTTTATGTGAAGTTTATATAGATACTGAAATATATGTGAGATCATGTAATTTCTAGATCCAAATCAATTAGTGAAAATCTAACAATAGATTGATATTATTTTACTTTCTATTTCGTTGTATATATATTTAAGAAAGATAGAGTTTCTGACTCGCTATTTTGTACCGGCATTATGTTTTATGAATGCAATAATATTGTGTTTCACTTAAAAATAATAGAGTGTTTATAAAATCATCATATCTCAGGAGGTAAATTGAACATATTCACACTTGCAATTGACATTGTTTCAGTTATACATTAATTTGCAATTGAACACATTAATTTGCACGTAGATTGATATTATTTTACTTTCTATTTCGTTATATATTTAAGAAAGATAGAGTTTCGACTCGCTATTTCGTTTTATTATTTTTTAGAAGTTAACACATTGTTTTGGATCCATAGCAAAAAAGAAGAATATTTAATCTACAACTGTTAATAATCCACATTTACTTTCCCCGAGTTAAAAAGTCTAGCTACGCAACTATGAACAACCAAATATAGATTATGATCATGCCACAAAAGCGATTCTAAAAAGTTAATTTGTTTGGTTTTGGAACTTTAGGTCCAATTAAAATAGAGTTTTGACATACTCCATCCGTCCCAAAATTCTTGTCCAATTTGTTTTTTGCACGATTTTTAAGGAGAGTTGTTAGTTGTGTGTAGATTGGTATAAAGTTGTGGGTCCCACAAAAAAGTTGTGTGTAATAATTTACTAAAAAAAGAAAGTGAACAAGAATTTTGGGACAACCCAAAATGGAATAGCGGACAAGAATTTTGGGACGGAGGGAGTAGTATTTATGGAGATGTAAAGGGACACACAATGATTATGAGTTTGATGCACTTTAGAATAAGAGGATTGAGTAATGATGCCTCGATATATTGTTCACACGGCCAAAGTGAGACAAGCCATAGTTCATATTGTCCCTTACAATTTTTCATTCATAAGTTTATTATTTTGTGACAGTTTACAAGAATGATTCTGTCGCTTTGATGGACGAGGCTCATCATTTTCATATGGTAAAGCCGTAAACTTTAGAGAGAGAGAAACCGAATTATGTATGGCCGGGGATAAAGGGAAGCACTAGTTATAAATATAGTTTTTATCTTAAGCACTAGATATATTTCGTTAGCGTAGTTCGATTCGAATATGCATCAGGTCAAGAATCTACGTCTCCTAAAATTTAGGGACGACTTAAGTAAAATTGGTGAAGTGGTCGCTTTAAGCCGTAACAGGAGCAAGGCTTTCATGGTCGAAATTATTTATTATTTTCATGTATAATATTAAGAAATAATTTTGGGTTGTCCCTCTATTGATGTCTCATTTATAATAGGGATATAAGTGTTTTGAGACACTCCTTATAAAAGTTTGAGACACCCCTTGTAAAATAAAATTGTAAATTAAAAAAAGTAAAATAATAATAAAATCTTGATAATATAATAATTTCTAAATTTGAAATAGTAAATTATGCATTTATAGGATCAAACAATTATTTTAAAAGTATATATATTTAAACATATGGTTGTGATAGATTTGATTATTAAAGGTAACATGAATAAATTGGATACGTTGGATTTTCAAAGTGTTGGTATTTTTTAATTCTAATAAACATTTTTTTAGATTTGAGGTGTAAAAAAGAATTTTTAACAAGGAAAGAATCTGTGATGACAAGTTGCATGACTTTGTAGGATCAAAGTTATGATTGCAGCATCTTCTGTCCATCTTTTCACTAACATATCGTATCTAATGCCCCAAAAGTGCATGCAAGCTGTTCACTCGATTTTCTTGCATTATTTATCTGCAGGATCTATCAAATTAATTATGTATATATAGCATAAAAATAAGAATTTATTTCCTCCATAACTAATGATTACTAGATAAATAATTGCATTATTTTTACACGTAAATGAATTATTTTTATTGCTTTAGAATTTAGTTATGTGAATAAAAGCAAAAACACAATATTTATCGACAAATTAATAGTGTTAAAGAGTGAAAACGTTAGAATTTCGTATAAAATTATGTTTGATGTATAATATTTTTTAAAATACAAGATAATTATACACATTTTCATTTTATCTTTTCCCTTCTTTATAGTTTGTATATAGCATCGTGCATAATACGGTTTATACACGATAGAAATATGGAGATCAATAGAATAATTTATTCTAGAAACATCCAAGATATATGCAAGAAACTGTAACAATGATATATAGAACTATATTTTATCATAATATAAAATATACATATTCGGGGACGACACATTCGTGCAATTAGGAGAAGAAAAAACTAGCAACATAATGATTGATTAGGTGTGCATGCGTGCATGCATTATTAGTTTACAATGAACACCGAAATACAAACATAATAATTTCTTGGACTTTTGTTGATTTTATGTAACACGTGATAAGTGATTAGGCATACTGATTATCCTATCATCACCTTTTGATAGGTGTAATGATTTAATAATACTCAATAAGGTTTGTCGTTTATAGCTAAATATAGTTAGTGGAAAGATTTTTTGATTTTTAATTTTAATGTTATAAATATATGAAAAATTATTGCTCCAACAATAATCATTAGCCTGCTGATCTGTGTGGAAAGGGCTTTAGCCTTGAGGATTGAGGGAACAAATTTGCAAATTTATGGGGTCGGTAAATTTGCAATTCCGGAAGGCCGAATCTGCATATGCATTTAATTTGAAATGAACAAAATAAAAAATTTCGAAAAAATTCAAGAAAACTTGTACAACACAAGTTGCGAAGCATATTCTCTAAATCCACTTCCCACTGATTCACTCGAAAAATGGAATACAAAACATACTATTACAGTGTAATAGATCTCAACCTTGAATTGGGACCAAATTATTGTTAATTCCTTATTGCTAACCTATATATGGATCTTATTAATACATAATTAGTCGTTCGATTGCTATTTATTTATTTTTAATTTTTTTTTTATTATTTGATTATAAATATTTATATATATGATCAACTTTTTAGAAAATACTGTATCCCGCATTGTATGGTACATATCACGTGTTGCATGTGCGTGGAACCTCAGATGGAAATATAGCATTTATGTATGCGCCGCTCAAAATAAATTTAATAGAATAAAGTCTGCATGAGGGCTGTAAAAAGGCTAATTTGCTTAGGCCTTTTTAAAACAATAAGCCCATAATTCTGGGCTTTTCGTACAATTTTCTTAGAACTATACGGACGGCCCTAATTTTTCCTTATCATCAAAATTAATCCATTAGTTTCATAGCTTGAGTATGAACTATCAACTACTATTCCCCTTCGCTCCACTGAAATAGTTCAATTTTTTATTAACACGGTTATAAAAAGAATAGTTGATATATGTAGAATTGTGAGTTCTTCAAAAAAAAAAAAAAAATACTTGTAATAATTTACCAAGAAAAAATTGAACAATTTCAATGGAACAACCCGAATAAGTATATTAAACTATTTTAATGGCACGGATGGAGTAAATAATAAGAATTAATTAAAATACATTGACTTCTAAGTTCTACCTTCTAGATCAAATAGAGAGACAAAAAAAAAAAAAAAACTATGTTATAAGACATCGTCAAATGATGTATGCATACAAAATTTAAGAACTAAATCACGAATCCTTGAATTCAAATAAAATTTAGATTTTAGGAGATTGTAATTCATAAGTCGTCGATTAAGATTCTCCCAAATTTGTTTAAAGCATCAGCAAAGATTTGGTGTTCATTACTATGTTCGTAGGTTAAGGGGACCGCAACAACAATAGAATCCCAAAGTCAATATCTATCAATAATTTACCAACACAATCTTGTCGGAAAATTGCTTCAAAACTGTCGATTTCGCTAGTGTTTGGAACAACTTAAATAAGTTATTTTTTGGACTTTTTGACTGCAAAAGCACATTTTTTAATGTTTGAAATTAGTGCTTCTACTTTTTTTGTGCTTAAAATAAGCGAGAATAAACAGAATCTTATAAGCTGATCAGGGGATGCATTTTAAAAGGAGAAGCCAAAAACAGCTTATAACAATGTTTGCAAAATTATTATTATTTTTTAAATTAAGCTGTTTTTTTACTATTCCAAACACTAACAACATTTGTTTAACAACAACTTTAAGCAACTTTAAACATAAGCAACTAAAAAACTACTTATAAAAGCTCTTACAAACACTACATTCGCAAGTTAGTAGAGTACCCACGACATCGTCCAACACAAATTATATTTCTAATTTTTATGTTATGCATTAATCTCACGTGCATAGCACAGTTATAAAATGTGATTAATATTTTAATATGAGTATATGCGTTATGTTTCGAAATTGTGAATGATTTTGCTACAAAATAATTTGAATAAATACCGAAATTATTGATATATCATAATTTTTGGTACTTTAGCATTCTCAATTTTTAGATACAGTGCTACCGAAGATATGAGTTTCAGTTTAATTTTTGCGATGTTTGTGGTCGTGATTTGGGTTAATTTTTTAGTATTTACTGAGACATGCATGCCTTATTGTATTTTTTCTATTATATAATAGCAATTTTGATATCATATACTGAAAATAGGTACATATTGGTATGTGATGATAAGTTGGGGCCATATTCCTTTGTAAAGGGGAGGGACATTCAATTTATATAAAGGAATGATGTTCTTCACCAAGTCGATGTGAGACATAATAATGAGCTTCAACACGCCCCTTCACATGTAGACGGGTTTGAACATCGGACTACTACACGTGGAAACAAATAATTCATAAGAATTGGTCCAACATTTAGATCAAACAAACTACCTTCAACTTGGGCCTGCATCTAATACCATCATAAGTTGGATGTTCAATCTTATATAGAAGAGTCATGATTTCACCAAGTCATGTAAGACATAATAATGAATTTTAACATTTCATACATGTCTCATACCAAAATTTTAGTATATTAAAATTTCGGTATATGTCGAACTTTTTGACGCGAAAACAATACGATCAAGAATAAAATGAGTATGTATCTACCAGCATAGTACGAGTAGCGAATTTAATTTAAGATTATTGATTAATAACTCGAATATAAGGTTGTTGAAGGGTTGTAAGCTTATCGACATTTAAAATAGATTATCTATTCTAATTAAGGGAATTTAGATACATGTATCACTAATAATGTTCAAATTCATGCATATATACATTACGTAATTGATGTAGCAGGCTTATGTAATGTACAGTGCATTTCTAATTTAACTATTAAACATAAATAATGACTTGAATTTACGCATAAGAATCTCATTGCGATTTTATGGGAAATGTCAAAGCATTCAAAGTCTCCCCCTTCACATCATTGACATTAATATATACTCTTACATTTTTCTCAACGGCCTGTTCTTCATTAATTAAATAGTGTACACCGCAGATAAAAGTGTATAATTCGCAATTGAGAGCATATTCATAATTAGAATTGCGGTAAATTTATAATTTCAGGTAGAAGGCAAACAATTTTTTTTGGAAAATATAAAGAGTCTAAAATTGTACACAAATTGGGGTAGTGGCTTTATGCACGTCGCGCTTCCTAAATCCGTCAATGTACTTTTTTTTCTATTCGAGGTGTGGATAAATAATTTTGTTTGTCTAAGATTTTTAACAAAATGTATGAGGTGGCGAATTAAACTAATTTATGGTGTTGTAACAAAAAGAATATTGACTTTTACGAAAAACTAATATTATGCAGATGTAGTCATAAGTTATAACATATTGTTAGAAAACAACTAAAGCTTATAACATAGGATGGTTTGATGTGGTCCATATGGATGTATTTTATGTGCGCAAGCAAATTTAAATGTCACAGTCAATTAGATCTTATAGACCAGATTTCTAACGACCAAGCCCTACAATATGTGATTTTGAAGGGTTTTTTTATTTATTTATGATGATATTCAAGTCCCAATTAACTCTTATATAATAATTAAGGTGTCATCTATTTGAAAAAATAAATAAAAGGGCACTTGAATAATTGACGCGGAATAGTGGTTACACAATGTCCTAACACGCATATCACATAACGCCCGCGGGTTCTTACAGTCATAGCAAAAAAAAAAAAAAAAAAAAAAAGCTAATTTAATTTACTATGCAAAGACATAATTTATGTACAATTTTCATATGTTAACTGGCATGAAAAATCTAAAATGCAGACCACGTCGATTGCGTATAATTGACTTTATTTTTTGAATGTATACACAATTGTGTTACATTAATTTGCATTCTAATAATTCGCTCGAGCCAAAGATAAGAGGATAGTAATGTTATTAATAATATAAAAATTCTGAAGTATTAACTTTAATACTATATATGTTAGTCTTTCCTTCTTCTTTTTTTTAACCAATACTATATATTTCGTTTCGGAAAGGCGTTTCTTTTTCTCATGCAAAAGAATATATTTTTAGTGTCTTAGTATGGGAAGGATACCATATTTCAATACCATATCATAAATTTAATATTATTGGCTGTAATTTTTAAGTAACTAAATAAATTAGATTTAGACTTCGAAAAAATAAAGGTAAAATGTCACGATTTACTTATTTTAGTTTCGATTTTTTAGTAATAAAGAAGGAAAAATAACGTTTTATTTTAAACTCGCATCCTTATAGTTATTTCCGATGTTACTATTCCAGAAAAAGAAATTTATTTAATTTCATTTCTTAATATAAGTCAACTTTCATTAAATAGTCGAGCCAACTTATTACCCAAAATTACCCCTCTTCACACTCATATAAATAAATGAAAATTGAAGCAGAATTACACCATCTTCATAAAAAAAATGGCTTCTTCAACCATCTCCATACTCTCAATCCTCATCATATTCATAACCCACTCAATCTGCTCCGCCGCGACTCCGCTGCCGCCGCGGCAAGTCCCCATCCGAAACGACACCGCTTCTCTCAAACTAGCCTCAACCGACTACGGCAACATCGTCCACGAGATCCCCACCGGGGTCCTCGACCCTTCAACGGAAAAAGACATAATTGACCTCATCAAGCTGTCCTACAATTCTCGGAAACCCTTCACAGTCGCGGCGAAGGGCCGCGGCCACTCCGTCCGCGGCCAAGCCATGGCTCGCGGCGGCGTCGTGGTGAACATGACGGCTCTTGGTGTGGGTGGAAGCAAGAGCCGGATAAGTATAAAGGGGGATAGTAAATCAGGTTTTTACGCCGACGTGGGCAGCGAGCAGCTCTGGATCGACGTGCTTAAGGCGGCGGCGGCGGAAGGGGTGGCGCCGGTGTCGTGGACGGACTACGTGTATTTGAGCGTGGGTGGGACGCTGTCGAATGCGGGGATAAGTGGGCAGTCATTTCTGCATGGCCCTCAAATCTCAAATGTGCTTGAGCTCGATGTTATTACTGGTGGGTCCCACCTATGAAATATTATTTTAAAATCGAGGATCGTGGTGCGATAAATTTAAATTTATTTTCGAATTTGGAAATTAATATCAGTGTGTATTTGATTTGAATAGGGAAAGGGGAATTAATGCGTTGCTCAAGAACAATAAATCCTGAGCTGTTCTTTGGAGTGTTAGGCGGTCTTGGACAGTTCGGAATCATAACTAGAGCAAGAATAGTCTTAGCCAAAGCACCAACAAGGGTAAGTAGATAAGTTCCTCAACATTATAGAGTATATATATAATGAATTTCCTTAATTTGCACTATATGTTATTGGTAAGTACGAGTCATCATCAATTCATCATACAGGGAAATATTATATGACGAAATGAAAAAGGGATCCTAATATGAAAATCATAACACTTAAATTATATATACTAGTATTATTCTGTATAAAAAAAAATAAAGAAAATGTTTTGGTCCAATAGAAATAATGATGTCTTGACTAACATAAAAAAATTTGAGTTTTGGTATGATTTAGGGGTGACACATGCACGTACCCCTTTTATCCGCCCGCTACATTATGTATATGGGATTGAGTCAATTCTAAACAAATGAAAGAACTTGGGAAATGAGGCCGGCGGAATATGAGATCGGCATGTGCACTTTATTAATTAGCATAAATATGACTTCTTATATAATAATTTAAGTTGAGGCCAAACAAACTACTTGTAGACTAGCTATTACTTGAATTATTTGATTAGCTTTTTAATTGGGCATTCATTATTATATTAATTAGTTATATTATTTTGTATACATACATAGTGAGTTATTTGTTTGTAATAAGATTTTTATTTAAAGTCAACATGTTCGAATTAATTATTTTGTTTTATTTCTAATTGGAGATGTATTATGAATAGGTGAAATGGGCAAAATTGCTTTATAGTAATTTCACGACATTTTCAAGAGACCAAGAATATCTGATCTCAATCAACGCTCCAGATTACGTGGAAGGTTTTCTAATTACAAATCCGAATGAAACCAAAGAATGGAGTTCGCCCTCCTCTCCTTCCCGTCAATCCGACGTCGTTGAGTTACTAAAGAAGCAAGGGATCCTCTACGCCATTGAACTCGTCAAGTACTACGATAATCAAACTGCTTCCACTATTGACCAGGTATACATATTAATCCTTGATTTTAATAAGGGAAATTCGTAGCCTCCTCTCAATGGTTTTTATTAAATTATACTATTCTTATAAGTCTCCGCATAGACCGTTATATAATTTATTATTCATGAAAGCAAAATTCTTGATTTATAATTTTTGACTGTGAATATTTAAAAAAAAAAACTGATTTTGGGTGGCCACCACCCGTGCGCGTACCTTTGCATCCGCCTTTATCACATAGAAGAGACCCATCTTGCACAATCTTGAATTCAAGGGATCATGCACGATCGCAAATGTTCTGTATAGTTATGAAAATTTATTATTTCGTTCTTTTGAAATTACATATTTCAATCACCCTAATTTCAAATTAGGGACCAGAGCCTCCTAGTAGGTGTTTTAGCGGAAATGGGACAAGAGTATATAATTTTATTTTCTCTTGTATTTTGCTCTTCAGGAATTTGAGACGTTGTTGAAGAAACTGAACTACATGCCTGGATACAATACGACTACAGATGCCTCATTCGTCGACTTCATCGATAGGGTCGGAAACTTGGACAATTTGACGGCGCCGCCGCAAGCTCATCCGTGGCTGAACCTCTTCATACCCAAATCCGGCATATTTGAATTCAACGCCGGAGTATTGGCCGGCATGCTTCCCCAACTCAACGAGACCTCCGGCATCTTCATTTTCTACCCCTTCAACCACAACAAGTACGTATACTCACACATATAAATTCGGAAAAAATAAAAAGCAAAAAAATAACACGTGTTCATATGAAACTTCACGATACTAAAATCATATTCATAAAAAATATTACATTAAAAAATTCCACCGTCTTTTTTATCCGCATGTAAAACTCTCAATTGTTTCAACGTCATACTTTCTCCATCTTGCAATTCCAATGCCTCAAACATACTATTAAAATTTAAAAAACATGTCTCATAATGAAGAGCGAAGTCTGAATATAACTCGTCTTTTGTTTCAATATTGAAAGATCGGTTCGCAGTACTACTAATTTTTCAAAGTTTTAATTTTAAAATTTAAGGACATTTTAGACTTTAATATTATAAAAAAAATACAAAATCTTGCTCAATCACGTTTAGGAGCGAGCAAATTACAAGCTCGGTTGGAAAAGACAGCAAACATTTTGGTGCAACTATCATTAAGAACACAATGTATTTTTTTTGGTAATAAAACAAACATATGGGGTATTTTGACATAGTTTCAATGATATTTTTGTATTTTTGTATTTTTACCTTTTTCCTATATATGTATATTCATGATCTTCAATAAGACCCTAACTTCCAAGCTGATGGAGCAGATGGGACGATCGAATGTCAGCGGTGGTGCCGGAAGAGGAAGTATTCTACACTCTTGCGCTGCTGCATACAAGCCCGGTCGATAACTATTCGTATTTCGATAAATTCAACTGTCGGATTCTGGAGTTCTGCAGAAGCAAGGGGATCAAGGTGAAGCAGTATCTACCTTATATCGGATCGAAGCAAGAATGGGTGGAGCATTTTGGGAAGAAATGGGGAAGCATTCAGCAGAAGAAAGCCATGTTTGATCCCAAGAGTATTCTCTCTCCCGGCCAAAGAATTTTCAATTCTGCGTGATCAGATTATTGTTTAGGGTTTCCTCAAAATTGCTCATTGTGCATAAAGTTTTGGTTTTTAGGGTTTTCAATTATATTGTACGGATGTATTGTATAATCGACAAGTCTAAAAATGAAACTCATATTCTCAAAAATAAGCCGAACGAACAACAATTTATTAGCTAATTGTGTTATTTCAATCGTTTAAATTAACTGATTTCAAGTTTGTATTTGGGATAAGTTAAAGTTTTGATTCCACTTGAGTTGTGACAACATCAAAACTAAGATAGCCATATGGAACAAAGCTAAAAGTCTTTTACGATATAACCCCTGATCATGTGGAAATTTGGTTGGAATTTTACTCTTTGTAACAAATTAAATAGTTTAGAAGGAATTTTTATTTTTTTTCCCTCTCAACTACTATTTATAACTAATCTAATCTTTAAACTCTAAATTGATAAGAATAATCGTACTTTATGCTGTAAACCATATACTTCTTTTTACCAAGAATTAGAGTTAAACAATCAAGTAAATGCACTTTCCAGTATCGAATTAAATAAGCAGAATTTTTTAATTAAATAAAAATTACAAAAACAGAATTAAATCAGTTTTCTAGATTAATAAAATAAAAAATATTCCTTTTTGAAACACAAAATACAACTCCATTTTGAAGATCAAGAAGAGAAACAATCCAAATTAAAGACATCATACGATGAATAGAGGTGAAGGACGGATCAATATATATTTCAAGACATCCTAAAAAACTGAACGGTACAGAAAAAATTAGCATGATCCTTGCCAAGAATATCGAAAAATGGTCCAAAAATGTTCTTCAATGTTTATCACTTTATTTAAATGTGGGTGTTACTGTAATCCACCTAAACTTTCTACTTTAGAATCATTTCCTGATTATTCGAAAATGTGTACACTTTTACATTTAATTACATATTCGCATTCAAATTCATTTCACTTTTTGAAAGTCGGCTTCGGTTTGTAACCCACGATTTAAATATATTTTACTTTCACATTTATTATTGCATGTGGTTCTATTTTGTGTTATTATACGAACTTACTCAAATCTTAAGTGTTATTATATAAATTTACCCAAATCTAATTTAAATTTTGTTACTATGTAAATCTACCCAAATTTAGTTTAATTTAGCTGGATTATATTAGCCAATTTCATTAAAATTGTCTGGTTAAGCATTTGACCAAATTACCCCTATTGCAAAGAAATAAATTCGGACTTCCGCCATCTAAATTTTTTATGTGCCGGAATGGTATGTCTACACTTATTATTACTTGATTTTTACTTAAGTTAACGTATTTGTATTTATTATTTATTATTTTGCTGATTGGAGTTTATATTATGAATATAGGTGAGATGGGCGAAATTATTTTACACTAATTTTTCAGAATTTTCAAGAGACACAAGAATATCTGATCTCAATCAATGCTTCAGATTACGTGGAAGGGAAGGTTTTCTAATCACTTATCAGAATCCTACACATGAACGGGTTCTTCCTCCTCTCCTTCTCGTCAATCCGACGTCATCGCGTTTTTAAAAGAGCAAGGAATCGTCTACCGGTCTACGTCATCGAACTCGTCAAGTATTACGACAATCAAACTGCTTCCACTATTGACAAGGTACACATTTAATTTTATACATTAACTTCAATACGGAAAGTCGTAATTATATTTTCACCCCTCTAAAAATTATATACTTAACCTCCCGATCCACGGGATCTTCTTCCTTAGGAATTTCAGACACTGTTGGACAAACTGAAGTACAGGATCAGTGTCATTAAAGACGCCTCGTTCTTCGACTTCATCGATAGAATCGGAAACTTGGACAATGTGATGGCGCCGCCGCGAGCTCATCCGTGGCTACATCTCTTCATACCCAAATCCGGCATACTTGAATTCAACGACGGCGTATTAGCCGCCATGTTTCCCCAACTCAACGAGACCTCCGCCATCTTCCTTTTCTACCCCCGTAAATCGCAACATATACATACATTATTCCCTCATATTTTTTTTCTATGAATTATCTAATAAGTAATGTGATATTTAATATATCATGTGATCCATTCCCTACAGAGAGAGGCGGATCAGAAAAATTATGTTATATGTATCGTAATTGGCTCAGCTGAATTTCTTAGTCAATTAAATGAATTATTCAGAATTCCATAGCACATCTTGCTCGAATGTTTGCTGCTGCATTGACAAACGAAAATCACTTGTCAAATGGGCAATAAACAAATTTCATTAAATAATTAAGTGATTAATTATTTTCTGCCATTACATTCACGTCCCTAATTCTCATTTTCTAGCCAAATGATAAAAAGTTGCGTGGTTTTAATTCTACTTGAAATCTGGAATTAGTTCTATTACTTTTTACTATAATTTGGTTGTTTATTCATAACTATATTCAAAATATTTACCTTTTTTTTTTTTGAGATTTTTATTATGATTCAAAACCCTTCAAACACGAATTTGGTTTTAGGTGGTGTTCGGATTCTTAATCGCGTTTATGGATCTTTCCAGAAGGAGCGAGAAGATGCGGAGGTTGCAGTTCAGTTGCAGTTCAGTTTCAGCAGAAGTGAGGAGGACGAAGGCGGTTATAACCGTCTCATCTAGATAAATGTCATCGTGGCCGTTGGATGGCGCACAGCTCAATCGGATGGCTAGGATAGATGACTAATAAAATCGTGTTTTAGATATTACGTTTCTTATTCGGTTATGAAGTAACGGACTGGAACATGTATAAATAAGGCTGATCTCATTCGATCTTGCCAAGCTTTTCTGAATAATAATTCAATCAGTTTTCGTTTCTTTTGCTACTCTCTACACTAAACCTAGATCTAGATTTGAGATCTGAAAATCAAAATCAACGGTGGGACGAGCAAATGTCAGTGGTGGTGCCGGACGAGGAAGTATTCTACATGCTGGGGATGCTGCATTCAACCCCGGTGGATGACTATTTGTATCTCGACGAATTCAACGCTCGGATCCTGGAGTTCTGCAGAAGCAAGGGGATCAAAGTGAAGCAGTATCTACCTTATATCGGATCGAAGCAAGAATGGGAGGAGCATTTTGGGAAGAAATGGGGACGCATTAAGAAGATGAAAGCCATGTTTGATCCCAAAAGGATTCTCTCTCCTGGCCAAAGAATTTTCAATTCTGCCTAGAAGAAAATGGTTGATTTGAATCATAATATTATTAAGGGTTTTTCAAACTCACAATAATTATATCATACAATTCCATATTTGATATGCACATATATTATATAGATACATATTATTTTCTATAAAATAAAATCTCACAATACAGGCTATGCGAAGTCTCAAAATGAAATGAATTGCTTCACTTGAATTTCTTAACCAACTGAATTAGGCTCAACTAAGCCTTGGTGATGTTTATAGCGCATCTTCGCCAAATACTCTATGCGTCTGTATCACATGTACAAACTTATTTTCCTTATCTAAGGTTACAATTTCATTTCGATTGTAGTTCGTTTTATTACTTTTTTACGTGATCCATCCTTTCTGAAAGTGAACCTTCTTTCTTATACTTTACACGTTTCCTTGCTGAAAAATGTCCCTGAGAGTACCAACTGTGAGTTTCGTTCTTCCAACATTAAGAAAAACATACATTGTTTTCCATTACGATTAATAATACTTGTTATCTTAAACCATAGTCATCTTAAAACAACCAAAACATTCCTTACAACTCCAATCCATATTCAAATTGCACACGAAGTAGTAAGAGAAAACATAAAACATAACAAGATTGCTCAATCCCTTCTCCTCCACATCAAGATGCAGGATTTGAAGGCAATGTATCTTCACCTTGAGCCAGTGATGGAACCATTTCTTCCTTGGCGAAACGCACCACGGCTGCAGCAAGTTCATCCTGCCGAGAGAAGTAAGTATGATCGGCGCCATCCACGATCTCCATCCTGTGGTCGGCGATGCACTTTCCGATCTCAAATGCTTCTTCAAGCGCCACATCCGTATCGGCATTCCCATGAACTGTAAGGACTCTGCACGCCCATATTAATTTTATTGATTAATTAATATCTCTATAGTTAAAAAAAAGTTTAATAGTCTGTATTAATTTATGGAGATTTTACTGTAATTACGTACTTGCATTTGGGGTCGATTGTGAGCCAGACTTCGCCGTTGTTTGAATCCAGTATCTTAATCTCTTTCCCATCTCTCACATCAAAATCTTTACCTAAATTGGAGGTCATGGCTATTAAATCTGAAGAAGATTTTTATAACAAAAGGAAAGAAGTTAAAAAAGAATTACCTGTTCTATTTTTAAGATCAATGTGCCATGGATCATACCGGCCAGAAATATTTATAACAGCACCCACATCTTGATACTTTGATGCATATTCAAGAACAATATTGGCACCTGAAATGGTTTACGACATGATCGGTATGCTAGGTTTTGATACGACAATGGCAACATATCGATAAAAGACACATAATTTGTTTATCTAATTCCTCCCTATAAACATTTGCTATACTTTAGATCACTATCAGAAATCTTTTTTTTTCTTTTTTTTCTAACAATCAGAAATCTTGTTTAATTAGATAATTCTGGCTTTTGAGAATTACCTTTACTATGGCCAAGAACTGCAGCTACTAAACGGCGGACTCCACTGAAGTATTCAACCACAGCTCTCAAGTCATCTATCTCACTATCATAATTACCACTATAGTAAGAGTCTTCAGTGTACCTACACATGCAAATTAAATTGCTCAATTCTAGATATTAGATTGATTTAATTTCATATCTGCAGCAAAATAAATAAATAAATTGCCCAATTCATAAATGTATAGTAATTTGAAGCTTTCTCACTCAGTTAGAGAAAAATCAAAGCGAAATGCACTAATTCCTTCATTTTCCAAAGCATTAGCAAGCTTGACCATGGCGAAGTGCTCCTGCAAATCATTAAATTTTTAATCTTTGATTAGTTGGAATTGATGTTTGAGATGGTTAATTGTTACCATAAATCTACTCAAATTTTAGTTTTAACATGCAACAATATCCCAATTAAAATATTAATGAATAAAGTAAGAAAATTTTGTTCCCAACAATAATGTTAAAAATCAAGAATTTTATATATAAAATAATAACAACTCAAACCTTGTTGGATCGAAAAGCATGGCATAAAACAACTACAAATGATGATCCAGCTTCATGCAATATCCCATCAAGTTTCTGGCCCTGCTTGTTTAATATTGTTATTTCCCGCTGCATAGCTGCTCGAAATTTAAAAAACTATTTAAATAACGTAATTGATAAGAGCGAATTCAAGATTAAGAGATGGAGGGATTTTACTAATTTGTATGGTGTTGAGATATCTTTGGAGCCTGATGGGGGTGTTTTGGTGAAGAAGAAAACGATGAGCTGTTGAAAATGGGAGTATGAATATGAAAGTAAAAATGGATTCCTTTTATATAATCATAGTCTTAAATGATACTTCTCACATTAATTGTCCAGTTTGTTTTCGCCATGAAGATTGAGAAAATTAATTATTATATATAAAGGAGTAATAAAGTAGTGAGACCTACTAAATTGCATAAAGTATTCTTTTACTAAAAAAATTGAGACAAAAAGAAATACTCAACAATTGAAATATGATGGAGAAAGCATGTAGTATTTAATGTCCCTTAAATCTTGAACACTAAATCTAGTTAATAATATTAAGTATTGACGAAAGTTTCTACTTTTCACCTTAGATTTGTAGGACAATATTCATGACATATTTCATTTAATTAGTACAATAAGGTTACATGGATTTAGATTACAAACATTGCATGTGCACTTTCACTAGCACTTATATAAATAAACACTAGGTGAATTTTGGTAGACAAACTAGTAGGTGGAATAGTTTACTGGCAAAAGATTTTAAATTCGAAAGTACACTTTAATTTTCTTTTTTAACATGATAATGAATTTCATGTGTAACTTTTGCCAAGTAGTATTACGCATCAAAATTGACAATTGAAAAAAAACGAAATAATCATGAATGCGAATGTGTAATAAATGTGAATGCGAATTCTTCTCGTGCAATTTGGAATTATGTGGAAGAGTTGTAACTGAAACTTTATTCAGATGAAAACAAAATGACTTGAAACATAATTTGAACTTTTCAAGCAGTCCCATCCATCAGTCATGGTTCCTTCGACTATTTATGTAATTTTAGACACTATCTTTTTAAAGCGAAATTATAATTAAACCTCAAACAATCTCGGAAATAAAAGTGAGAAAATACAAGTATGATCTGTATAATAATTAATTGAATACTGATCAGTCCATTTTAATGCCGAGGGAACACCATTGCTTCTCTCGTTCCAAAATGCCTAGAATCATTTATCCCCTAAATTTGATGCTTGGGGAAAGACCACTGCTTCTCCCATTGCGAAATACTCCAAATATTTTTGGTGACTTTTCTTTACTGAAAATATATTTTCTCAAATAAAATAAAGGATTATAATCTCAGAGAGAGAGAGAGAGAGAGAGAGAGAGAGAGAATGAGACCAATTCACTAACAGGATTATGAACTCTCGAGAGATCAACAGCACTTTGAGATATTTTTACAGACAAACCACTGAGGTTAACCACAACTTAGCTATAGGCCAAATCCTCCACACTTCCCCAGAAATTTGAACTCTTTAGAATCAAAATTAGCAAACAATCCCATAACAAAGAGCATATCTCTTCACAAGTCTCCAAAAAAAAAAACATACCAGCAAAAGCACGCAGCAAGATCAAGCACGCCTTTTGCTCAACCGCCACGAATTCGGTTCGTGGTATCTGTCGTAAAGTGGTTCGATCCGCTCCTGCCTCTTTCGCTTGCTCATCTTGGTGGGATCCGAGACTTTGAAGAATCTTGGGGCTAGCTCAACCAGCCACTTTGGATCTATGACAGTAACCTCACGCATATACTCCTTAGTAGTCATGACCAGTTCGTGGTAAATAACCCAGTCAGGTTGTCTTTGGAACAGAGCACTGCTTGGATGTATGTAAACCGGCTGGTTCTCAACAAGCGTTCGGTAGCCTTCTTGTGGGTCCTTCCTCGCAGCATGGAAAAAGAAACCGGCTGCTATGGCCCTCCTTATCTTCGCGAAATTCTTTCCAGCACTTACAACATCCAATTTGTACCTGTTAACAGAGCAGGAATTAGCAACTTTGATATGTGCTTTCCAAAAAAGTGGTTTCTGCA
Source organism: Lavandula angustifolia (assembly GCA_028984105.1). Lineage (NCBI taxonomy): Eukaryota > Viridiplantae > Streptophyta > Magnoliopsida > Lamiales > Lamiaceae > Lavandula > Lavandula angustifolia. Next base: position 14,995,132 of record CM054821.1, on the reverse strand, counting down.
TACAAGAAATCAAGAATACGAATTTGACCAGAATGAGAGAGTATCAGAGAGCATGAAGCATTTAACCTAAAGTATATATATATAGATGAATAAGAAATGACTTTTAAGGTGAGTAAAGAAAGCACTGAATTGACATGAAATAGCTCTTCGGCGCATGAGAAGAACAAGAAAGAACATGTAAATCTTACAGATACCATGACCAGCATTTGCATTGGTTTGGAAGAGAAAGTAGATAATAATAATTATCAGGAAATAGCAAAAAAGATTAGTTAGTAATGTAAGACTTTCCAAGAAGTCTACTGGAGTACAAATTTAAGAACCTATTCAAGTTTAAGGATAATTCTGTAAGGTATTTTCTGTAATGGCGGTTTCTGAATAAAATAGCACGAAATCGATCAGAGTGAGATAATCAGGGAGCATGAAGCATTTAACCAAAGGATATAAATAGACGAACAAGAATGACTTAAGGCAAGTAAAGCAAACATTGAATTAACATGAAATAGCTCTATAGCACATAAGAAAACCAAGAAATAACATGTAAAACCCACAACTACTGTGAGAAGCATTAGTTTGTTGTGTCTCCCTTAAGGTCTATTACAAATTTTAAGGGCCTATTCAGACAAGGTTAAGGTCAACTCAAAGAGAAATGAGTTAATAAGGAACATTACATTCAATGAACTACGGGGATCCAAGAAAGAACAAACAGGAGTAAGAAAATCAACACCATTTCAAGACCACATATCTGTTAAACCAACAATAAATCATGTAAAAAACAAAAGACTGAAGGCAACAAGAACAAAAAGAAGAGTAGAGTTACATACTTGTCCATGATGGAGAGAAGTTGCTTCCTCACATCCTGTGCCCTCCTCAACGACCGCGACTGAACAAAATTCTCAAAGCACCACGGACCAGAGAAGTTTTTAGCTTTCCATGCCTCATAAACTGCAAGTAGGGTCAAATGATCTCCTTCCGGCTGGAAAAACTTTGCTCTTTTCTGATCAGCTTGAGCTTGTTTCTCTCGTGGCCGGTAGAATATATTCCCAGTTTGAATCATTGCAATAATGGTCAGAATCTCATCACTGCAACCAAGATCCACACTAGCAAGCAGCATTTTGGACAGTGGAGGATCCAATGGAAATTCAGCCATTTTCCTACCCAACTTAGTAAGAAGACCCTCTTCATCTAGAGCTCCTAAACTGTATAGCTGCTCCATGGCAGAAATAAGGGCCTGAGGTGTAGGAGGGTCCATAAAATCAAAAGACAACAGATCATTAATACCCATAGCTTTCAAGTTAAGAGTAGTAGTTCCAAGATTGATCCTTTGTATCTCCGGAACTGAAGTGGGAGCCATCTCATTATGGAATGCACTCTCTGTATAGAGGCGAAAGCACTTTCCGGGCCCTGTACGCCCAGCCCGCCCGGCCCTTTGTTTGGCAGATGCTTGTGAGATAGGAGTTATCACCAAAGAGTCCAGCCCTAGTTTCGGATTGTACACGTTTTGCTTAGCAAAACCCGGATCAATAACATAGAATATGCCGTCTATAGTCAACGAAGCTTCAGCTATATTGGTAGCAATGACAACTTTCCTCTTTCCCGGAGGTGCAGGATCAAAAATCCTAGACTGCATTTCACTAGGTAAAGCACTGTATACAGGTAATATGATCAACTCAGGTATACTCTTACCCAGCCCCTTCATTCGCTCATAGAGACATTGACATGCATAATCAATCTCTTCTTGACCAGTCAAGAAGAGAAGTATATCACCTTCAGGTTCAGTCAAATGAATCTGTGACACAGTGATGAGTGATGCATCTAAGTAATCACTTTCCGGCTGCCTCGAGTACAGTATCTCCACCGGAAACGTTCTGCCCGGAATGGTGAAGATGTTGCAGTTGAAGAAATAGCCAGAGAACTTCTCAGCATCCAAAGTTGCAGAAGTGACGATCAGACGAAGGTCAGGCCTTCGTTTTACAAGCTGCTTTAGCAATCCAAAGAGGACATCAGTATGAATGGTCCTTTCATGAGCTTCATCAAGCATTATCACAGAGTACTGAGACAAATCTTCATCAATCAGAATCTCCCTCAACAGCATACCATCTGTCATATACTTGATAACAGTATCCGGACTAGTACAATCCTCGAAACGAATTGAATATCCCACTTCTTCTCCCAAACGACAACCAAATTCCTCAGCCACCCTCTTGGCCACAGACATTGCAGCCACCCTACGAGGCTGAGTGCACCCAATTTTACCCTTGGTAGTGTAACCAGCCTCTGCTAGATACTGCGTTACTTGTGTTGTCTTGCCTGACCCAGTCTCACCAATAACAACCAGAACTTGATTATCATGACAAGCCTGAACTAGCTCCTTCTTCAACTTATAAATGGGTAAACTTTGTCTCTGCTCTTGAAGGGAAAGCTTTGATCTTTGCCCAAAAGTTAAAGCTTTTCCATAAGCATCCTTCTTCCACTCCGGCATATCATATGCAGACAAGCCAACACCTCTTAGCTCCTGAGCAAGATGCCTCTCACCGGTTTCCGGCATTGGGTCTTCCCACGGCCTATTCAGATCCTTTGGAATGGAATCCAGCATTGTTCTTTGCTGCTGCTCTCTGACTTCCCTCCTTTCCTTTATGAGCGCGGTTTGAAGCGCTGCTGCGCGGCTCAAAGATCCTTCGGGATTCTTGAATATCTTGACTGGGGACATATCCATGGAATACTTACTCTGACCCTGCAAAAATGCGGGCTCATCATCGTTCAATTCGACCTCAAGCTCCTCTACTGCTCCTTCTTCTTGATACAGCATTCCATCTCCCTCTTCATCAAACAAAGGAGACTCCCTATAACTCATAACACCGGAAGCAATCAGCTGCTTAGCCTCCCATATCTCAGGCGAACTCATCCTCTTCAGCGGCCTTCGTGATGGCATAATAGTATCGACTTCTTCGGTGATTCTGATTCCTGAAAGACCAATCCTACCCCCCATCCCTCCGCCATCATTCCTACGAGAAGGATTGGCCATCAAGCCATCCTCTGTATCACTCCTTTTCAAGGGCAACAGATCCTTCCCACTGTTCTGATCCACATCCCTCATTGACAAACTCAAATTACTCCCACTAACCGAGATGATTTTCACATAGACCTCCTGGTCACGCTTCACTACATCCTTGGCGTTTGAAATCCTCCTAGTTGCCATCTGGGATACATGAACAAGGCCCTCTTTCCCTCTGAAATCATGAAACTGAACAAAGCAACCCTTATCCATCACCCTTGAAACTCTACCCTTGTAAACTTTATACAATTCCGGCTCATCCGTAAGATTATCAGTATTCCTCCCCTTCCTAGTCTCTCTCCTTTCATCATCCCTCTCTTCATCATATTCATTCCTCCAATTCCGTTCATCTCCATCCCTATCAATGTCACTGTACCTTCGCCTTCCTCTCTTATCGCCATCCCTATCCCCATGACCACTCCTTTGATCCCTACTCCTATGCCCACCTCTGTCTTCCCTATGCCGATTACCACTCCTATCCTCTCGGCCCCTATCTCTACCTCTGTCCTCCCTATCCCCATAACTAGCCCTTTCCCTTCCCCTTTCCCTCTCTCTCTCTCGCCTATTGCCATCCCTATCCATATTCCTATACCTATCTTCTTCTTCCTCCTCCTCCAACCTCCTACGACTCTTTGCCTCCTCTTCAATCTCCTTCTCAAGCGCCCTAACCCTCTCTTTACCATCTTTGATCTTCAAAGCTGAAGGGGCCGAATTCTCTCCCTTGTCCGATTTCGACTTCGGCGGCAAAATCGCGTGAATAATGGTAAGAAGCGTGCGGACAAAATAATCAGGCATTTCTGCTCCATTCTCCTTCAATTTGAGATCGAATTCGTCCACCGTTTCGCAATTCCTGCCCATCTCCGTGATGAACTCCGCCAAAACTTTATCCCCAAAACCTAGATGGGTTTCCAGCTCAGTACATACTTTGGAAACTAACGACAAATACTCTAGCTTCTTCAGCCCATCGGATTCGGCTTCTGCCCCCATTGCCGAATTCACCTAAAATTGAAAAATCTGCAAATATAAACTGTAAATCTAAACCAACAGCAATACCTACGCACTTGCTCGTGTTACCTTGAAGAGTTATATATGCGACGCAAGGATATAATTACACAGATTTCTACGAGTAATCCGGGAATTTAAGAGTTAGGGTTTCGAAGAAGAAAGAGGGTCGAAACTTTACGTTGCCGAGTCCAGAACCGTATATATTCGACTATTTGTTAAGTATAGTATTCGGGCTAAAAATATTAATACTAATAATACAAATACTGTTTGTATTTATAAAACCTTCTACAGTATTTGTTAAAAATATATTCTTTATTGATGCAGCATGAACTCGAACAATTAAAATTTCGTTGATTTTACAAAATACTGAAAAACAAACTTGAATAACGAATTTAGGTTAAAGACATAAGAATTTAAGAATAGAGAAAAAAAACATAGAGAAAAACCACCGCATATTCGTATGTCAAAATTAATGTCGGAACAAAACTCTTAAAGATACAACATATGAGCCCAATACATAGAGAGTGGCAAAATGGACGGGCGGGCCGGCCCAGCCCTGGGCCTATCGGGCCAACTTAATTTTTGGGTCCGTTCGAGCCCGCCCGGTATTTTACCGGGTCATGATTTATGAAGCTCAACTCGACTCCGGACTTTCGGGTGGACGGGCGGGCTTAGCCCACTAATTTATTTAATATTTTTTTATAATTTTATAATTATATATTTATTGTATAAAAATAAAATTAATATATATAAATTATGAAGTGATTAAATAGATCATATTATAGATTTAAATACAAATAAATATCAAAATTCAAAGTCGTATACAAGTAAACATTACAAAAATTCAAACTAAAACAATAAACAACTTAAAATCGTCAAATTTCAACATATATTAATTGCATTTTGAATCTTTCTTTGAGAATTTTTTTCTCCCATCTTTTTTTCATTTATATTTATTTATTAATATTAATATTATCTAATAATTATGCATTTTTTTCGGGTGGGCTTTTTAGCCCAAAAACCTCGGGCTTTTTAAGCCCAAAACCCATAGAGCCCATGGTTTTTTTGGGGCGGGATTTTTAAGCCCAGCACACCTTCGGGCTTCTATTTTTAAAGTCCAACTCAACCCTTTTTTCGGGTACCCCGGGCAGGCCCATCGGGTCGGGCCCATTTTGCCGGCTCTACCTATACATAGAGCTATTAGAAAAGGAAAAAAATAATACTATAATTTAATTAAAGTAGAATATACTAACTAATTTTAAATCCTAACATGATAAGAATAAATAATCCTAATCAGATAGTAAATTGTCATTTACATCCCTTTTATCATCTGGGCCGCATATCATTAAATTACAAAGATAATTTAAAAGTAAAAAATGATGCAATTTTAAGAATATTGATAATAATTAGCTATTCAGAAAAAACTTTAAAAAATAAAATTTAAACTAAAACAATGTATTCCCATAATTTCTCACATATCTAAGGTAGTGTTTGCAATAGCTTCTGTTTCCCATCTTATAGTTTAAAACTATATTTTAAGCATTTAGAAATTCAGCTTTAAGTTGATGCTTCTCTATTTTTGTACAAATTTTAAAAAAATTGTTTAAACTGGCTTACCCCGGCTTTAGGCTAATAGCTATAGCTTATGAATTTTTCAGATAAATTTATTCTCAATAAATTTATTTGATTCCCAAAATAATCTTAACTAAAAACTCCACATAAATAAATTGAAAAATGATTAAATTCAAAATTTATAATTAAATAAATTATATTTTGTTTAATAAAAATATTATATGAAAAAAATCATAAGAATATATACAAAAATGCGTCATAATTCACAAAAATAAAAAGATAACTTATTTAAATAAAAATTGTAATTTTTATTTTATAATTAATTGTGTGGCAATATTTTATTAAATATAAAATTTATTTTGATTTTTGGTTTTTTATGTAGCGCAAGACTTTAAATTATATTAAAAAATTATAATAGAATAAAAACTATTTCTGCATTTTTATTTATGTATTATAAATTATAATTATTTGATAATACTAGGGGCAAAATAGACTTTTCTTTTAAAAAGTACTCCCTTCATCCCCAAATTCTTGTACACCATTCCATTTTCGATTGTCCTAAATTTTTTGTCCACTTTCATTTTTTAGTAAATTATTACACACAACTTTTTTGTGGGATCTACACATTTACACCTCTACACACAACTAACAACTCTCCTTAAAATCGTGCAAAAAGCAAGAATTTTGGGATTGAGAGAGTAACAAGAAGCCACTTCTATCAGCAACATTTTCAAACACTATTTTCTCCACTTTCAGTAGCTTTCAGCGCTTATTTACAATTACTTACTGATTTTCAAATAAGTTGTTTTCACCACTTATCAATAAGTTTCAGTTACTCTAAACACTCCCTAAATAAGCAACTTTTAGGTATTTTCTCTTTCTGTTTTTTTGTGTTTAAAACAAGTCAAAATAAGAAGCTTATAAGGGGTGCATTTTAAGTTGTGAAATGACCAAACAGTCCACCAGCAAATTTTGATTTCGGTAAGGGGGTGCCCCGGCTTGTGAAAATATCTCGAAACTCCAAGGGCATAAAATGACCGATAATATCAAGAATAATGGACGTAAAACGTGATTTACCGTGATAATATTAGGAACAAATCTATATTTAACCATATAAAATAACAATGTAAAATTTTTAACCACACATTTAAATACATTATATAAATAACCACTTTTTGAACTTTTTAAAAAAAGAGAAAAATATTAAAATAACTTGTCAACTTTTGAGAAAAAAGTGTGGCCCTAATTAACTATTTTAAAAATGACATCATATTTCGATATTTGAAGGGAGAAAAATTAAGATATTTGTTATTTTGTAATTAATTAAGATATCACCATTATATATAAGTTAAGATGTATTTAAATAGATAATTGTGGTAAACCAACGTTTCAAAAAGGCAAAACTCATTTTTACACAAATAGCTAGTACAAAAATCATTTCCCTTTAAAAAAAATCAATGTATTCATTCTTTAAAAAAAACCAATGTATTAATTTATAAACATATGTATTAAAATGGAAAAAAATCAACTTTGGTCCATTATGTGGATTCATGTTCATTTTTAGTCCGTTATGTTAATTGATTAGGGCCAATTTTGATCATTAGGTTGGTAAATAATTCGATTTTGTTCCGTTTTGCAAAATTGGATAAAGTTGTCCAATTTTAGACCTTTTCGCACGTGTACACATCCCAGAAATTAAAAAAAATTAATAAGTTTACACGTGCAAATTTTTAAAAAAATATTCTAATGTAGTGAAATTAAAAAATAATGTTATTTCACAAATTAGATTTATTAAGGGACGATTAAATCATTCCTAAGTTTTAGCCGCAAATATATTAGCATAAGATTATACCTTAATCGTCCCTAAACTATAAACAAAATTCGAGAAATAAAATATAGTATAAGATAGAATAACATTCTGATTCCATGTTTGTATTTTTTGTACTCTCAAGCTCTATTTTGTGTGCTCTAATGGTAGAAGAAGAAGATGAAATTCTACGAGTTAGGGTATATTTGCAACAGCTTATTATAAGCACTTCTTATTTGTTTTTAATTAAAGTTGAAAATAATTGATTTTAATTATAAGCACTTCTTATTATAAGTAAAATTATGGAGTTTTTGGAATTGATTTTAAAATGATATTTTTGGTAAATCCGAAAATCATGGTGTTTTAAGCATCAAAAGCATCGCAATATGTGCTTAAAAGAAACTGCTTAATTTTAGATGATCAAACGCAGAAAGCGAATTTTGCAAATATTAAAAAACTACTTATACGGTCAAAAAGTAGATAAGTGCTTTAAAATATTTTTTTGCAAACACATCCTTAGTAACTTGGGATGTGTTTGCAACTGGTTATTATAAGCATTTTTTATTTGTTTTTGTTTAAAGTTGAAAATAATTATTTTTAAGCATAATCATGTAGTTTTTGGAAGTGATTTTAAAAAACAGATATTTTTGGTACATTCGAAAATTATGGTGCTTTTAACACCAAATGCATCTTAATAGATGCTTAAATTAAGCAGTTTCGCTGCTTAATTTTAGATAAGCAAACACAGAAAATAGTTTTTCTAAATATTAAAAAATTATTTATGCGGTAAAAAAACAGTTAAATGCTTAAAATAAGCTCTTGCAAATACACCTTTAGTATAGCGAGGTCGAGTTAGGTTGGAATTATAAAGATATTCTTCAACATATTTATATTTGTTCTAAATTATATTAAATACAAAAAAAGGTAAAAAAGTATTGTGTTCATTTGAAACTATACTTTGTAGAAATGAAACTGCTTTAAATTACCACGTGCCTCATAATCAAATGAAAAGACAAGTTTGGAAATATTCAAGCCTCAAAACTATGCTTTCATTCTCAAGTTTTAGATAAGTATTTATCACAAAAAAAGTACTTAAAATTTGGCCAGTTGGATTAGGAGCAGGGGTTTTGTGTAATAATATTATTAAACATATGGGTTATTTTTGTAATTACACAAAACATTAGGTACTTTTTGCCATTTTATGGTCAATAAAACTAATCACTCCCTTCAAAGTTTTTATTCACTAAGTAGTCTAGTATAGTTTTACATCTTTAATATAATTCACATATAATTATATAGAAGCTGTATTTATCAACTCAGCTATAAATAGCGGCTACAAATTTCCTTGTTTCGAAAAGCTAAATTAATTTCAGTAAGTTGCAAAAGTAGACATAATAACCCGGAAAAAAATGGACTAGGACCACCGTGGTTTCCTACCTTGAAACAATTCAAAAATAAGGACTTTGACCCACTACTTTTCTTCCCCTTTTCCCCCTTCACCTTCTCTCTAGATCCCTAATTTAATCCCAATCTTCTCTCACTAGCTTTTTTTAATGCTTCCTCACACCTGAGTTGAAGGCCCCATCGATCGATCATGGGACCTTAAAACTTTAGGTTGTTAATTAAAACCACATCCTCTTCTCCACCACCACCAACTCATCACATACTTTTCAAATCTTCCATCCACTATTTAATCATCCATCTATTTTCATGGATTTCATAAAAATATGGATTTAGATCAATTAACATGATCAATCATCATCATCGTTGTCGGCGCAACCGTTTTTCCGCCGGAAGCTCCTCCTAGCCGCCGCCACCGCCGCATGCAGTTCGAATGGACTCCATTTTTTACCTTGAAGATGGAGACCGCGCCGCCTTTCTCGACCAAATGGTGCAGGCTTTTGGGTGTGTGTACGTCTGCCTTAAGTACTATGTACCTCCGCCGTACAAGTGAGTAAATATAATATTAATCTCCCTCCTCTCTCTCTCCCTGTCTCTCTTCTCTCTCTCTCTCTCATGCATAAGCATGTACGTGTAATCAGCTGTTTGAGGGGATTGGATGGAGTCTACGGAAGCAACTATGAAGGAAGCCTTGCTAGGCGGCTATTTGATGTGTATAGAGAATCATCAAACTATCATGATAATGGGTATGTATGTATATATAATATATGCTTTATTTAAACAATTTTAACTACATAAATAAATTAAAATAATTAATATTATGTATGATTTTATTTATTGATTTTGATTAATTAGTCTAATTCCGGGACTGGCTTTCTCGAGCAATACTCCGTACATGAAGCTACGAATGCATGAATTTCAAAGACTGGCTTCTAGTGATTTCCAGCTGCAGTTTTACCAAGTTAGTCTTTTTTCTTTATTCCACCAAATTAATTATTTCCAAGAATTAATTAATATTAATACTAATCTTGATCTTACTTAATGCAGGAAGCAGGAATTAAGGTTTGATTTACCCTTCTTAATTAATCTCTTCCTTACATTCTCACATTTTACAACTCTTGCATTATCTCATTTCGACATATATATACAGACGGTGGTGCTGATGGGCTGCGCCGCCGGTGAAATTGAGCTAGGAATGTCACATGAAAACCCTCAAGTAATTAAACCCTCTCTCTCTCTCTCTCTCTCTCTCTCTCTCTCTCTCTCTGATTCATGAAATTCAATTCAATCTTCAGATAGACAGAGAAATGGAGATGAAGAACTTGATCCGAATCAACTTCCCTCTCCAAACCGATCCAAATCTACCGCATTCATCGTCTTCATCATCTCTACGATCATTATCAGTAGACAGCTCCGAATACCCTCCTCTACTCTTCAACATCCCCATCGCTTCTAGAACCTTCCTCCCACACCCTCCCAACGAAACCCTAATTGGCAAACCCATTCAATCCCTAAACCCCCAATTCCCGCCATTGGAGGAGAGCGAAGAAGCCGTAATGACTAAAGCCATTCTAGCCGTACTGTCTTCGCCTTCGACTTCAACTTCAACTCCGATCGATCGGCAAACCCAAACCATACCGACTGCCTTCAGACGGTATCGAGCGAATTTAACACCGCTGGCGCCGGCGCTAAATCCGAAGCACAGCAAGTTTAAGAGAGCGGTTTTGTTCTTCAGAAACCTGAGTATGAGTAGGCCGGAGATTCATGGTCAAGGGAGTAACAGGCCTAGCGCCACCCAGCTCCACCACATGATCTCCGAGAGACGGCGGCGGGAGAAGCAGAACGAAAGCTACCATAGATTAAGATCACTACTCCCTCCCGGAACAAAGGTATTCAATTTATTATTACTATTTTATTCTTTTAATTCCATTAAATTTAAAAATGGGGTTCTAATTTGTGATTAATCGATTTACAGAAGGATAAGGCTTCGGTTCTTAGCAACACGACTGAGTATCTAACGGCGTTGAAATCGAAAGTGGCGGAGCTCGTGAAACGGAACCAGATTCTCGAAGCTCGGCTTGAGCCCTTGAGGAGATCGAAGGTTGGCGAAGTTCGAGCGTTTTCTTCGTCGTCGAGGGTTAATGTTGAGATCGTGCCGGTTTCGTCGCCGGAGTCGGAATGGGAATCGAGATTCTTGGACTTGAGAGTGACGGTGAGAGGAGAAGCCAGTTTAACGGAGTTGATGATTGGGATGATGGAGTTGTTGAAAGGGCAAAGGAATGTGGAGTTAAGGTCGGTTGAATCGGGTAGGAGGATGTTGGGATCGGTTGCACTTCATACGATGATAATGCGGTTGAGAATCGAGGTAAGAATTATGCATGAAATTATGATGGATGAGTTTTTGTTATAGACTCCAACTCTCGTCTCGACTTTATTAATATTAATTGCATGTAATAGTTATTTTGAAGTATTGCATACCAACAAACTTTGATCCTAAATCGTCAGAAAATTCATTTTTCATGTATAATTGGAGTTCTAAATTTCACTTTTTGCCCTCTTCTCTCATATTTCTAGATCCACGAATGGATAGTGATGAATACATTTAATTAAGGCACGGGTCTAAATTTATATTTTCTTCCCTACAATGTATTTACACACAACTTTTCTTATCCCTTTTCTTGTTTTGTTTCTCATTTTAGATTAATATTCATGCATGGTTTTACCAATAGAATTCCACACTCTCATGATGCTTTGCTTAGAAATGAATCCCATTTTGTCACGTGCACTAAGTTAATGAACTTGATGTGAGAGAGAGATGATGATCAAAGTTGTTTGATTTTGTTTTTGTACAGAGAGGTGAATTTGACGAGTCTGGTTTCCATGAAGCTGTAAGACGAGTTGTTGGTGACGAAGCAAATTGACGTTTAGACAAGCCAAGAATCTTCCGACACTTGAAAAATCATAGACCATATAATATATTTACATTCTCTCTCCTCTAACCTAAATCAATTAATCATTAGATTTTCCCAATTTTGGTATCTCTATACATCCCACTATGTATCAATATATATTATAATTAGGGTTTATATTTAATAAATATTTTCCCAATTCCTCGACTATTTTTTGAGTTTTGAATTCTTGCATACATATACGACAATTTTTCTTATGATGAGGATAGTTACGTGGCAACCGCAATATCTCTATATTTATGAGTGTATATAATGGGAACAGATAATTTATCCAGTTTTTTTTCTGTTTAATTATTCTCGTTAATTAAATAACAATTATATATACTAGTTGCAATTTTTTAATCCTATGTAATTAAATTATTTTAGATATTTATTTATATGGAGATATGTGCATTATTTTATTGATGGCTTCAATTGGACATTAATTGAAAATTAGTTGCAATTTTTTAATCCTATGTAATTAAATTATTTTCGATATTTATTTATATGAAGATATGTGCATTATTTTATTGATGGCTTCAATTGGACATTAATTGAAAACGAAAAAATAAAATAGCTAATCTTATTTACTAATTAGACATTATTGATGGCTTCAATTGGACATTAATAATAATAATTTATTATTATTATTATTATTATTATTATTATTATTATTATTATTATTATTATTATTATTATTATTATTATTATTATTATGCTGCCGATCTTGACCGATATAATAAATTTATGTGGACCAAATTGAGGTTCACATCAGATGAAAGCAGCAAGGGATCTTCTATCCCATTGTGTGTCCCACTACATGTCTCATTCTTAAAGTTGACTAGTAACTTCGTACGGAGTTACTTCAATGGGACATGTAGTGGGACATAGAGTGGGATAGAAGATCCGGACTGGATGAAAGCCACAGCATCCAACAAAGATACATTGATGATTATTCTTAATCCAAATATGGTCCAATACAATACTTTTCAATTTAAAGAATTCTCACCTAATCAATGGCCGGGGCTTATATCTTATTACTCTGTCCCTCTATTAATGTATTCTTGCTTTTCAATTAAAAAACTTTCTTTAAATATGTACTTAATATGAATTTTAATTATATTAAGAAGTGGACATAATTTTCGAGGAATGGTTAGTATGAAAAATATAAATTCAAGGAATTGTTGAGGCAATCAATTTATTTTTTTCTATTTTTTCATGTTGTAATTGAACAAATAATCTAAAGTTTCAAAAAAATCAAAAATCATGATTCCAAGTTCGAAGTGGAACAAAATCATGTGAGAGAAAGATTTTTGAAGATAGAGTATAAGAATGTGAGGGTGTGTAGTAAGTAAGGAGGGACCACCTCATTTTAAGTTTAATAATTATTTTTTGTCATTTTAGAAAAGAGAACAGTAATAACAGGAAAGCCCGATTAGGAAATTGAGGACAATAATAATGGAATGAATAGAATATTTTATATCATATAAAAGAATTACGAATTTCTTTGTTTTATTGTTGTATTTCTCGAACTTATTTCTCATGACAGCATCTAAGTCGCACTTTAGAAATAATTTTTTTTTAATAAATAAATGTTTGTGGATATTTAATGAGTATAATGCTGCATATATATTGAAAGGTAATGTTGAGGTGACAGCTTTTGACTGATGTTGGGATACAGATGAATGAAAACTAACATGTCTGAATATTTCATCCATTCATTCTTCTAGACGTCACACGTCAAGAAAATCAGAATTGAGAAGGTAAGAATAAAAATAATATAAAGATGAAACTAAATTCATATAAGAATTAAGTAATCCAGTATTATACTTTATCCGTCCCACTAAAAACGGTATACGTTTTTTTTAGACGCAAAAATTAAGATAGTGGTTTTATGTAGTATAGATTGTTTGACATTTTAGTAGTTAAGTATGATCTATATAATTTTTATCATTTTAGAAAACGTATCATTTGTAGTGAACCGCCACGATAAAGAAAACGAATCATTTCTAATGGACGAAAATTACATTATACTGATAGAAATAATTGAATGGTCAATGATAAGGGAGATTTCGAGGATTAAAGAATATGTGTAGGTTGAAATAAGAGCATTGATGTTAAAAATAACGAAAAGTACCATTTTGAAATTACTAGTATATTCTTTTTTTTGTTCAAAAGGCAGTGATATGGGAATTTGAATTGAAAAAAGAGTTACTCCTAATGTTTGAAAGTTATTACGGCCTTTAATTTGTAGTATCGAATTAAATTCGAATTCGAAAATATTTCCCTAGAATTTGGAATAAGCTCTGATTCATTTTAATTTAATTATTTACCAAATAACAGTTTGGCAAAATTAATATGTTTATTTACTTTTAATCTTTCGGGATTCAATAATAGGTAAAAATAGTCAAAATTACTAATGAAAATGCAAAAATATGCATGTTATGCCAAACATGCACCAAATGGCAGTCACTTTTTTGCCCCCATGTATTATTATATATAAAAACATTTCCATCTCCCTTAAAACGAGATAATTCATAATTATGCACATTAAATATTCCTAATTGCACACAATGATTAATCCACCTAAGAATCAAAATTGAATAAAATAATGTAATTGCATGCCAAAAAAAAAATCAATTGGATTCAAAATGTTATGTTAAAAAGGGGCAAAAAAGAGAGTGTATATATATCTCATACACGTTTGGCATAAGTTGCCTATTTTTGCATTTAAAGTGTTTGGTTTGCCTAGTTTTAATTTTTACTCATAAATTTAATTTGATCCTCATACATTCCACAATAAATTTTCATAAAGTTTCTCTATTTCTATTTGTACATTTATATGTAATACTTGTAAAACCATTATTATTGGGGCATAAAATATATGATATATAAATTTACAAATTGTAAGAAGTGGCATGATAAGTGAGAACTAATAATTAGTTTCATCCATTGATTTAAGGCAATCGATCACCACACACACACACACACACATATATATATATATATGCATAGGTGTGTATTGCATTATATTAATCTACAAGAAAAATCTCAAAGGATTAGAAGGAAACGAGTCTTTTGACTTAAAATCTAACATAATTTGAATTAGCCACTTTTCTTCAAGTTATCAAACTTTTAAACAATGATTCAATTAGTTACTTTTATTAAATGTTCTATATCAATGGTAATTACGGATTTATCTCATAAAAAAGGGATTAGCAATTATAGATTTATCTTGATAAATAATGAAAACTAAGCGACGAGTGATCAAATTAAAGATAAAATATAGCCAGTAAATTACAAAGGTTTATGTGTACCATATTTATATACTCTTGCGTAATGAAAATATCACATATTAATACCTTTGTGATGTGATATACATTTAAAAAAAAAAAAAAAGGCGCTTAGCGCCGAATATATTCGAATATTTTAAGATTGAGAAAAAAAGCGACAATAAATGTGGTCAACTTGTGGAGAAAACGAACAATAATGTATGATTAATGAGTCAAAGACAAAGAGTTGACAGTCGACAATGCTAGTTCAAAACTATGGTTGACTTTCATTTTGAATTTCTTCTTCTTTAATGGAGAAAAATTCAAGATTTTTAATGGCTCTAACTCACAGAAAATATACCAACTCATCACTGCTACATTTTCAAGTCTCAATTTTATAACTAATATATTTCTCGCGGTTTAAATAAAAAAAATAAAAAAATACTAATGTGCACGCCAAAGACTAAAAATTATCGAGTAATACAATAATATATTATAGTATTTAAGATTATTCGGGAGGAATTGTTCACCGATCAATTTGGCCCTTGTTTGTAATTTTTAACAAACTTATATATTAAAGAGAAAAAAGTGGTCTTAAATAGATTTTGTTTTTTTTTTTTGTATTTCATTTTCATTGTAGTTCTTAAAGTTAAATGTTATTTTTAGAAGGGACCGGCCTTCATCTTAGTTTAGCTTAAGTTAGTGCAAATCATCATGATAAAGTGTTGATGCTCTGTAATTTAGAAACGAGGAGATTAGGGAAAGGGTTCCTTATCTTGGACGAGATTAGGATTCTGTGTTTAAATCTGAAGGAATATTGTATACTTTACTTCTACATTGCTAAAAAATGTGTGATGCTGCTTTGTAATTGGTTTTTATGTGAATTATTGCAGCTTACAGTAGTTAAGTAAATAAATGGATCTCTTAAATAAACTGTTTGTAATAATTTATTATTTTAAAAAATGAAACAAGAATAATGGAGCTGTAAAAGAAAAGTGAAAAAAAATAATGAGAATGTGATAGTATAACGGAATTTTTTATACCCCTTGTATCACACTTATTATTTATTATAATTATAATGATTTTGAAAGTGGCGTTTTGAAAGTGTGGCCACTGATATATAGCTAGATTTTACTCAAGGGACTATAAAATGGTAAAAGAAAGAAAAATAGTGTCAAGTGTTAATTATATTTTTCTCCATTTTTCCTTCACTCACCTTACATGTAAATATTTTCTTTTATATTTCAACTTCATTTGTAAGAACTTATCAATGATTTATTTGAGTTCATCCTGAAAGTTAAGCACTTATGCTCGTTTAAGAAAATATTTCAAAGTACTTTCTCCGTCCCGTTATTAACGTCATCTATTTTTTGGGCTCTCCCATCATTAGTGTCATATTTTATAAAATGACAAAAATCAACCATTCATCATGAAATGAAGTGGGTCACTCCTTACACACTATTCACACCATATCCTTTTTCACACGATCCCGTTTCGTTCCGAATTTAGAAATTTATAATTTTTAACTTTTTTGAAACTTTAGATTATTTATTCAACTAAAACATTAAAAAAATCAAAAGAAAAAATCAATTGTCTACTATGCCTTAATAAAATCTAGATGAAATATCAATCCCTCCCACCAACTATTCTTTAAAAATTGTGTCCATTTCTTTATATAATTAAAACTTAGGAATATGAAATGTACGTCTGACTAAAGTTTTTTAGTGCATGTACCGTAAAGAAATGGATCATTAATATCGGGATGGAGGGAGTAACTTTTAAAGCTTCCATAAATTTCTTTTGATTTATTTTTATGAACTAATAATAAAATTATGTCGGAATCTGTCATGGGAGCTTCCAAATATAGATATTTACTTATATTCAAGAACAATCTCCACTGCAAATTTTGGGTGAAATCATTCTACCCGTGAAGATTTATAAACTACTCGTGCATATAATAAACTCATGTTCAATAATATACTGACACTTTTATTAGTGTTTTGAATAGGAATGTTCTTATTATTAAAGATCTTGTTTCTCAAGAGTCAAGACTGCCGCCCCACAAAGAAAAGATAAAGAAAAACGACAATTTTATGTACATTTCTACTCCAATGTGAAACGAAATAACTTGGCTTTGTCTTCTTCAAACTTTCATTTTTTTTTTTTAACTCTTAAATTGCTTTCCCAAGGTGGAAAGCTCTAAAGACTTTCTTCAAAGAAATTAAACACGATTTTTTTATTAAGTCTCAAGATTGAATTTTCTCATCAGCTGCACAACTTGGCTGAATACCATTTTTTAATTTAAAAATGTTTATGGAAGTTCACACACAGTTCTTTAGTCACTATGAATTAAATACTCTTATTTTTAACATCATACTAATAAATATTATTATTGTTTCACTATGTTAAGTTGACAACCATTATGTGTTGATATGCAATAAAATCTTAATCTGATTAAGTAATGATAAGTACTCCCTCTCCCATATGAGACGTCCTACATTTTATTTTCAGTTGTCCCATATAAATGTCTTCTTTTTAAAAAAGAAAATAAATTTATATCACAAAAAAGTTACTTTTTCGTGGTCCCATTCACACCACTATTTCTTAACACACAAAAGTGCACCGAAAAGAAATAGAACGTTTCATCCGGGATGGAGGGAGCATCTTATTTTCTACATTGCTTCAAGTTGAGAGAACAATAAATAGACGCAGATGCATATAGTGTCTCAATGCCTGAAGTGCCTGACTTTAGTGAACGCAAGTGCAACGCCATACTTGTTACAGCAGTCGATGGCGTCGGCATCCCTGATGCTACCACCCGGCTCAGCAATAACACCAACCCCACTTTTACATGCCTCTTCAACAGCATCATTCCACGCTGTTACCACCCAAAAACCACAACTTAGAAAATCCCACCACTTTCACTAACACGCTGTTAACACTTGTTCGAGGCAATAAATCGAAATCAAAACGTAAACGTACCAAATGGGAAGAAAGAAAGCATCACTTGCCAATGCAGCTCCCTTCACTTCGTCCCCTGCCTTCCTCATTGCTATCCTCAGACTCTCCAGACGGTTTGGCTGCCCACTCCCCATACCTAGCATACAATTATTCTGCACAAACACAGTTAGTTAATTTTAACACTTCAAGCACTAACATAAAGGTAAAATTAACCTTTGCAATAACGATAGTGTTGCTCTTCACATGCTTGACGCAAAGCCAGGCAAACTTTGCATCGGAGAGCTCATTTTCTGCTACAGCCTTTTCAGAAACAATATTGAACTTGATATCTTCTGGAGTCAGATCATCTGCTTCCTGAGCAAGCCATCCACCACCAACTTGTCTCAGGGACAGTTTCCCTTTTACATTTTTACTCGCCTCAAGGATTCTCAACGTTTTTGACTTCCCACGAAGTACTTCAAGCCCCTTCTTACTATACTTGGGAGCAACAACAATCTTGTAAAACATGCGAGTTTCACCATCCGTTGGACTCCTAAACTCTCTAATATCTTTTGCAAGAGCCTGTCAAAGACGGAGATACATTAAAAAAGTTGTTTCTCCTTTAAGAAGGCTTCAATTGAAGACAGCATAGAAATTTAATTGTAGGCACAACCTCTATAAAGGTAGTTAAAGAAAATATAAGTTGACCTTCAGGATGAGAATACTTCAGAAGATCAAGAAATAGATCTTACCTCATCAACTTCAACATTGAAGGCAAAAATGCCACCAAAAGCACTAACAGGATCAGCTTTAACAGCCAGCCTATATGCTTCAATAATATCATCGCGTGCTGCAACTCCACAGGGATTCGTGTGCTTAACGACCACACAGGTTGGCTTACTAAACTCACAGACACAATTCCATGCTGCATCTGCATCTAAATAATTGTTATATGACATCTCCTGCATGAGAAAGGTAGATGAAAGTTTAAAAACAAGAAGAATTAATATCTATTATAGTATGAGAGGCGAATTAAATATATATGATTTCCGATGGAGCTATACCTTTCCGGAGTGTTGAACGGCAGTTGCAATGCCACCAGCATTGACCTCTGCAAGAGACTTATCAACATAAAATGCAGCCTTCTGATGAGGATTTTCACCATATCGAAGTGAACTCTTGAGAGATAATGGTACTGTGTGGCTGGGAGGAAATTTATCTACAAAGACATGTTCATGGTCACAAAAACACCTAATACAATCTGTATCAAACTTTGTTATGCTTCTAGCCTAAGAGATGGTATCATTCGTTTTTGAAGAAGGGAAAATTGTATATTAGTATGTACTGGAGGATACCTCCCTCAGTCTGCTTCCACAACCATTCCGAAACTGCAGAATCATAAGAAGCAACATGCTGAAAGGCCTTCCAGGCTAGCCTTCTCCGGAATTGCCGGTCATCCTGACCCCCTCTGAGATATTCTAGTAGTTCGGAATAATCACTGGAGTCAACTACAACCAAAACATCTTGATGATTCTGTCAATGAGAAAAAGGCAATTAGAAATTGGTATAGAAAACAATAGTGCGAGATACATGTGCTAAGAACAAACATTAATTTCTATATAGCCTGTCTTCATTGGTCAGAGTACGACATCTTGAAATGAACATCTAGTAACCAAATTTTGATCTTTAAACCCAAGGGACTACTTTGTTTCTTATAAAAATATAGGAACCTACAGCATACCACAGAATCTAACAAACTGAATACCAGAATTTTTAGTTTCATGGACCTTAGTTTCCATAGAATCAAACAAAACATCAAGTTTGTTTTGTCTCTGCTCAAATATGCTCTTAAGAACATAGCACAGTCCGTACACATCACATTAGAACTTTTCCACAGAAATCTCAATACCTAGCAAAACTTGCCCTAGATATCAAGCTTGCCATAAAAACAAACAGCAAACTGGATTAGAAGATTGCTCCCCATAACTAGCATATGCCATAACAAAATGCTGTATTAAACATCAAACACCCAAATTTGAATTTCCAGATCAAATCAAAAAGGATACCTAGGAGACAGATTTATTGAATGAAAGAAGGTCAGGCAAAAAAATAGCAAGTACATAAAAATAGGCATGGCACTATAAAACTGTGAATCATTATTACATGTGTTGATATGTGTTTTTGGGGAAATATTCCGGTAGTTAAACTGAATAAATATGAAGTAAGAAATGTATTAGAGAATGCATTTGGTTTTTTCTAGGAAAAAAGAATTGAGATTGTTTCTTTGACGAAAACAAGACAATAGTAGATTAAGCTGCTGTTTAATTCTGCTAAGCAAATTTCTTATTGTTGAACCCCAATTAGATATTTTAACTCCATTGCGAATAATGAAGATCTCTTTGTCCCATTCTTAGCTTTAGACTATGGAAAGACTATAGCAATTACAAGAATAGTTGAGCCCACAATACCTTTGCGGCTTCTCTGATCATGGCAGGTCCTCCAATATCAATGTTCTCAATTCCATACTCAAAAGAAACTCCAGTAGAAGAGGAAACCTTATCATAGAAAGGATATAAGTTCACAACTACCACATCGAATGTACCTACAAAGGAAAAAGTTGAGAAACAGCATATGAAAAGCGCTAGACATGACCACAAAAAACCAAAATGTTTACCAGCAGAGTTTATGTAATTTGTTTGGGTTTCAATCGCCTAAGCATCATCCATTCATGAAGTCATTTTCTACTTCAACAAAGGATTTTCTCTTAGTTCGTTATTTAGTAACAGTTCTACTTAGATAGATTGTAAAAGGAATACACAGCTTTCCAATAGAGTCTTCACCAATGAGAAAGTTACCAACTAACCAATTCCATGATGATTCAGGGCTTCCATGAGATGCTCTTGATCTCTTCTTGCAAGAATACCTCCATGAACATTAGGATGCAAAGTTTTTACACGACCATCAAGCTGTAAAGGATGAAGAATAAAGTAAAAGAGATGCCTATATTACAACAAATCAACATGACGTAGTCAATTAAGCTCAACAAAGACATACTGGAAAACTAACATCAATTTCTGGACATAACCAGTTGAAACCCGCATGTTATATCACACATGCCCTTAATGTAAATAAACAAACAGTACCCATTAGCTAAAAGACACTGCATCAAGCTTTAGTACAGTTTTCAAAAGAAATCAATATCTTAAATATTTAACGACAACATATAGAAATATGCATGTCTTGCATCCCCCATTGCTGATTCAGAAAGTAGCTTCACTAGACAATTGGAAAGAAGAACAATTTGGCTGGCTTCTAGTTTTACGTGACAAGGGAAAGGTCTAGTCCCTCTAATTTAAAAAAAGCTACAAGAAAACAGCAATTATGTGAATTGCACCAAGGATCTTCTCAATTAAAAGGATCCAAGTGTCAAATGAGGATAAAAGACTTACCATTTCAGGGAATTGAGTAAGTTCCTCAACCTTGGTAACAACCACACCAGAACCTTCTAAAGCAGATGTCGTTCCTCCCGTTGAAACAATTGTGAATCTTAGAAGAGAAAATAGGTATTCAATTGATCAGGCAAACTGTAAAATCAATGACATATGCAAGCCGTACAAAAGTAGCCAAACTAAAAACAAAATATCAAAGGATAAGTCCATGCATCAAATCAAATAGACTCCAAGCAAAGCCAAATCAACCTTGTAGTCCAACACTTTCATGGATGTTAAAAATTGGACAAAACCCTCACCCCAATTCCTGCAGCCCAACTCCAAGCAAATCCAAATCCTTCTTGTCGGACAGTGATATCAACGCTTGTCTCTTTCCTAAAACAGTAGAGTGAATAAAATGACGTACCAAGAAAAGAGAAAATATATAACAGACGACTACATGCTCTATCAAATCAAATAGACTCTATATCCGTCCATCTATATATCGAAAACTACCAGAATGTGAGGGCTTTTGTTCCATCTTCGGTGTTGAAAACGTTTCTGCCGTCGCTTTAACTCGAAATGAATTTTAAGTTATACGAAGTAGTAGCCGACTGCTACATAGTTTAAACAAAGAAAATTCAAAACAAAATAAATTGATGTCAAACTCGTATGCAACTGAAAATAAAGTAACTAGGTACCAAT
The DNA here is from genome assembly GCA_028984105.1 of Lavandula angustifolia. Classification (NCBI taxonomy): domain Eukaryota; kingdom Viridiplantae; phylum Streptophyta; class Magnoliopsida; order Lamiales; family Lamiaceae; genus Lavandula; species Lavandula angustifolia. The sequence goes on along the minus strand of CM054821.1, from coordinate 14,973,002 downwards.
TGGTGCGACGCGAAGGCAGAGATAGGGTGAATAGCGGAGGAGGTGACGCAGGGTATGCTTTGCGGCGGATGACCGGCGCTGACAAGTGAGGCGGTGACGGCGGCGCTGGTAGAAACTGCGGAAGCCGGTGCAAAAGCCAGCATCTCTATGTTTGTAATTCGGGTTTTTTCAATGTTTGTGCGGCGCCTTTTGATATTTTGGTGTGCTTTTATAGTAGGAGTGTATCTGTGTAAGAAAAAAAGTGTTGGAAGTAGTGAATTATAAAATCTTATTAAATGGCCAGTGCTTGCTTGATGATAAAACGTTGATCCAAACCAATTTCCCATTCGATTCACACCAATTCAAGATAGAAGCTATTGGAAAGAGAGAACACAAATTACCTTATTACGAGTGTGAGCCGTGAGGAGAGAGAGGATTGAGGTTGAGGAAGAGGAACTTTACGTCCTTACACGGCGGGAGTATTAGGGTTTTAATTTTTCTTTCTAATATTTTATATTTCTAATTCGTTTTTTTTAAGCAAATCTTGGCTCTTAAGAATTGAGATTTAAATATACAAAATATATATGAATATTTTAGTAAGTTCAAGAATCGAAAAAATATATATAAAGTTAAATATATTATTAGTTTATAATATTAATCATAATATTAAATTTTTAAGTTTTATGACTTATAAGTTATAATAATGGAAATTGTTTATAATTTGAAAGTAAATATTAGAATTATATTCTACAATAAGTAATTTATTATATTGGCTTAATTTTCATTTTCATTTTGATTATTGAATCAAGTTAGTATGTTTTTTGAAATGTAAATGACTATTAATCTATTATGAAGATGTAAATGCTATTTATTTATTTTTTTGATAACGAGGATAATTCGCAGTCGTTATTAAAGTGTGCACTGAGTAAATTCCGTTTTTGTGCTTTAGTCTGCAAACATTATAAGAGAGTTCAACCACCCTAACTGTAAACAGTACGTTCAACCACCTAGGCAAGCCATAAATGCTATTAAATATCATTGGTATTAGATTATTAGGGGTCGTTTGGTAAGAATTCGGGAATGACAATGGTAATGGGCAGGGGCGGATCTAGGATTACGAGAAAGGGGGGGCGAGATTTGAAAACTCGATTGAAAAGAGGACGAAGTATAGATTACGAGGGGACGAAATACAAAAAAATCCAAAAATCACACATAAAAAATCGAGTTTCGACATGAATCGGGCGGGGCGACCGCCGCCGGGCGCCCCCCCTTGGATCCGCCCCTGGTAATGGGTATGATAGTAGGGTGATTGGGTATGGGTATGAGTAATTCCTTCAATGGTGTTTGGCATTTGCTAGTGAATGGGTATGATAACCAAATATGATGTTTGGTTGTACTTATGCTTCAATGGGAATGAATAATTTTATATAAAAAAATTATGATAATTTTGTGAATATTCTAACATGATAAATAATAATAACATGAGTCATGTTTTTTTTTATTTTGTGAAATTTAATATAGGAATATTTTAATAAAAAGTACATTATATTTTATTTGATTATTTACAAAAAAAATAATCTAATATTTTAAAAAATAATTGTAAACGGTGTATTTACTTTTTATTAAATTAAAAACATTTTGATAAATTATGTTTAAATATTTTTAAATAATAATGTTTATTATTTGATAAACATAAGTGTATATATTTTTATAAAGTTATTTATTTCAAACATAAGTGTATATATTTTTATAAAAATATTTTTATATTAATGCTAAAATATTTCTAACTAATGATACTTGTTATTTATAAAATTGAAAATATATATTTATATCATTATTATTTTTAAATAATATTATAAAAATAAATTTCAATTTTAAAAAATAATATATAAAATATAATTTTGATACCCATATCGGTATCAAAACTCATACCCACCTATCACTTGGGTTTCAAAAAAATCATTCCCATATGGGTTTGATACCCATAGTAGGGTATCGATACCCACGTACCAAACACGATATATGAATATCAAACCCGAGTGATACTCATAGTAGGGTAGGATACCCATAAATCAAATACCCCCTTAGTATGCAAAAGACAAAAATGCTTAATTTAATTCATACTCCCTCCGTCCCATTATTAATGTCTCACTTTCCTTTTTTGGTTGTCCCATAACAAATAAGGAAATAAATGAGTAGACCACAATCAATCTAAACAAGTGAACCCCACCCACCCCTTTATACTTTTACACCATAACTTTACACATTTACCCCACTATCTTAATTACCGTACACAGTCCCAATGAGACATAAATAATGGGACAGAGGGAGTTAACACTTAATTAAATGAAAATTTTAAAGGAATAATAGAAGTGAAGTTTGAAATTTTCTCTGAAATTATTCAGTGATAATAATTGTATTCATATATAATATCAATTTCAAATAGAGAATATAAATAAAAAACATGAAAATACTTATTTATATTACATATAAAAGTTAATTTCATTTTCAAAAAGAAATATATTAGAAATATTTATTTATATTATACATAAAGTTAATTTCATTTTCAAAAAGAAATTAAATGTCGTAATTAAAAGATTGAAAAAGAAAATACTGTCGTATGCATTTTCTAAGATGTTAGATTGAAGCTCTACTGCAGAAAACCATTTGAAGTGAAGTTGTTGCAGAAACCATTTCCTCGTTACAAGCCACATAAATGAAGAAAAAGAGAAACAAAGGCCACATTACAAAAAACAAATTTAACGAATCACATTCAATAAGAAGCCGATAATGAAACACTAAAACAACTACAAAATTATCAATAAATATATTTTTAGACTCAATATGGACCAGAACCACCAACAAGCAGTAGACAAGTTTCAAGAAGCGTTTCTAGCTTTAATCACTCTCCAAACAAAACTAAGAGGAAATAAATTCCCATCTAAAAGAACAGAAAAATGGATGAAAATCGAAGGCGGCTGCTTATAAATATACGAAGATATGGGGGGCAGAGAACACGCACGACACATTCGCAGACGAAAATTGAGACCAAGAGTGAGATTGAAGTAGCCAGAATCAACAGCTACTGTTGCTTGCACTCGGGAGGCCTCTCGCCTTGCTGCCCATCACCACCAGCAGGTGCTCTTCCACTCTTCTATACATTACAAGAATAAGATAATCAGAGCTTGCAGATAGAAGAAAGATTACAGAGGATATTTAATTATGTCGAATAGAAATCACACCTTGCGCGCAGCTGATGGCTGTAAATGGTTAGAACCAAAAGAGTTAATATGTTAGTTAACTGTTGCAGGATTATATAGTCCCAAAATAAAGTCAGATAATAAAAAATGTCAACATTAGTTTAACCTTTTTCCTGGTTTTGCTTTCTTCTTCATCATCATCCTCATCATCGTCATCTTCTTCGTCTTCTTCCTCATCATCTTCATCCTCATCCTCGTCGTCTTCATCAATATCATCTTCGTCATCATCAACATCACCGTACTCATCCTGAGCAGCCTCTCCCGTGAACCATGATACGGCATGAGGAATAATTTTGTCTCGAATGGTTGATCTACAATGAGAACATGTTGCAGAATTTGATAAGAGAATAATTGCAAAAAAATCTAGACGCAAAATCAAGTTTCCAGATCAAAACACATAATTTGCCTAGGGAAATGCAAAGAGGTCTATACAGTACTAAAACACAAGATAATAAATTCCAAGAGTAACCATCATATAGAGATATAGTGACATCTTGTGATTACCATTAACTCATTATTGAACTTTTGTTGACTATATATAAAGTACCAACGGCCGGATAAAATTAAGAAAATAAAAATCTTCAATTTTCAAATCTGCATAAGTAACCACAGTAACCAAAAATACGTGCAACTGCAGATCCACCAAAACAAGTATATAAGCTTAAAGATTATCTTACGGCTCAAAAATTCAACCGACTCACCCAATGTCATAATCTTGTTCCATCAGATTCTGCAACTCTTCAGCCTGTAAAGAAACAAACTAATAAACTTCTTACAGTAAAATGATAATATTTAGCATTTTCAAAAGCATGAAAATGCATTCTTACAGCATCTTCATCAATATCATCATCATCATCTGGAACTTGTGGTGGACTGAAGAAGTTGAAGAAACTTTCACATTGTTCAGTTTTAGTGATTGTCTTGGTGTTCTTAGATCCTTTCTTTGGCTTCTTCTTGAGAATCTTTTGTGTCAAACATTTTCCTGGAAGCCATTCAATCTCCGTCCTAAGAATAAGCATTGTATACAGTACAAATAAGATTCTGAAACAACCTTTCAACTAGGCAATATTATTTTTGGAATATGAAAAACATTACCCAATTGCTTTCTCCAGTATAGGTTCATCTTCATCAATCATGTGGTAAGTTTTATTCAAAACAGAATTCTTGAAGAATGGATTAGGGTCGAAGTAAAAGTCAAGCTTGAAGCCTTTTGGATTGTCTATTCTTTCCCATTTAATATCTTTGAGGAATTTTAGAGCCCCCTCATCACGCTCAGAAATCTGATTACAGTAAAACATGAGTGATAACATTAGCATAACTGGATCAGAAATCCATTTAACCAAAAGTAGATAAGCTACATTTCTTGACAAACCTCTTCAGCAAGTACTTCGTTGTTTTTCATTGCAGTAAGCCAGAAATCAGGAACTCCCTTACCTGTAAAATCTAAAAGTTTGAGCAAAAAGATTTTTATACCGAGACTACAAACAGGTATTCAAAACAGTCACCTTCTTCGCCTCCCTGCTCAGTTGCACCCCCTTCAACTTCTACAATGCCATTTACGATTCCGTATCTCTGCGGACAATTAACAATGATAAGTATAAAAACAAGAAGAAGAAAAAAAAGGTTACAAGCAGTCAAAAATAACTGGATAAGCATTCAACCTTGGTATAAAGAGGCTGATACAACTTCTGGTATTTGGCTTCAAGTGCTGCTCTCTCCTCAAAAAAATTTGCCTCCAATTCATCATGTTCAGTCTGTGAGCATTAAAAGACTCAAATTTAACAAAAAATCAACATGACATAGATAACAAAAAGCAGCTCTAATGAGTACATATGTCATCATTGGAGCATATACAAAAAAGGAATTTCAAATAGAGCACTTCTCAGCATCTATTTTACGGAATATCATTAGATAAAACATAAACTCGGACCCTTTGAAGAACGACTTGATCAAGGAGCACTAGACTACATCAATATGTTCAGAAATCATTTACGCTTGAAAAACAACAAAAAAATCATACATCGCTGCAATTTGCTTTCCTATGAAAATTTGAGGTGACTAGCAATTGACAATTATCTAGCAACCTAATGCATCAGATACAGCGAATGGTCTTCTATCTAAGAACCAGTTAACATCAATCACTTTATAATTACAAATAAACTTGCAAAATCTCCAATTATCACCTAAGAACAAGTTAATTTCAACCACGTAATAATTACACATAAACTTGTAAAATCTCCACTCATCACCAAAGAACAACAGTACAACACTAACTAAAAACATGCCTGTATTTCCCTAAGCGTATCGACCCGCTTCCTCACGTTGGGAGCCAGATTCTCGAGCACGTCCGAGTGCTTACCCGCAAGATCCTGAAGTTTGTTCTGCAAACACGAGCATAAAAAAAAAAAAAAAAACGCAAATCAATCAAGCAAACACAAAATACCATACCATCCGCATAAACGACGACAACCGCAAACTCCAAAAAATTACCAAAACACACAAACGAAGCAAAGTAACAGACATTAACCCAAACAAAACCAGAACAACTAACCTTTAGAGCATTCACCAGGTCAGCCCTGTCTTCTTCGTTCAATGCTGCACAGAAATTCAAGCATTCAAATTAAATCAATCCAATTCGACGGAGGGTAAGTACGATATTGAGATAGGGATTCAACTCACCGGCGCCGAGATCAGCGACGTTAAAGCTCTCCTTGTTGCTGCCCATTTTGTACCAAAAACCTTTGTAGAGAAGCAGAAACCCTAGGAACGGCGGGCTAGATTAGCAGATAGGAGAGAGAGGGAAGGGGCTCGGAAATTTGTGTAGCGACACCGAGTATTTGGACGATATTTATAGTACGCTGGGCAAGGCCGTGTTTGGGGTTTCAAATTATTTTTGAGGTTTTCAAATTTAAGGTTCCGGGTTCTGACCCACATTCCTTTAATTTATTCGGACCGTCAAATGTAACAACTTACAACTTAAGCGGCCCCTACGACCTATTTCAATAATGTTAAATATTACTACCTACTATTATTAGATTCCTTTATCGATTTGAACATATCATTAATAATAATCAATTTTTGAATTTTACAAATAATTATCTTATATCTTCTACAGTATCATCTACTATAACTCGTTTTGTTTCTCCTACTTTATCATCTATAGATCATATAAATCGAGATAATATTACAATAAAGCTTAATTATATTTGACCAATGCAGATTCATTATGATTACAGGTTGTTTATATGTGTTAAAACAAATAAGAATCAACAGACGAATAATGATATTGTTGGTAGTAATTATTAAACTTAGGCTTTTATGTGGTCAATAAAATGTATACAAAGTATCACTTGTATGTGTATGTATATATTATAGGGGGGTCTGCAAAAATATACAAAACAAACATGTGAAAATGCAAAAATATACATAAGATTCCATAATTACAAAAATGTACATTTTGTCCTCTAAAACCTATAAAGTTACCTACGTTAATAGGTTTCTGCTATTTCCTCCTACTTTTGCAGCAAGTGTCTCTTCCTACTTTAAATACTGTTGAGCTTGTGATTTTTTATTTTCGGAAATTATTTAACTATACATGTTAAAAATTAAGGACCATGTTAAAAAAAATTAATATATGGTCCGAATATTTATTTTTATGTTAAAAAAAAATATATGGTCCGATCAATCGGACAAGGCCGATCGATCGGACCATTTTTTTTTTTTTTAATTACTGACCATGTTTTTTAAATAAATAAATAAATATATGGTCCGATCGATCGGACCATTTTTTTTTTTTTTTAATTACTGAGCATGTTAAAAAAATAAAAAATAAATATATGGTCCGATCGATCGGACAAGGCCGATCGATCGGACCAAATTTTTTTTTTTATTAATCAAAATTATACTTAAAAAATCAATATATTTGAAATAAACTCTTTAAAAATTAAAAATTTTAAAATAAAAATTTGATAATAAATATAACTTTCTCTACAACAAAGTCCAGTCTTTTTTGTCTTCATGCATGCAGAATAATTTGGAAAGATATTCACTTACCTTTTTACCTAGTCACATGCAACAATAGATGCAGAAAAAACTGAACTTTATACAAGTAGGAGGAATCTGATTCTTTTCCTCTTCACATGCAACACAGTTATACTCTTCCATGATTATTTTGACATGCAAAAAAATTGAACTCTATAACAAGGAGAGCAAGACAACGAGAGGGTGCGAGAGAGCGAGAATTTTATTTCAGAACGACAGGGAGGGAGCGAGGGTCCTTTAAACGCGAGAGAGAACGAGAGCGAGGGAGCGAGAGTGTGAAACAATTTTAAAGGTAACTCTATTCCATAAATTGTTATATTTGTTGCTTGATTTTAGGTAAATATCTATGTATATATACGTATGATTTTAGGTAAATATATACGTATGATTTTTGCTTTATTTGAGGGTAAATATCTATGTTTGATTTGAACGAATTTTTTTGCTTGATTTTACTTGATTTGAGGAGTAAATATGTACGTATTATTAGTTATAAAATATCTATGGTTTTGCGGAGAACTAAGATACTTTTTTCTTTTTTAAATCTTTCCAGATGTCTACCTGGACACGTGTAATCGTAAAGTATGGAGGTTGTTTCTTGGGTTCGGATTACAAAGGTGGGGATGAACAACCTTGCCCCACTTCGGACCGACCAATTAACATTGTTATCCTTAAGAGCAAGCATCGAAGCCCGTACACAAATTAACTCACGGCTTACCCCCTATGCGCTTTATTCATTGGAGCATGCTCGATCTGGAAAGTTGATTAAGTCATTAATGATGACGGATGATGACTTGGTTCGACTTATCAACTTAGAGGCCGATCCAACTGTTTGCGTCGTTTTGACGGCTGATTGTGCCGGAACATCACAACAAGGACATTACCTCCCTTCATTTGATTACCAATTTAGTTTCCCAGATATTTTTGGTGATGCATATGGTCAAAGCGGAGATGCATATGAGTTTGGAAGGCAAGAACAACAACCGGAGCAAGAAGAAGAGCAACAAGAGGAGCAAGAAGAAGTAGAACAGCAGGATCAAGGTGCGGATGATAATAACGATGAAGATGATGATACGTATGATGAGGATTATACGGCAGAGGAAGAGGAAGAGGATGAGGAAGACGAACATGTTGTCGCTAAAAACTTTTATGGAACCATGTATGAGTTTGCATCATGGATTCGTGGGGAAGGCGGTTTAAACCGGCTAATGACACTTCTAGAACAGCCACAGAACAAAGCACATATCCTACAAGATGAAGATAATGAAGTTGTCGACGAAGTCAGAAATTGGCTAGTGCCAATTATTCCGCCATGTTAAGCAGGTGTCATTGGTTGTACGGATATAGAGAAGATTGAAGAGGGCATTCTCGGAAACGGCAACATCTTTTGGAAGAAGGACGCCCTAACAATAGCCGTTGGTCTCTGGCATTTAGAGTGTCGACGGTCTTATAAAGTGAAGAGGGCAAGTCCTCAGTATCAGTGGTTTGAATGTCTATTGGGCGATCTTTGTCCATTCAGAGTACGTGCATGACATAATGGTATGTATTGGACAATTTACGATTTTGTGCCGGAGCACAGATGTCAGTACGACTTTGATAATGCCGGACCGATCACTGTTACTACGAAGACTATCGGAGCCTATTTTGGGCAAAGAATGCGTATGGAGGGAACGATGTTGCGACCTCGAGACATGATCAATGAGATGCGTCTGAAATTTGGTGTGAAGGTGGAGTATTATAAAGCCCTACGTGCTAGAAACAATGCGATTCAATTGATTTATGGGAGTCACGAAGACTCGTACAAGATGCTCCCTCGATATTTGCACATGTTGAAGCGGTAAACCCCGAACGGTAACTAATGTTCGTGCCGACGGCGACGGGAGGTTCGAGTACGCGTTTGTTGCATGGGGCCAGTCGCATCCCCGCATTTATGTGGCATTTGAGGAAGGTGATTGTAGTTGATGGAACTCACTTGAAGGGCAAGAATACCGGCATTCTCTTTGCTTTAGCGGTTACTAAAGACCGCAACGAACAAACTTTGTACCGCTCGCCATTGGCATTGGACCAATTGAGAACAATGACTCATGGGCGTGGTTTCTACGAGAATCTTAAGCGAGTGTACGGTTCGAGCGGCGACCTTCGATCGTGTCCGACCAAGCACGTCGGTATTAAAAATGCAATCAAACGTTGTTTCCCGGAGTTCCTCACGCTTTGCAACGTCCATCTTAATAACAAGCTCACTTCTTACAAGAATGAAGTACCCTACATGTTCCGTTAGGCAGCCACTGCATACCGTGAGTCGGACTTTAGGAAGTACATGGCATCAATCCTGGTGGCGAGTGAAGGAGCATACAACAAGCTGATAGAGGTTGGTCCCGAACGTTGGGCACGGTCGCAATGTCCGCGGTGTCGCTACAGCTTTCTATCATCAAATTGTGTCGAGTCTTTCAACGGAAGACTTTTGTGGGCCCGTCGATTGCCGATTTGCTCGATGATAGACACGATACGAGCAATTATGGAGTCCTGGTGGGATGAAAGGCGTCAACTGCTGAGTGAGAATAGTCATCCGTTGGTGGACGTTGCGAAGAGGAAGTTAAGCGCGCAGATTGACCTTGCACGCTCATATACTGTTACCTTAACCGGCAGAGGAAGATACAAAGTCAACGACGGGAGAAATCACAACTATAAGGTGGATTTGGAGAATGAAACGTGCACGTGTCACGAATTTGATATGGACCTAATACCATGCTCCCACGCGGCCGCATTTGCGATTACGTATGAATTATATTACACTTATTATATATCTAATACATTTTTGTTTTACAAACTTGTTGTCGCTGACAGGGAGAGCGGAGACCAATTTTACAACTATGTCCACAGTATGTACACCACAAGCAACCACAGGGATATTTACGAACACCACTTTAATTCGTTACCTGCATTGGAGCTTTGGACCATTCCTGACCATATTCGAGATGCTGATCCACTGTTACCACCCCTAGCGAAGCGTTAGGCCGGTCGCCCAAAGCAGAGACGTTACCGATCGGGAGCGGAGGCCTCCACAAGCTCAACTCAAGGTCGTAGCAGAAAGTGTGGTGTTTGTCACGAAAGAGGCCACACAAGGAGGACATGTTCAGAGAGGGAGACACAAGATTAAATTTGTCGTGTCTTAGTTATAGTTTTATTTGAAGTATGAAGTTTGTTTAACGAAGAACGTATTTTTATTAACGAACCTAGTCTAACCCCAACAAGTATTATTTTCTATATATTAAAATTGCTCAGTAATTTAAAAAAAATTAAATATGGTCCGATCTATCGGGCTTGTCCGATCAATCGGACCATATTTTTTTTTATTTAAATGGTCAGTAATTTAAAAAAAATTAAAAAAAATCAAATCATATATTAATTTTTTATTTTTTATTTTTAGACGACAGTTGTATACACAATCCGACCGATAAGATGATTAAGGGATACCCCAACTACTATTCATCAAAACCCCCAACAACTATTCCTCTAAACCCTCAAAACCCTTGATCAAAACCCCAAATACTATTCCTCTAAACTCTCAAAACATCGAATTCGAGCAACGAAAAGTGATATAACAAGAGGATATTAAGGATATTGTGAATAACTTAGAAATATAATAATAGAGACATAATTAAAAAAAATAAAAATTTTCGACCTCTTCTTCTATTTCGAAAAATGAGTTCATTTTTCGTATAAAGTCATAACTACTTCTATCATTCAAGAATGATTCATGTTTAATTTTTAATTTTACTAATGTATAGATATATATAAAGCTTTATTACACCATTTCATAATATTCCCTGAAATAAGCAATATCAAATTTTTATTTTAAAATTTATAATGTTTTAAGAGTTTATTTCAAGTTTTTTAAGAGTTTTTTATTAAAAAAAAATTAAATATGGTCCGATCGATCGGCCTTGTCCGATCGATCGGACCATATATTTATTTTTTATTTTTTTAACATGCCGACAGCTGTATTGAAATTTGACTACAAAATTATTCGTGCCGACAGCTGTATACACAATCCGTGCCGACAGTTGTATACACAATCCGACCGATAGGATGATTAAGGGATACCCCAATTACTATTCATCAAAACCCCAACAACTATTCCTCTAAACCCTCAAACCCCTTGATCAAAACCCCAAATACTATTCCTCTAAACCCTCAAAACATCGAATTCGAACAACGAAAAGTGATATACGAAGAGGATATTAAGGATATTGTGAATAACTTAGAAATATAATAATAGATACATAATTAAAAATAAATAAAAATTTCGACCTCTTCTTATATTTCGAAAAATGAGTTCATTTTTCGTATAAAGTCTTAACTACTTCTATCATTCAACAATGATTCATGTTTAATTTTGCTAATGTATAGATATATATAAAGCTTTATTACACCATTTCATAATATTCCCCTAAAATAAGCAATATCAAATTTATTATTTTAAAATTTTTAATTTTTTAAGAGTTTATTTAGTTTTTTAAGAGTTTTTTAACAAATTTAAATATCAAATATTATGTATAATAATTTTTTAGATTCAGGCCTTGTCCGATCGATCGGACCATATAATTAAAAAAAAATTAAATATGGTCCGATCGATCGGCCTTGTCCGATCGATCGGCCCATATAATTTTTAAAAAAATTAAATATGGTCCGATCGATCGGCCTTGTCCGATTGATCGGACCATATAATTTAAAATTTTACGTGCCATCGTGCCGACATTATTTTTTTAACATGTGCCGTAAGTTAAAATAAAAAAAAGAATACTAAAATTCAATTACATTACATTACGTGCCACAGCTTATACATGAAATTCAAGCAATATCACACATTTCAAAATATTTTACAGCCATCCAATTACGATATTTACTAATATTTTTCTCTTCATTACCCCATACCCGAGTGGGAAAACCGGTGAGAAGACGCTCTATAGTCATGCATGTAAATACCCCGCAACTATACACATCCAATTGCAAGTACTGCTCTTCATCATCCATAAGCACAACTGAGGGCCTCTGACCTCCGGAGAATGAATAATCATATGCATTACGGGCCCAATAGTTCCCGTGCAATAAGAATCGCGCTCTAAATTTCCGGAAACCTATAAGGCATTTGACGCGCCAATTGAATACACCTTGATCTCTAAATTCATTTTTCGAGTCAAACATCTCGAGCTTCCAATCTGAAATACATAACCGCAATACGAACCAATGTTGTGCTGCCAAGATTGGAAATATGATCTACAATAGATACAAATATATAATTTAGAACCTTAAAATTATTATATATAAAATAAATGAATAGTACTTAGCGGAGTACCAATCCGACAAAATCCTCCATTACAAAAATGTTATTGATTTTATGTTTTTTTTTATTATTTATGCACGAATTATTATCATGTAATAATTAAAGTGTCGACGGTCTTATTTAATTGGATTTGTTTTTGTATTAGAGTTATGTCACATTAATTTGGCAGCAATGCTCGAGTTCAAATATTCAAACAGAACTATAACAAAGAACTCAAATAAATGAATAGTACTTACATATTTGGCGGAGTACCAATCGCTTGTCCCAACTTCTGGATTCCCCTTCACGCACTGCACATCCTCCTCTTGAGGAACCCATTTATAATCATTATCATTCTCGTGTTTATTACTTGCTGGATTCTTCACGGAGCGGAGCCACACATTCATAATACCCATCTATAAATAATTATTCAATGCTAAAATTAAACTAAACAAATATCATATTTTTTAAAAAATACTCAGATATGAAATATACTTACAAAGACTGTCGAGTCCGCTATGACTGTGTATTGGGCATCTGGAGTCACGTGTAGGTTACCTTGAACTAGCCTCACCCGCAGTGATTGGATGTAGCAATTTACCATCTCACAATCCATTTTAGAATCAATCTTTTTAAAATTCTTGAACCATTCTCGTTGCAGTGGAAAACCATCTGGACGTCGAAAGGCCAAAGTTTCATCGGACAAATACTGCTCAAAACTCTGAGCCAACGAGTTACTCGGCTCAAACATATCCTACAAAAGACAATTATTAAATTAGGAAAAGAAATTAAATTAATTGAAAAATTCTCTTACCAACTCGCCGCGAGGTTCTACATCCATGGCGACCCTGGCCGATAAAAGGTTGGTGGTGCGGGCTCATCCCACCGGGGCCACCGCGTAGCCTCGAGCGTGCCGGCTATATCCGGGACCGAAATGGCATATTACTTCTATCCAGCGACTCCTCACACCTACTCACTAGCTCCTCGATCGAGAGTCCGATGATAATCATCAATTCTATTCATCATAGCTTGCTCGCAACTTTCAATTCTATTCATCATAGCTTGCTCGCATCTTTCAAAATTTTCTTGAATAGATTGACTGATCATCGCCTCTATTCTTGGGTCCCTTGAACTAGATGTCTCACCAACGGCTAATAATTATCAAAGAAGAAGACGATTATTAAAAGAGGAATTCACTACAATTTTTTTACTGTGAATTTAAGTTTATTACCTGATGCATCTCTCGCTGCTGATGAAGATGCTTGTGTACGGCGGGCCCGCCTCTGAACTCTCCTACTCTCTCCAACAGTGTGCTCCTCCTCTTGCTCCTCCTCCTCACCGACAACTCCTCTGCTCGAACTACGTCTGCTCTCCTCGGTGCGCCTAATCAAGATACGCTGTCCATCTTGATCATATTGCGCCGGCTGTAGGGGGTTCAAGGGCACATGAAAGTGTAGTCCAAATGGATTACTACCAATTGCACTCTGCCAATATGGACACCTCTCCTCAAGCTCGGTCGGTACTAACATTTCAAACACTACCGAGTCTCGAATCTGAAATACATAATATTTGTGCATTAAATATTAATAAGAAAATCCATAACATATTCATTGTGTAATTAATAATAAAAATATTTTTACCTGGCGCTTAAAAAACCTAGCTATATCACGCTGATCGGCGTCATTAAATGACCATCGTAAATAACGAGGGAAACCATCACGATGTAGAAGGGTCGCACAACGAGCTCCCAAAGCAGGAATGGCCTCATATGCCCACACCTATATTACAATATAAATATATCGAGTTATTTAAACTAATAAAAAATTAAAAATTAGTAAAAATTAAGTTGTGAACAAATATTATACCTGTAGTGCCCAAATCGGCCCGTAGAGATTATATTTTGATCCTACGAGGTCCAAGGAATTTGGTACGTAACTGAGGTAGTGCAACATGGCCTCGTAGGTAAAAGCACCCCATGGGAACGCGTTCCATTGGTTGATATCATCAGCCAATACCCATATCCATGTATCAATTTTCTTAGTGTCTGTAGGAGCATAGAACCAGAAAAAAAGAGCTAAAATATTCGGCAACTTAATCAAGTCATCATCTGAAACGCCACCGGGCTCGTATTGTGTAAACCAGCTTAACAAGTTCTTTGCTTCAATCGGTCTCCCACCATTGAATCTGTTGTACACCCCAGATTGAGTAGACTGATAAAAGGCTGCCATGTCAAAACTACACTCGCTGAACATGAGCCCAGTAACCAATGCAAACTTCGGATGAGAGAAACGGATGTTCTGACCAACATAATTAAACCAAACCTCCGAAGGTCGTACCCAAATCTCATAGCATAATAGCTGGTGAAGAGCCCGCATAGCATTCTTACCATCTGGCCAACCCACTATGCCCCCGAACTGACCACAAATAAACCGTTGGACTAGATCCATACCACCCTGTTGGGTGATGATTCCATCCTCAACACTGTTACTCTTAGTGGGAAATGATTCGGTCTTAGACACTGATCTTAAGCTCAGTAGCCTTGTGCTCTGTACTTGTCTGAAGATTTGAAGATCCCAAAACCCTATCTGATTGGTGAACCATTCCGTTGTATATGTTGTTTGTCTCTGAGGTTTCAGACTCAGTAGACACTCTGCTCTGGTCAAGGCGCTCAGTAGCTTATTTGCCTCAGCACCAGTGTAGAAGACTCAGTGATACTGGACTCGGCAGGAGCAAGATATGCGAGAGAGTCACCGAACCGAACTCGCGGGAGTAGTTCACTGGACTCGGAGCCGATCTTCGATAGACTTATCTCATTGTCTATCTACCGAATACAAGGTCGACTCAAGATCGGCGAGACAATCTTCCGAATTGTCGAGTCTTTTTGAAATGCAATCAGCATAGTCATATACGAGGAAGAGAGAAGTCGACTTCAATTAGCCTCGAAGTCCGTTCTCGTCTCAACCACTTTATTCACCTCGACAAATGACAAGCATACACGTGTCATCCTACCTACTAAAGCCGCAAGTCAACACTTTCCGAAAAGAAGGAAAAGGCACCGTTACCTACGTCAAAAAGAGCCGTTTGCTACCAAAAGAGAGAGAGAGAAGAAGATCGTCTCCAACGGATCTATTTCAATCTCTGCTCTATAAATAGAGGGATTATTCAAGAAGAATGAACCGAATGCACGTATCTAGAGCAAAAATCAAGAAAGCATTCAACGAGCAAAGAACCCAAAGAACTACGTCTTAGCAAGAACTCGAAGAACAATCTTCCGGCGAAAGACTACATTCTAGCTCATAGGGAATCAAGTCGAACCGACATACAAAGCCTCTAGTATCCAATCGACGTTACACGAACTTATAGCTTACCTTCAGCTGTTCGTCGATCTAGAAGCTACTCACTCATATTCCCTATCCCTCTAACCCTAAGCTCAACCGTTCTTATCTATAGCTTAGACGAAGGAGTTCACCTTTGAACCCGATCCTTATTGTATAAGGACTCCTTCACTGTTGGAGAAAGTTTGTCAAACACTTCTAAGTTTGATGTTTGTAACCGAGACTTGGATCGCTATAAAAACCAAGACGCGGCTTTGCCCGGTGCGCAAGCCGACCGAGACTAACTCAGGATAAATAATAGCCTCCTGATCTTTCGGGACAGTGGACGTAGGATTTGAGCGATATCCGAACCACTTTAAAAATACTGTGTCTCTATTGCTTTCTTGACTGTTGCATTGATTTTACTATTCATACTTAACATCTTATTTAAAATCAATCAACTGTCTCAGCATACTGATCTTTATATCTACTGAACGGAGACTTTCATAAAACGTTTTCACCACTCAACTGATTTGGGCCTACACACATTTCCGCACGCTGAACTCTTACTGTAGATACTGAATTTCTGACTCAGTCAGCTAGCAGATCTCAGTAGAGTCAGACTCTTTGCCGCACACGATTCAGAACAGCTGTTTGGTCTGCTGAACTGTTTCAGTCAGACACCATCCTGAATAGGATTGTTCGTGTTCGAAGTTGAGAAATCGAATCAGGTGTATTCACCCCCCCCCTCTACACCTGACCGTACACTCGGGACCAACAATTGGTATCAGAGCAGGAGTTCTTAAGACTCTTGTCATTCTGAAACTGGTCTACTGAACGGATCCGGAGAAAACGTTTTCACTGCATATCACTCTACATTCATATCTTTATCTTCTATGGCTGATATGTCAGGTATAAGGATGGTACCCATGTTCTCAGTAGAGAACTATGGAGTATGGCGAGTCAGAATGGAGGCTCATCTGACTTCTCTCCACGATAGCATGACTGAAGTGCTTGAGGAAGGACCTATCGTTCCCATGATCGATAGTGTTGTAACTCAAGACCAAGCTGGAGGAGGAGGAATGGTGACCGGGAAGAAGATTCCCAAAGACAGAAGTCTCTTCACTCCTGAGGAGAAGAAGCTTCACAACTTAGACCGTGTTTCCGAAACGCTATACCGACCACCCTTAGTGATTCTTATCTTGGCGGGGTTCGGGAATGCAAGACCGCAAAAGAACTGCGGGACGCCCTAGCGCTACCGAGTCGGGGGACTCGAAGATTAAAGCTAACAAGTTAGCGCTGGAACTCCAAAAGCCGGAAAGCCTCTCTCTCATGCACGGTGACAAAATTGAAGATCTAAATGTCGATTCACGAATCGATGAACTCCATCAACGGGCCGGGAAAGACATTCGACAGAACCGAGAAATGAATCGAAGATACCGAGGGCACTGCCGGACGGACACCTGGACACCTTTTGCCACTTTATTGCGACATTCTGACTTAGATGCTGTGTCTCCTGACCAATCTTTTCAGAATTACAGGCAGAGGAGTTTGAGTTCGACAGACCTCAAAGAAAGCTGAGAGCTGAAGCTGACATAAAGATTGATCATGCTTTCAAAGCGTCAGTCAGCACAGCATCTCCCGCGACGAGCAAGACGACGAGTAAGACCGAACCTTCACTCAACGACCTACAAGCGGGGAGTCCGGCTCGGGACGCGTACGCTCGCCGTGAAATATCGAAGGAGAAGGAGCGACGCGAGAAAAGTGACTAAAGCCTATCGGGAAACGAAAGGTAAGTCAAATTATATGTCAAAACACACTCCTGATTCTCAATCTTCTGAATGCAGAAAGAAGGATGACTCAGAACCATCAAAGAATAGCGAAAGCAAAGAAGAAAGAGTCATCGCTTGCTACAATCGCAAGAAGCCGTGGACACTATCAATACGATCGTCCCGAGCTCGGTAGTGCCGAACGCGCAAGCACGTAAGGCAAGGAGAGAGAAATTCGCCCGAAAAGACAATCCTACATAGTCGGCGAAATCTCGGACGACTCGAAGAAGTCGACTCCTTTATGGATTCATCGGATGATGATGCGGCTTTCATGGCCCTAGAGCTTGAAGTCGAAGAAACAACCGAAAAGTGCCTAATGGCGGGCGAAGAGGATGAGGTAAACTCTCTTGAACCGGTCCAATTCCTCTTCACACCGCACACACGACACTATTTCAGGTGCGAAGAGAATTTGGACGTTGCGACCGCATACGAAGATCCGCTCGACGAACAAATTCGGATGAGTCTGCAGCTCAGTAAGACTCTTCAGGAATTGGATACCCTGAAAGTGGAGAATCAGAGACTTTCTCAGGAGAGTCAGGTTGCTACTGAGGCCGAAGGACTTGTGTTGAGACTCAGGGAGGAGATAAACTCTCCGATGGCCAAGTCTCAAGCATCAAGAAGATCGGATTTCGGTTTTGACCAATGACTTGACTCAGAAAGATACTGAACTGAGTCTACTGAAGCAAGAAATGTCAGGACTTCAGACCAAGCACGACACACTGAAGAAAAGTGATGATGTCTGGAGGAGCCTGATGACTGAGCGTTACATGGGCGCTGAAAAGAAGCTGGAGGCTATGCTCGCAAGCAACATGCCCAAGCATTGCAAGGAAGGACTTGGCTTCAATCAGGAAGCTTCCTCATCTGCCCCCGTTTGCTCAGTAGTGCGTCTTACTGATAGGTTTGTTCGAGGGGAAACAATCAATGCAAATCTACTGAACCCCTCAGCAAAGAACAAACAGAAGATGAAAGCACCTCATCCTAAGTATCGCACACCGACCGGAAGATCAGTACCCAGACACCCCAGTTCAGTCAAGGGGGACCTAGCAGAGTTAAGTGGGCTGATCAGTATGGACCACCTCAGTTGACACATCCAGCTCAGTATGGGTCATATTACTATGATCCTATAGTCAGAGGAGGTTCCAAGAGTCAGAAAAAGAAGAACGCACAAAAGGCAAAGGTCAGTAGTCCACCAGCTCAGAAGATCCGGACTCCTGAACCTGAGAAGCCTAAGAAGTAAGCCTCGACCAGTCCAGTGGTCAAGTTTGTTGACTCAAACGGAAAGAAGTTGTCTGAAACCACCAGGGTTGTTAGACAAATTTGGGTTACAAAAGCTAACATCTAAGGACCCAAAATCAAAAATAAAGGGTACCTGAATATAATTCTGTTTTGCAGGTGCATAAAGACCCATGGTATGTGGACAGCGGATGTTCAAGACACATGACATACCAAAGGAGTCTGCTGAAGAATTATATTACTGAAGATGGACCCAGAATCGAGTTTGGAGATAATGCCAAAGGCTACACGAGAGGATACGGCACACTCAAAGCATAGGAACCGCCAACGTTCCTAGAGTATCCTATGTTGAAGGACTTCAAGCATAATCTTCTCTCTCGTTAGTCAATTTTGTGATAACTCGAATAGAGTGATTTTTGATGCTTGGTTTCGTGATGTCATTGATAAATCTACAGGGAAAACAGTGTTATCAGGTTCGCGCAAAAAGAATATCTACGTGGCTCGATCGGAACTCACCGAACCTCGAAGCTTGTTTGTTGGCGAAGAATGAAAACGAACGGGATGGCTATGGCATAGAAGGCTCGATCCATCTCAACTTCAAGACGCTCGAGCAAACTAGCTAGGAACACTCTAGCAAGAGGACTCGCCGAATGAGGTGTTCAAAGAAAGACACTCGAGTGTGAAGCATGTCTGAAGGGAAAGCAAACGAAGAATCAAAATCCAACAGTTCCATCTCCTTCTACTGAAGGACTCCTTCAGCTGCTACATATGGATTTGTTCGGTCCAGTCTCTCCAGTGACGATCAGAGGCAAGAAGTATGCTTTAGTGGTCATAGATGACTACTCGCGCTACACATGGGTCATATTTATTGCCAACAAGTCTGACGTCAAAACAGAGTTACCAAAGCTTCTGAAAAGGCTCAGTGTCGAGAAGAACACCAAAATCAGAAAAATACGTTCGGACCGAGGAACCGAGTTCCTTAATTCCATGGTAGAGGAGTTCGCGGAGCGTAAGGAATAGAGCATGAGACATCGGTTGCCCGCACATCTCAAAGAAATGGAGTTGCCGAACGAAAGAACAGAACTCTCAAAGAAGCGGCTAGAACTCTACTCGCAGATTCGGGACTCCCATCCAAATTTTGGGCGTAAGCAACGGATACTGCGTGTTACACTCGTGAATAGATCTCTACCGACAAAGCAAAGATAAGAGGACACCATATGAACTATGGAACGGCAGGAAGCCTTCTCTATCTTATTTCCATATCTTTGGTTGTTCATGCTTTATCCACAATAATGGGAAAGATCAGCAAGACTTTTGATAGCAAGTCGATCGGGGAGTATTCTTATGATACTCTCGGGTCGGAAAAGCTTTCGTAGTATTCAACTATCGGACTCTTTGCGTGGAGGAAAGCCCTCATGTTGTTTTTAACGAGTTTGCTATCGAAGACAGGAGCAATAACTCAAATTCCGAATCCGAGGACATCGGAGACGGCTACAGGATCTAAGCTTAAAGAACAAACTCCGAAAAGATCCAGCCTATGTTGGGATGATGATTCGGACGAAGAAACCGAAGACAAATCTATCGAATCTCAACCAAAGAGCAAGTAGGCGAGCGCATTGATTCTCCCGAACAGTAATCAATCCCGTGTAACTCAGGTCGATGAGGAAACCGTAGAGGTAATCGAGACCACTATTGAGAATAACAACTCGGGGGGGAACATCTAGTAATGTTCCCGAGCCGAATGCCCCCGAACCCGGTGACTCATAGATCATACTCTTATCAACGAAATTCTTCAATCTCGTGAATAGTACAACCGAAATGCCTAACTCACATACTATCTCGTGTTGAACAAATTTCGGATGAAGAGTTAAAACATCGTAGATCGTGGCTAGATGCTCACACCGCCGATCTTATAATTGGAGATCCTTCAAGACATGTCAAGACAAGATCCAGATTCTGTCAAGGAGAAAGCGCATTATTTTCCTGCTTCTTGTCTACTGAAGAGCCTCGGAATTTTGAGGATGCACTTAACGATGCTGACTGGATTATTGCTATGCAGGAGGAGCTGAATCGGTTCACGAGAAACGAAGTATGGGAGCTTGTAGACGGACCCCGCATCAACATGTCATTGGAACCAAATGGGTCTTCAAGAACAAGCGAGATGAAAACAACGTTATAGTAAGGAACAAAGCAAGGCTCGTGGCAAAAAGCTACTGTCAAGCCGAGGGAATAGATTTCGATGAAACATTTGCTCCAGTTGCAAGATTGGAGGCCATAAGACTATTTCTTGCCTACGCAACACATCAAAGATTCAGAGTCTATCAAATGGATGTGAAGTTTGCGTTCCTGAATGGCGTACTGAAAGAAGAAGTCTATGTGGAACAACCGCCCGGCTTTCAGCAGGGACATCAAGTATATAGACTCAGAAAGGCTCTTTACGGGTTAAAACAAGCACCCGTGGCTTGGTACGATACCTGTCGAGTTTCTTCTTCGTAAAGGTTTTCGAAGGGCACGATAGATCGCACGTTGTTCAGCATTCGACTGGAAGACGACCTATTACTCGTGCAGATCTATGTAGATGATATTATCTTCGGTTCGAAGAATGTCATTATGTGTCAGCAGTTTGAAAGAATGATGAAGGATAAGTTTGAGATGTCGATGATGGGAGAAATGAACTACTTCCTTGGTTTTCAAGTCAAGCAATCTGACAAAGGAACGTTCATCAATCAAAGCAAATACACTCGAGACCTCATCAAAAGATTCGGCTGCACATCCGGCAAATCTATCAAGATCCCGATAAATACGAATATGAAGATCGATCTTGATAAGGAGGGAGTATCAGTAGACCAAATCGAATATCGTGCTATAATTGGTTCATTATTATATTTAACAGCTACTCGTCCTGACATAACTTATGCTGTAGGTGTATGTGCTCGATTTCAGGCGAATCCGAAGCAGAGCCATATGGACTCAGCAAAGAAGATTCTCCGCTATCTCCGAGGAACACCTGACATGGGTTTATGGTATCCAGCTGATGATAATATTGAACTAACTGGCTATTCTGATGCTGACTATGCAGGATGTAGAATTGACCGAAAATCAACTTCGGGAACATGTCGGTTCCTTGGCGGCAAGCCGATCTCATGGTTTTCAAAGAAACAAGCACTCGGAGCTACGTCGACTACCGAAGCCGAATACATGGCTGCCGGAAGTTGTTGCGCCCAAATCCTTTGGGCCGAGACAAAGAATGAGAGACTATGACGTCATTCGTAATGAAGTGCCGATCTTCTCGCGATAGTACCAGTGCCATTGCAATCACTCGAATCCCGTACTACACACGAGATGCAAGCACGTGGACATCGACATCACTTCATTTGTGACCATGTCGAAAAGAAGGATATCGGGATGGAAAAGATCCATACCGACAAACAAAGGGCCGATATACCGACCAAGCCTCTAGCCGAATCCGTATTCGGAGAACTTTCGGTAGAGCTAGGTCTGCTGAACCCTACCGACCCCGGACGGTAATAAGGTTTCGGGAGAGGAACATTCCGGTGAGGGGGAATGATCACTCTCGCATCGAATGTATTCAAGGCGTAGAGATTCGAAACCATCTACACGAGGTATCGGCGACTACTATGTTCAGCGACGAGTTTGCGTATCTCTACTCGGTAGTAATTTATATTACGTGAACCTTGCATTTATGACAAAGATTCAGCATGATATTAATATCTCTTGGTTTGTCTTTATTATTAACGGATTTCATTTAATGCACGATATTCCATAAATAAGCTTGCTGAACTCTGCACGCATTTAATGCATGTCTTTTCACAGTTACTACTTAGGCTATTTTACAACTGGCTTTGAATTAGGCGGCATATGTGATCATTACCTTTTATAATATTGAATCTTAACCGTCCATCTCATAAAGTAGGTTTAAACTCAGCCTTAGATCGATAACTGTTCATCTTCTAGATATGCATATATTTCGATCAAATCTTAAGAACCGCCATATTCGCACTTAACATATCTTACCTCCGAAAAATCCAAGAATACCTTTTTGCAAAAACCCTCATTTGCTTACTTTCACTTCGATCAAATTCTCGGTATGCCTACATGAAGTTACTTATGTGTTGATCATTATTGATTAGTATCATATATAAAAATGTTTTATTTAAAAAACGATACTGATAACAGCTTCGTGTAACAGGTACAATGGCGGAATCCAATATCTCTGTGATCTCTCCAGCTGATATGCAGAATATTTTGGAGAAGGATCGCGTGTGGTTTGAACCCACCATGGATTTCTACTCGTGCGATCTGGAGTATATAGATGAGATCTTCTCAGCTCTGCGCGAGTCGTGGTCGGAGAAATTTCTCGTCTAGGAGGCCTACTTTCTTCCTCCCGAGACAGGTTGCACAACCGTACTTGAATTCGGACGCCGTATGCCGAAGATATAGTGGTGAAGTTCGTTGCTCATTCCATTAAAGACGCCACTACGGAGCCGAAGCGTATGTCCATCAAGGAAGCCCCGAAGCGGAGCTTTGATCCGCCCTCCGAAGGAATTAGTACAGTTGGGTACGAGAGACGACGAGTTGATGAATATCTTACCGTCTTACCGTGGAAAGCCCACTACTTTCGTAGTCGCTTTTCCGAAGAACAAGATGTTGCCTCGGTTCGGGGGCACTTGCTTACATTGTCACACGCCTACCGACAAGTCAAGCGTGGTCGTTTGAC
This sequence comes from Lavandula angustifolia, assembly GCA_028984105.1. Classification (NCBI taxonomy): domain Eukaryota; kingdom Viridiplantae; phylum Streptophyta; class Magnoliopsida; order Lamiales; family Lamiaceae; genus Lavandula; species Lavandula angustifolia. Next base: position 14,949,288 of record CM054821.1, on the reverse strand, counting down.
CAAGTGTCAAGGCCAAAGATTCGAGATGATGATGGCCATATACGACCGAGCCCGAGATTAATTGGACGGAGTTCTTTCTCCGTGAATTCATGGCTCAGCCGCTAAGTTCGACAAAGCATCGAATATGCTGAGCGCCAAGGGCAAGTTGTTTGTATGGACTCAAGTCGTCCATCATGATTGAAGATTTATGTGGATCTCGAGCCTATCACCTACAAAGTGACAAGGAGTACTTCAATATGAAGAAGGTCGATTTCACAACAGACGGCGAAGCCAAAGAATAGGGTCGGGACCCTCGGCGGTCATTCAAGAATCTAAGCCTCAAGAAGCTACGCCTACAAAGAAAAGAACCCCTCCCGCAAAAACTCCTAAGGCACCGACGAAGAAACCGAAGAAAGCCGTGGAGGTGCCGGCCATCGAGGAGGTTCCGGAAGTACCGCCGAACGGGCTCCTGAGAGGACTACTCAGCCCCTGCAGCTGGTTGATGAGTCCGAGTCTTCTGAGAAGACTCAGTCAGTGGAGAAGATCGTCTCCACTGAAAGGGACCAAGGGGATGCTTCTGAAGCTCAGAGCGCAGATATTCAGCGCCTAGACAGCCCCATTTCCGTTCCTCCACTCAGCTCAGTCCCGCCAACTGAAGAACTAAAGTCTCACATTGACTTGGAGTCTGAGACTGCATCTGAAGGTGAATCGACCGGGATGGAAGCCTCAATGATCTTATCTCGAGCAACCCGCGAGATCCTTCAACAGATACCGGAGCTTGTTGATCATTCAGACTTGATGATCATTGTCAAATCAGCAAGGCTCCACATGCTTCTACGCTTTCAGGAGTGGCCGCATCTACTTCGCCTTGTTCTCCACTACTCCTGTCAGCAACTCCATGAGGAGGAGATGAAGTTGAGGCAGCAAATAGGCTACTCAGAGCCTGCTGACCTCAGCACCATGGAGAATCTGAGGGCCGCTATGCTTGCGATGATACATGACAAACAAGCAGAAGGCTCAGCACCCTCAGATGGGTCAGATCATGACGACCAGGACCCACCCAAGGATTCAGGCCCTGGACAACCCGATGAGGGATCACTCCGTGACAAGGATACACATGCCGACATTCCCGATATTCCACTCGGATCCTTGGACCTAAGAAGTCCACGGCTGGTGCTTCGTCCTCGCAGAGCCCGCTCGGCTCTTCTTGCGATCGACTTTCGAAGCAGCGCCCAGCCAGACCGCAAAGAGATCTCGATTAGTGGCTAAGGCCTTAAATGCTCAAGGGATCAAGAATCGAGATCTTGCGAAGGCTATCCATCGTACATGGAAGCAAACTGCTCAAGCCACGACTAATGAACTTCGTGGGCCGAAGTCTTCCGTTTCTCAATCAGCCGCCCCTGATGTTTCTGCGCTTATTTCAGACGCATTGGCTCAGCAGCAGGTCCAATTTGAATCTCATCTCAGGATCTTTCAGGAGAGTCAAGCCAAACTACTTGAGGAATTTCAGGCTTCCAAATTGGCTCATACTGAAGCTATTGCTTTGAACAATCCCGATGCCACGTACATAAGACTTGATAATATTCAACTGGTCCCGGAGGATAAGATCTCCGAGAAGCCGAATGATTTTAAGGCCGCAATCGAACTCTCCTACAAGCAATACAATGAAGCTCGACTTCGAGAGGAACGAGCCGCATGAGGCACTAACGGACCTTAAGGATCAAATTCGGCCGTCAACCTCCTTCAACGACCTCTTCGAAAAAGGTACTTATCCCTACCCCCTACGCTATTGATGATGCCAAAAAGGGGGAAAGTGAAAGAGGGAAGAAAAAGAGTACCGAGCCAAGAAAAGGCAAGAAACAGTAGTACCGAGAAGCCTACTCCTAAGGGGGGAAGCTACACCGAAGTCATCTCGGACTCGGACTCGGACTCGACGGGTGAGGCCCAAGGTGTCCCAACTGCGAGCACGCTTGAGACCGGCCCAAGTGGCTCAGGATCCCGTGCTACTCATGCAACCCCGACTCCTATTGATATCATCAAGGAGGTTGCGAGTATGCTTTGAACGTAAAGAGGACTCGAGATGATGAAGAAGAGGTTCCTCTACCTCCACTGTTCGGGAAAAGGTAAGAAAGTAATGGATCTCCCGACCCCTCCAAAGAAAGAAGAAAACCAAGAGATATATTTCTACCGAGGAGGAGGCTCGGATAGCGGGCCGATGAGAAGCTCGCTAGGGAGATTGCCGATGCTTGAAGCCGCCAACAAGCCAAAGTCTAAGCCTCGCTAAAGGAAAGACAAAGGCACCAAAGACGCGGTGGAAAGAAGAAAGCGCCCGCTAGGTTGCCTCCCGTAAAACTCGAATCGAGGATGATGAAGATAGGGAGAGGTAACAACAACAAGAAAAAGGCACTCAGCAGCAAGGTACGTCCAAAAACAAATCCAAGACCTCTGCCGATTCCCGAACAAGCTCCTCGTAAGCCTCAAGAGCAAGATGCGAAATTGAAGCAATATTCGCTCGATGGAGAGATATCTCTACCGAGGAGAGGAAGCTAGACAGCTTAGAGGCGCCGGGCAGAGGATACATTTGGCGGACCTCGAGGCACTCGAGTCGTGACCGAGCAAGAGGTCGCCGAGAGTTCCTTCGAAAGCCGACATTCCTTACCGATACGTAAGGTTCGGGAAGCCAACTGATCTGAAAACACATAGATGGCCGAGATCAAACGAGTGGATGCCTATTCAGTTCAATCAGAGATGGGAATCGGCCAAGATTGAGTTTATCAAGAGAAATTATTTCTGGAGATTCTGGCCTGAAATGTCTAAGGCCGATGCCTACGTCGAGTGGATGGGTCACATCGAACCCGATCTTTACCCATATTTGCACAGAGCCGTAACTGAAGGGGTAGTAGTCAGCGTTCCTGAAGCAAGAATCATTCCTCCACCCAGAAGACAAGACGACTCAGTCCATCTCGGAGTAATTGAACGAGAAGTGAAGAATGCTGCGATGAACAGAGGTCTAAAACAAGATGATCCAGCAGACTTCGCTGAATACTTGAAGCTGAGGAAGAACACGTTCAAAAATGTATGGAGTCCCACTGCCTGAAGATCAATCTCAAGGTTTCATGAATAGGATTCAGCAGTTTAAGGGTTCTCCTCCTTAGTTCTCTTCTTAGCTTAGCAAGATTTGTATTGTACTTAACTGACTATCATATATATACAATCTGCTTTTTAGCTTTAACAACTACTTGTTGTCTAAATAGACGTGTTTGGTTTATGCTTTAACACTCAGAATCACTGAAGTGATTACTGACACACACACACCTTGTTTATTTACCTGTCAGTTTTTGCTCGGTTAGATTTCTGATAGACTAGACTTTCACAGAGTTATTATTTCTCATAGGGGGAAATTGTTGCATGGGGGAAATTGTTGTAAAGGGGGAAATTGTCTCTGCCCTACTCCCTCAGTAGTCTAGCACTTACCAGACAACTCCACTGATCCTACGTGTAATTGTGTAAGGAGCTCTGTTTTTTAGTAAGTTAGTGTTTAGCATAGATGATAGGTTTTGGCATCATCAAATAGGGGGAAATTGTTGGGTGATGATTCCATCCTCAAGATCAGTTACTCTTAGTGGGAAATGATTCGGTCTTAGACACCGATCTTAAGCTCGTAGCCTTGTGCTCGGACTTGGTCGAAGATTTGAAGATCCCAAAACCCTATCTTGATTGGTGAACCATTCCGTTGTATATGTTGTTTGTCTCTGAGGTTTCAGACTCAGTAGACACTCTGCTCTGGTCAAGGCGCTCAGTGGCTTATTTGCCTCGAGACCGGTGTAGAAGACTCGGATGACATCGGACTCAGCAGGAGCAAGATATCGAGAGAGTCACTGAACCGAACTCAAGAAGAGTAGTTCACTGGACTCGGAGCCGATCTTCGTAGACTTATCTCACTGTCTATCTACCGAATACAAGGTCGACTCAAGATCGGCGACAATCTTCCGAATTGTCGATCTTTTGAAATGCAATCGCATAGTCATATACGAGGAAGAGAGAAGTCAGCTTCAATTAGCCTCGAAGTCTGTTCTGTCTCAACCACTTTATTCACCTCGACAAATGACAAGCATACACGTGTCATCCTACCTACTAAAGCTGCAAGTCAACACTTTCCGGAAAAGAAGGAAAAGACACTGTTACCTACGTCAAAAAGAGCCGTTTGCTACCAAAAGAGAGAAAGAAGAAGATCGTCTCCAACGGATCTATTTCAATCTCTGCTCTATAAATAGAGGGATTATTCAAGAAGAATGAACCGAATGCACGTATCTAGAGCAAAAATCAAGAAAGCATTCAACGAGCAAAGAACCCAAAGAACTACGTCTTAGCAAGAACTCGAAGAACAATCTTCCGGCGAAAGACTACATTCTAGCTCATAGGGAATCAAGCTGAACCGACATATAAAGCCTCTAGTATCCAATCGACGTTACACGAACTTATAGCTTACCTTCAGCTGTTCGTCGATCTAGAAGCTACTCACTCATATTCCCTATCCCTCTAACCCTAAGCTCAACCGTTCTTATCTATAGCTTAGACGAAGGAGTTCACCTTTGAACCCGATCCTTATTGTATAAGGACTCCTTCACTGTTGGAGAAAGTTTGTCAAACACTTCTATGTTTGATGTTTGTAAACTAAGACTTGGATCGCATAAAAACCAAGACGCGGCTTTGCCGCGGTCAAGCCGACCGAGACTAACTCGGGATAAATAATAGCCTCCCCGATCTTTCGGGACAAGTGGACGTAGGATTTGAGCGATATCCGAACCACTTTAAAAATCCTGTGTCTCTATTGCTTTCTTGACTGTTGCATTGATTTTACTATTCATACTGAACATCTTATTTAAAATCAATCAACTGTCTCAGCATACTGATCTTTATATCTACTGAACGGAGACTTTCATAAAACGTTTTCACCACTCAACTGATTTGGGCCTACACACATTTCCGCACGCTGAACTCTTACTGTAGATACTGAATTTCTGACTCAGTCAGCTAGCAGATCTCAATAGAGTCAGACTCTTTGTCGCACACGATTCAGAACAGCTGTTTGGTCTGCTGAACTGTTTCAGTCATACACCATCCTGAATAGGACTGTTCGTGTTCGAAGTTGAGAAATCGAATCAGGTGCATTCACCCCCCCCCCTCTACACCTGACCGTACACTCGGGACCAACACACCCTGCTTAATTAATTTCTCTCTAATCAAAGTGCCTAAAGCATGCTTATAGTATATTGTAATCCTCGGAGAAACGTCTCGTAGTGCTAACCGTTTAAAATTGACCTACATATTACAATTAATATTTAATAAAATTATAATTAATACAGTTACATTAATTAAAAATAAACTCAAAAAAAAATATTACGTGCCGACCGGTCGGACCGGTTCAGACCGGCCAGACCGGTTCAAACCGGTCGGCGCTGGTAACGGCCGCCGCGATTTCAAGCTTTTTTCCGGCGATTTCTACCTCAATTTCACCAATTTTAACCCGATCCAAACAAATCTATATTATACTCACTAAACCCAACATATATATTTCATAAAAAAGCACTTTTAAACATGTAATTATACATTAATTTCACATCTAAAAATTTATTTAATTTCAAATAAATACTAACCTCTTCCATACGAGCGATTTCGAGCGGTAAGCGTGCCGACGTGAGTAGCTTTCTTGCCGATAAATTTCTCGGATTCAGTGTGCCGATTTGAGTGTGCCGATTTAGTGTGCCGATGTGAAAGATTTCGGTGTGTGTGTCTGTATATATATGTGTATGTGTGTGTATGTAGAGAGATAGATATGTGTGTATATATATATAAGTGCCGCACATATAATTTTTTTTTTTTTAATTTATGTATAATTTTTTTTATATATGTATATATTTTAATTTATATCGCACATTTTTTTTATATATATATTTATATTTATATATATATATATATTTTTTAATTTGTGCCGATCGATAGGCACTGCCCGATCGATCGGCACAAATAATTTTTTTTTTAATTTATGTATATTTTTTTAAATATATATTTTTAATTATGCCCGATCCATTATACATATATTTTTAAATTTATGTATATTTTTTTAAATTTATATATTTTTGTTGATATCAAAATTGCCTAATTAAATTAACAAAATTGCCTAATTAAATTAACAAAATTGCCTAATTAACAAAACCGGTTCTTCTATAAATTATCAAAATTGCCTAATTAAATTTATGAAATTGCCTAAATTAAATTAACGAAATTGCCTAAATTAAATTAATGAAATTTCCAAAAATAAATTAGCGAAATTGTCTAAATTAAATTAACGAAAATGCCTAAATTAAATTAATGAAATTGCTTAAATTAAATTATCAAAATTGCATAAATTTCGTAAATTAAATTTACTAAAATATTAAAATTTCCTCAAATTGAATTCATAAATTAAATTAACAAAAAATTAAATTTTCATTAAATTAAATTAAATATACAAAAATATTGAATTTTCGTTCAGGTTTTTAAAATATTTAAACGAATATCTTCAGGTTTTTTGTTTTACGAAAATATCAATTAAAGAAGTTTTTTTTAAATAACTTTAGCATTTTTAAAAAAAATCACCAACTTTTATTTTGCTAATTTCGAGACTACTTATTCAAAGAAAAAGATTCCAACACAAACTGACACACACCTGCACACACTCTTCACACACACTTGAGGTGAAGTAGGGTCATTTGTATATTATTGCATTTATAGAAAAGTTTGTATATTTTTGAATTTTCAAACATGGAAATGTATATACTTGACATTCCCCTCTATATTATAACTCCCTCTTAGTGAAAACTAATTCCATTTTCCCGAAAATTCATGAAGTATAGGAATTTAATTATGGATATCTAAATATTGTATTTTTTAAGTGATTTTTTTTTTAAAAAAAAACAAATGAGAATAAGTGTGTAAGTTTCCACCATCTCCATATGTGCAGGAAATGGACTGATGGTGTTGGGGCAGGCTGTAACGGAAGCCTCAAATTGCCAGGTGGCATCAACGAAGCGAATGAGATGGCTGAGGGAGGAGAGCAGGGGGAGATGATTCCAGCAGTAAACTCTTGTCTAACTTACTTTCCAGTTGTAATGATGAGGGAAGGTGTTAGATAATAATTAGGATTAGATTATTAAATTAATAATCTTTATGATATAACGTTGCATTGGTTTGTGGAAATAATGAAGTGTTGGCTTCAATTGTTGAAAGGACACACTTTCCTTGATTGATACGTTGCATGAGTATACGTTACGTCGGTTGGCTTCTTTTCTCAAATCATGAAGAGCCACATGTGATGCTTGAAACATTGGTCACATTATTTACATGCATAGTTGGTCACGTAGTTTAGTGAAACGGTGCATGATTTGCATGAGAAAAGGCATGATTTGCATGAGAATTTCCATGCCTCTTGTTATTGTCATTCAAGGATTGTGTCTATTAAGGAAAAGGCATGACATGCCTATAAATAGAGATGCCACCGTGAGTTAATAAATAAATTAATTCATTCTCCAACTTTTATATTATGTTACATTCATCACATACATATCATCTTTCATTTCCTTAGTCCCAAATATCTAGTAGTTCGCCGAAATTACGAGAAGTAGTGCAACTACTCGTAATTGATAAGCCGTTGTATCTTGGAGACGAGTGCTATAGACCGCTTGCACCGAGTAGCGGAGCATTATCGTCTTGCGGAGAAAGAGTCCAACTCTTGCCTCGGCTAACGTTATAATCGTCATTTTCGACACACCCGTATCAACAATCGCAAGACGATAATCGTGTTGAAGAGATGACGACAAGTAGCAGTGATGTACCCGATCCCCTTGTCCAAGTAACAACAAGCAGTAGCAATATGCCGCCGAATTTTACAACAGCAACGAACAATCAAATTCCAAGCGCCCCTGTTCATGCGGAAAGGCCGGAAAAATTCTCAGGTTCTGAATTTAAGCGTTGGCAATCTAAAATGTTGTTTTATTTAACTACTTTAAATTTATCTCGATTCTTGAAAGAATCACCTCCAATTATGGGGGAAAATGAAACTGATGAGCAGAAACGCATAGCGTATGATGCATGGTCTCACAGCGACTACATATGTCGCAACTATGTCCTAAATGGACTTGACGACACTCTCTATAGTGTCTACTCGACTGCAAAGACGTCGAAGGAATTGTGGGATTCTTTGGAGATAAAATACAAGACCGAAGATGCCGGTCTAAAGAAGTTCGTCGTTGGACGATTCTTAGACTACAAGATGGTGGATGCCAAAACTGTAGTCGAACAAGTGCAAGAGATTCAATTGATCATACATGATATACTTGCCGAAGGTATGATCCTTTCTGAATCATTTCAAGTTGCAACTGTGATAGAGAAACTACCACCTATGTGGAAGGATTTCAAGAACTATCTCAAGCATAAACGCAAAGAGATGAGTCTCGAAGATCTGATAGTCCGTCTCAGAATTGAAGAGGACAATCGCAAGGCAGATCGAAAGACCAACAAGCCTTCCATAGAGGCAAGGGCTAATTTGGCCGAGTGCAGCACTAGCACTAACTCAAAGAAACGCAAGTTCTTTGAAAAGAAGCAAGATTTAAAGAGGAAGAAAAAGATCAAAGGGAATTGCTACAATTGTGGAAGAACTGGCCACATGGCAAAGGATTGCCGCAAGCCAAAGAAGGAATACAAAGGCCGTCTACAAGCAAATATGACGGAAGAAAATTATGTTCCCGTCAACATGTCTGAACTCAACCTATCTGCGGTCGTAGATGAAGTAAACATGGTCGGTAATCCGATAGGATGGTGGATTGATACCGGCGCTACCAAGCACGTGTGTGTGGATAAATCTATGTTTTCAACTTATGAAGTTGTCAAGGAGGAGAAAATGTTATACATGGGAAACTCCTCTACTTCCAAGGTCTATGGAATTGGAAAAGTTGTACTCAAGATGACGTCGGGATTGAATGTGACTCTCCAAAACGTGATGCATGTTCCCGACATTCGCAAGAATTTGGTTTCCGGCTCTATTCTTAGCAAGGCCGGATTTAGAATAGTTATTGAGGGGGATAAGGTTGTATTGTCCAAGAATGGACAATTTATTGGAAAAGGCTATGTTGATAGCGGCCTTTTCAAGCTTAATTGTATCAATGTAAATGCTATCCGTGATAATAAAAAGACCCCCGTTGTTTACTTGATTGAGTCTCCTAATTTATGGCATGATAGATTAGGACATGTAAATCTAAATACACTAAGAAAATTAGTGAATTTAGAATTGTTGCCAAAAATGTCTTTTGACAATCATTCAAGGTGTAAAATTTGTGTTGAAGCAAAAATGGCTAAACAACCTTTCCATTCGGTGGAAAGATCGACTACACCTCTTGAATTAATTCACACCGATCTATGCGATTTAAAACTTGTGCAAACTAGAGGTGGAAAGAATTATTTCATAACATTTATAGATAATTGCACAAGATTTTGTTATGTATATCTTTTGAGAAGCAAAGACAAAGCTTTCGATGCTTTCAAAAGCTATAAAAATGAAGTTGAAAATCAACTTAACACCAAGATCAAAATGATCCGAAGTGATCGAGGCGGTGAGTATGTTGCACCTTTTGCGGACTTTTGTCGTGAAAATGGCATTATCCATCAAACAACTGCACCTTATTCACCACAATCAAATGGTGTTGCTGAGCGAAAGAATAGAACACTAAAAGAAATGATGAATGCTATGTTGATAAGCTCGGGCTTACCACATAACATGTGGGGGGAAGCTATTCTTTCGGCAAATAAAATTTTAAATAAGTTGCTCTCAAAGAAACAAGATCAAACTCCATATGAACTATGGAAAGGTAGGAAACCATCCTACAAATACACTAAAGTGTGGGGGTGCCTAGCAAAAGTTGAAGTACCTAAATCTAAACAAGTAAAGCTAGGACCTAAAACTATTGATTGCATCTTCATAGGATATGCAAGCAATAGTAGTGCATATAGGTTTTTGGTACATGAGTCGGAAATACCCGATATAAATGAGGGAATGATTATAGAATCAAGAAATGCTGTTTTTTTCGAATCTATATTCCCTAAGAAAGAAAAGAATGATGTGAGTTCTAAGAAACGAACTTATGAAGAAAGCTCACTAGAAAAGATTGACCAAAGTGATGGGTCAATACCAGAATCTAGACGAGAAAAACGAGCGAAAATAGCAAAGCCTTTTGGTCCAGACTTTGTAGTCTATTCATTAGAAGATGAACCACAAACAATCAAGGCTGCATTGTCAAGTCCTGATGCTCCTCTATGGAAAGAAGCGATTAATAGCGAAATCGAGTCAATTATGAACAATCACACTTGGGAGATTGTTGATCTTCCTCCCGATTGTAAACCTTTAGGATGCAAATGGATTCTAAAGAAGAAATATAAGGCCGATGGGTCTATTGACAAGTATAAAGCACGACTAGTAGCCAAGGGTTACAAGCAAAAGGAAGGGTATGATTATTTTGATACATACTCTCCCGTAACAAGGATAACCTCCATAAGAACGCTAATTGTCATTGCTGCTTTACACAATCTTGAGATACATCAAATGGATGTTAAAACGGCATTTCTAAATGGAGATTTAGAAGATGAAATATACATGGAACAACCTGAAGGGTTTGTGATTCCCGGACAAGAAAATAAAGTTTGTAAACTTGTTAAGTCATTATATGGACTTAAACAAGCTCCCAAACAATGGCATGAGAAATTTGATAATGTTATGTTATCAAATGGTTTTAAAATAAACGAGTGTGACAAGTGTGTGTACATTAAAGATACATCTGAAAACTTTGTCATTATATGTCTATATGTTGATGACATGCTTATTATGGGAAGTAATCATAATATAATTATGAATACTAAAGCAATGTTGAAAAGAATATTCGACATGAAAGATATGGGAATTGCTGATGTAATTCTAGGGATTAAGATCTCTAGAACATCCGAAGGAATTACTTTATCACAATCTCACTATGTAGAGAATGTGCTTAAGAAATTCAATGCTCTTGATCTACCTCCGGCTAAGACTCCTGTGGACTTAAGCCTACACTTAGCCAAAAATCGAGGAGACCCAATTTACCAATTGGAATACGCTAGGGTCATTGGAAGCCTAATGTACTTAGCAAATTGTACAAGGCCCGACATAGCTCTATAAGCAAACTAAGTCGGTTCACAAGTAATCCCGGAAAGGATCATTGGACCGCACTAAATAGAGTTCTAAGGTATTTAAAGCATACTTTAACTCATAGTCTGCATTACACAAGGTATCCCGCTGTGTTAGAAGGATACAGTGATGCAAATTGGATATCCGACACAAAAGATTCCAAGTCCACAAGTGGTTTTGTATTTACCATAGGTGGAGGAGCAGTGTCATGGAAATCCTCTAAGCAGACTTGTATAGCTCGGTCTACAATGGAATCGGAATTCATTGCTCTAGACAAAGCTGGCGAAGAAGCCGAATGGCTACGAAACTTCTTAGAGGATATTCCTTGTTGGGAAAAATCCGTGCCTCCCGTTTTAATAGATTGTGATAGTATGTCTGCAATAGGGAGAGCACAAAGTAGTATGTATAATGGTAAGTCTCGACATATTCGTCGAAGACATAATACCATTAGACAATTGATCACTAGTGGAATAATATGCATTGACTATGTGAAGTCAAAAGATAATATTGCGGATCCGTTTACTAAAGGTATTAACCGTGATCAATTGTACAATGCAGTTAGGGGAATGGGATTAAAATCCACACTAAAAGAACGATCTTAATGGTAACTCTACCATGATAATTGGAGATTCCATGAGCATGGTTCAAAGAGACAACTAAGTTAAGAATGTTCAAGTTGTGCACTTGAAAATACAACTAAAAATCCATTCTCGAAGCTGCCCCAAGTGCTAACCTGTAGCTTGTGGTAAAAGGGTAAGCTATAAGCTTTTAATGATTCCTATAGCCTTATTGGTGGAGTATGGCAGGATACTCTTTATAGGAGATCACCTATATAAGTGAGAAGTGTGGCCGCTTCAAAATAGAAAAACACTTATGAATCCAAGATATGGTCCAAGGCCAAAATGGACACAACGTAAGAACGAACGATATTGTATCTATTATTGTGTATATGTTATTGTCTTGGTTTACACAAAAGCTGACCGGTTCAAGACATCGCGTTCACCGAGCAGCGAGTAAATCCGATAACATTATACTAAGGAAGGTTCAAAGCAAAAAACTACCTATCCTGATGCAATAATAGGTCATTGGGACTAAGGAATTGCATAACATTTTGCATTTGTATTTAATAATCTAATGTGGGGGATTGTTAGATAATAATTAGGATTAGATTATTAAATTAATAATCTTTATGATATAACGTTGCATTGGTTTGTGGAAATAATGAAGTGTTGGCTTCAATTGTTGAAAGGACACACTTTCCTTGATTGATACGTTGCATGAGTATACGTTACGTCGGTTGGCTTCTTTTCTCAAATCATGAAGAGCCACATGTGATGCTTGAAACATTGGTCACATTATTTACATGCATAGTTGGTCACGTAGTTTAGTGAAACGGTGCATGATTTGCATGAGAAAAGGCATGATTTGCATGAGAATTTCCATGCCTCTTGTTGTTGTCATTCAAGGATTGTGTCTATTAAGGAAAAGGCATGACATGCCTATAAATAGAGATGCCACCATGAGTTAATAAATAAATTAATTCATTCTCCAACTTTTATATTATGTTTCATTCATCACATACATATCATCTTTCATTTCCTTAGTCCCAAATATCTAGTAGTTCGCCGAAATTACGAGAAGTAGTGCAACTACTCGTAATTGATAAGCCGTTGTATCTTGGAGACGAGTGCTATAGACCGCTTGCACCGAGTAGCGGAGCATTATCGTCTTGCGGAGAAAGAGTCCAACTCTTGCCTCGGCTAACGTTATAATCGTCATTTTCGACACACCCGTATCAACAGAAGGAATACCTCCTTGGGATGCTAAGTTGTTGCAGTTCATAGAAGCCATTTAGATGTATGAAACCTCAAAGGAGAAATCTGATCTTGATTCTATTTGGAAAAGAGAGACAAAGCACAAGCAGGCTTCATAACACCAAGCTTGGTGCGGAAGGCTGTCCAATCGACATTGGCATTCGCTGCACAACTTGGTTGAATCATCGCATCATCAACGGTGAGGTTGGATTTCCTTAACTTGCTAAGCATCCTTTCAGAATCATCATCTACTCTTCAAAATCTTACACCATTATGGTATCTGTTACAGCTTTTTACTGGGTATCATTTACACATCAATAATTGTTCTAACCTCAATACAATTCCTTTAAATCTGTTGTTCAACATTATTAATTTGCTTATGTGGGAAACACAGTAACGTATGCGAGTATTCAACAAGTTAGGGAAAACTTTGAGGTTCCATTCACACCAAGTAAAAGTTCAATTTGTTTGTTCTTCTACCACTACATACGCTATGTATATATTATGCAGGGTTCATGATTTGTGGCCCACCCGTGTCCCACTACTATTTTCAACCTTAGTCATTTAGATGGTTACGGATACGAAATTTTGGGCCATAGGACCCGGATTGATGATGTAGTGCGGACGGAATCCACTAAATCATCTTTACGGGGGCAAAACTGTGAATTTTTTTCATATTGTTTACTGTTTTTTTTTTAATATTGTAGTACTTATCGTTATTTTCTTTTAGTTCAGTATTTAAATCATAATAAGACTGTTGAATAGAGGATTCTTACCAATTGATAGAATAAAAAATCATGGTTCTCATTAATATTTGTCAATTTGATAATTACTCAATATTTATTGTACATCGTTGAGTTTTTTATTTGTAATTTTTATCCTTATCTCAGTTGATCACAAAAAGGATTGCAAGTTTTACCACCAAAACTCTTTCAAAAACAGGATAACCCGTTGAAAGTGTAACAATCACTGAGCTTTGCACAAACATATCAGCAGAAACTCAAAGAATTAAGAGGAGTTTTCATCACCACCAATCTTTGTAATGAAGTGGATTCATGAAGGCGACGGCGTTGCCTAGCGAGGCACCCCAACGGAGTCCTTCTTGGGATGGATAGTGTCGATAATAGCTTCGATCTCTTCCTTCGCTCTTGCAAACACGTTCGAGCCTTTAGCTGCACTTGTGGGTGCATTCGCATTGATCTCATCACTCCTTCCATGAATTTCTTTATGGTGATGTGGTTTGTGTTCGGTTCCTTCCTTAGCCTTCTCGTTAGGGTTAGGTGCTGCCTTGCCCTTCTTTTCTGCCAACATTAGGTTTCATATGCAAATCAAGAAACAACAAAAAACAATTACAGCTCAATCAACCAAGAGCAACAAGAAATTTGAGGAGGGGGGGGGACAATAAAAGAGACGATTAATTCACTCATTCAGTTATTCTATACGAACTATATGGTCTAGGGGTACTATAAGGCAAGGAAGAGTTTTCACTAGGATGACTGGTGAGTAACAAAGAACCCACATAAGCTTATTTGTTTATGCTAGGGTAATCCTATTTGTTAGTCTAGGTAGAAGCCCTACACCATCATATTCCCATAGACCCACAAGTACTCAGACTCCACAACCCACAAATTTTGTTATACGAAATTATGCCTCCCAACTTCTGATGGATTATATAACTCCATCACTATAGCTAAACACCAAAGCCTACTTGGGAAACTGCAGTATTTACAGCTTACTTTCAGTTTATTTTAAGCTGATATTTGGCATGAAAAATATGATTACCTGCCATCTTAATAGAACAACTTAGTGGTTAGAGTATTGCTTTCATACGGCGGGAGTCATTGGTTCAAATCCAAAAGTAGGTAGAACTTATTAGATACCAGAGTCAACGGTATCTAATAAGTTTTTTGCCCCACCCTTTGTTTATTTTTATAGATTTTGTATTTTGATTTATTTCATTTTGGATTCTGCTTGATTGGATTCTGTTGAAGGAATCTAATCAAAATAGAGTTTAGATACAGAACCTCTTTGATTATTTGAACGCACCAACTAGTTATGAAATTGCATTGACAGCCTCGACTCTTGTCCTAGCTCGTCGAAGAGCTAGATTTGCCTCAATTATTTGTCTATTTCCTTCCGCTTTTCTCAAATTAGTTTATGCTATTTCAAGAGTTTGCTGAGCTTCTTGTGAATCAATATCACTACCCTTTTCTGCATCATTTACTAAAACAGTGATCTCATTATTGCCTATTCTAGCAACACCAATCACCATACTAGAACAATGAATAAATAAGCATGAATTTAAATGTATTCGTACCGCCATGTACACAAACAAGGAGTTTGTCTGAAGACTAGATCAATCAAACACAACTAACCATATACCAAAAGTTAGCACATTAGATAAGGCGAAGAGATAAACACTAGACACAAAGTTACATTCTCTCATTCAGTTGCCATGCTTTGATGACAGGAATCGACCGACTCCTTGTTGTCTTCGCTATAAATCTGACTCCAAGTCCTCGCTTGTTCCGTCTCACCATGATGCATAACTGAAGGTACTTGATAACTCTGAGTATATTATTTTCCAAAACAATTACTGCTTCACTTCCTTACAGCCTTCTTTATTTATTCAATACGCTTCAAGGATTGTCCGATTTGGAATCAGCCATATGGCAAAGACTATTTTTTCAAAAAGGTTTAAATATCTCGAATTTTACGCACCACTATGTGTCACATTTCTTAGATAATTGATATTTAGCCCTGGTAAAATTATTCTAATTGTGACGTGTCTAGAGATGGCAATTTTGCGGGTCAGTGCTGGGTAGTATAGTACCCGGACCCGCCCCGCAAGTTCGACTCAGAGACCCAGATCCATACCCAGACTTGTACGGGTCCAGAAACTCAGAACCAACCCCGGACCCGCACGGGACGGATCTACCCGGCCCCAGACCCGTTGGTGCCATTTCAATTGCTAATTTTGAATATTTTTTAATTATTAATTTTCGTTAGTGGAAGCCTTTTTGTTTGAATTTTTTTATTATAGTTGTCAGCTATTAGTATCTAAAAGTATGAATTGAAGAACAAGAAAATTCAAATAACATAACGTAAGATTACATAATAAAATTAATAAAAAAAATTAGTAATGCGGGTCTGAAACGGGGCTGGGTGGGGCAGGGCGGGTAGAGAAATTGGGCCCGGATCCGTCCTGGACCCACGCGGGTTGGGTCCAGACCCGCCCCGTACTTCTACGGGTCTGGGTATTACCCGCCCCATCGCGGGGCGGGCCAGGTCGGGTCCGACGGATCCAGTTCCAATTGTCATCTCTACGTGTATCGGCACAAATTATGGGGGGGAAATATTTTTTGTCCATTACGTTGGTGTGTGTCCACTTTTAGTCTGCTATATTGGTTAGTGCCAATTTTAGTCCGTTAATTGGTAAATAATTCGATTTTGGTTCGTTTTATAAAATAGAACAAAGTTGTCTAATTTTAGTCATTTTTCACGCGTATATACGCGCTGAAAATTAAATGAATAAAAATAAAAATTATTTGTGAAATACTTTTATTTTTTAATTTCACAACATCAGAATATATTTTTAAAATTTTTGCACGTGAGAATTTTATTTATTTTTATAGTTTTTGGGTGTGTACACGCGCGAAAAGAACTAAAATTAAACAACTTTGTTCAATTTTGCAAAACGGATCAAAATCGAACAATTTACTAACATAATGGGTCATAACCAACATAACGGACTAAAATTGAACCAAAGTCAATATAATGGACCCAAATTAATTTTTTTCCCCAAATTATGGTATAGAGAAACTTTCCCGCTAGTTTTCCTTGCTTCCCTTCTTTAAGCATTGATCTCTGTTCACTTTGATCCAATTATCATTGAATTGATCTTTAACTTTATTCATGCTTAGATAGATGATGAGAAATATGGTGTTATGATTTACGAGCAGTAATTAGCTTGTACTGTAATCTGTTATTTACAAACAAATTGTAGCTGGTGGATTATCTCTATCCTTACCTCTATCATTTGGGAGATAATAGAGTTTTCAATCAGTCTAAAAGATCAAGAACCAAAAGCTTCCACAAATCAGAATCTGCAGATTGCTCAGAAAAAAAACTCAAAAAAAAAAAAAAAAAAAAACAAGGAGCTGTGAGCCAGTAAAACTAGTTCTTGAAACCTCACTATCATTCAAGAATTTAGCCGATGATCATACTAATAAGGATGGTCTCTTTTCCCCACGCCCCGTTAGCAAGTTTGATGCTGCTGCTGCAGCTTGAAGATATACAAGAGCTTCCGGACTAGACGAAACCTGGCTGATTGTGCAGCTGTTGTGGAGGAGCTATGGTTTGTTTCTTGATCACTTACTGATTTTGCTTCTCTTACATGTTGAATCTGAATTGATTGGTTTGCAAGATGTGGGTGGGTGAATCTTTAACACCATTGATGGATCAAAGTGGATATTCCGTCGTTCTCATCGCTCGGGGCAAGAAGGGCATTTTCCAGCATCCTAGGTTCTTTTATATAACTAAATGACAGGCACGGACATAGCAGTCTTGGTGGGGTTTGAACCCACGACCTTCCGGCCACAGGCTACCCACCTTAACCGTTATAACATCCCAAGGGAACATGGCTTTCATTGTTTTGTTTGTTAACAGCTTAGTGAAAATACTGTATCTATTAAATGTGAAGTTAAAGCAGTCCAACTTTCTTCAATTTGCTTAAATATCTTAACCTAGTAGAGAGACATGTAAAGTTGTTGCAAATCATAGTTAACAATTAACCGTCTCATCCCGCATTACAGTCAATTAATCATGTAATAATTCCATTAGATTGAACATATCTTGTACTAAGATCATTTTGGTAAAAGAATTAAAACTGAAGCAGAGGCCGAAAATCAAAAGGTTGCAATGGAAACTCCAAGAAATGAACTATCTTGATCAAGATCTAAACAAAATCCTGCAAATTTACATGAAATAGAAGCAAAGTATTTAAGAAACTCCGATTTGGCAGCAACCAAGATTCATGGATTCAGATCCAAAACTTCTTCATTAATACTCACATAATGTTAAGACAGTTCAGAAGAAAGTATCAGTCCATAAAAACCCAACAAAATCGTCATATCCAACAATCTATATATGTATATGTGTGTATACCACTCCAAAATAGAGCTCAACCACCATATCCAACAAGAACCAAAATTAGGCATAACCAGAAATGATTTATATATATATATAGATCACCTACTATAACCATGGACCATCAAAGTATACCTCTCTTTGAGCCACCTAAAACTCTTCTTGAAGGAGCCCTTCACTTTCCCCTCAACAGTGAACGCCTTGTAGCTTGCAACCCTCTTCTTCCTCTGCAGCTCCGGATCGCCAAAGCTCCAGCTTTTCGACACCGCGCCACTCGTTGACTTCCCCTTCTTGAACTCCCACTGCTCTCCGCCCGCCGCAGCATCGCCGTTGCTCTGAGCGGAGGAGGAGGCGTACGACGCGCTGTAGCACCTCAGATCCTTCATCCCGCTAGGGTTTGAGCTGGCCTCGCGATTGCTGTTATCGACGAAATTAGCGGGGTCGAAGGTGTAGTTGCTGTCCGGCTGCATTGATCTTCCGTTCCGATACGATTTGGATCTGAAGCTCTTCATCTCCTCAGCTCTTTCCGATCGTTTCTGGATGAATTGGTCTGGCGATTATCCGCGGCATATAAACATGTGAGTGGATGGACCGGCCTTCTAAGGAGTAATAATTTGTAGTGTCGGTGGCTTTCGATATTTACGAAGTCGGAGGTTTTTTAGTTATGTTTGGATAAGCAAAAACGCAATCGCTATTCGTATTAAATAAATTTTAATTTTGTTGTTTTATAAGATTTTTAATTGTTCTTCGTTTGTTAGCATTACAGTTTTTTGGTAGTATTAGTTATGTCGAGATATTGTAGGATATGTTTGAACATTAAATGTTTGTGTGCGGTCAAATTGAAAATAAGATGGTGTATGTATCCATCCTTATAATAGGGTTATTTAGTTAACTTTAGGATAAAAGAAATATCTGCTGACTTCCTATGGAAATATTAAATCATCACTTTAATAATATCATTCATAATATTTAATTAGGAATTAGTAGAGTCTATAGAACTGTTAATATTGAACCGGGCTCAAATTGTGGAGATTGAAGACGGGCCGAAAAGTCAGATGGATTTCTGGCTATTTTGGGCAGCAACTAGTTTGCCTTTATCAAAATTTAAATATTATTATATACATATTAAATATATATATATATTTTTTCATATTGGACTGCATAACCCCTCTCAAGGTCAGGTCAAGGATAAGTAAATTACCAAGCAGCACCCCTTCTTTTCCTAAATTGATATTTGTATTAACATCTTATTATTATATTGTATAGTATATTTTGGGTCATAAATCATAATTGCCTAATATTTAAAATTGGTCTTATATTTATTATTTTTAATCATTATTTTATTATTATTATAATAAACGATACCAAGCGACAGCCAAGTTATAAAACTTTGAAGCAGAGCACTGGGAAAAAATCAAAATTGGCCATTTATGTTGGTTGTTTTTCGATTTTGGCCATTTATGTTGTTTCAGTCCAATTTTAGTACTGTATGTTGGTAAAAAGTCTGATTTTGGCCCGATTTCAAAAATTCCACCAACTTTATCAATTTTGGTCCGTTGGGCGCGTGATGTGTGTAACTTACGCGCTTGAAAATTGAAAAACCCTCATCCGTCATTCCTGTCGTCATTCTTGCACGAGGTGTGAAATTGAAAAACCCACTTCACAGTTCCACTTCATCTTCTACAATTGATCTGAGCTAAAAGAAAACTGGTGTTCGGGAGTTTCAAAAGCGTAGATTGGGAGCCTTGTGAGTTCCTCATTTTTAATTGTTTTGCCCCCTTTCCTCTTCTTTATTCTTAATTACTCTGCCCATTTCTTGAGTAGTTGATTTGAGAAAAATGCAATCTTGCTTGGCTTTCTAAAAGGGTTGACACATATTCAGCAAATTTGGTGAGATTATGGTTCTTTAGCGTCGATACTCTTTCTTGACTTTTGCATCTCAATTTGAGAAAGAAGGAATTTTTTCTGTTGATTTGGTTTGATTCTTTTTCATCAACTTGAATTATAATTGTTCTTTGGTATTGGTCAGTTGATCTATCAATGATTAACAAGATATTCAGTAAGATTCTTAGGAAGCACTCGAAATCTTCTGGAGACCCCAGCCCCTCTTCAAGTTCTTTGACTAGTTCGAATAGAAGTGAAGGAGGAAATACAAGATTCGGTAGTGCAGTAGATGATGTTATTACTGCCCCATATTCATTTTTAAGCATTGGAAATAACACAGAAGATAGATTGCTTCGAGATAAGAACTTTAGAGGGGATGGGAATTTAGCGTCCGCTTCGTGACATGTTAGTGTTTGAATAGGGTATTGAGATTTTGTTGGTTTTTAATGCATCTTGACTGCGAGTGAAACTACCTTAGTGGATTCATGTTATACAGATTTTTGAATAGTGTATTCAGATTTATTGGTTTTCCATGTTATACAGATTTTTGCAGGAAACTACCTCAGTGGATTCATTCCTAATGAACTGGGATCCTTTCGCAAAATCTGTAAGGACTAAGCATTTCTAAATTGTCAACTTTGTGCATAGTTGCAATCCTAGATTTTTAGAATTTGTTTGTTGTCTTGCTATGAAAATCGGCTTGTTGCCACTTGGATTTATTTAGAATGTTGGTTGTTGTCTTGTTTTGAAAATAGTACAATCTAGTGTTGGATTAACTTTCTTATGATTTTTAGATGCAGAAATTGAGGGAAGGGGTTAATTCAAACAATGAAACACGTGCCACATTCCATCAACGAGACCAACCTCAAACACAACCACCAATAATGTTTCAACAGATCCAAAACCAATGTCAGTTTAGACATATGATACAAAATCTTACCATCCAGGGGAACACAGTGCATATTAGACAACCACCAGGAAGAACTATATCAAGGTCTCAACTTGAAGCTGCAAAGAGATCCAAGACTAGAAAGCGGGATTAGGTGTATTGGTGATTGGTGTTTTTAGTCTGATTTTAGACTTCTTTGATTTTGTTTGGCACATTGCAGAACACTTTATTCTATCTTGTCATGACTTGACACTGAACTTATAAGCTAAAAAAGTTGCATGTTGTGATGACAGGAATATGTTTATTGAGATTGTTTTTCTCTCAAATGTTATTTTTGCAAATAATCGTAATTTAATTATCAATACTTTAAATTTTGATGTTTTCCGACCTAAAATAATATAAAAAAGTTGAAAACACAAAAAATAGTAAATAGATTAATAAAATCACGTCTTAAAGGTATCTAAGGATATAATAAAAAGATTTTTTCAAAATAAACTTACCCAAAAAAAATAAAGTAGAATCACAAAGCTAAAAATCAAATACGATCAAAATTTATAATTCAAAATTTTTATGAACAGAAATTTAATAAAAAAGAAAAGTAGATATAAAATGTAATTTATAAAATACAAATATTATTTTTATTAAACGGGCCAATATTGGATTTGTTTCAACTTGATGGGTTAAAATTGGACTTGATTAATATAACATACTAAATATGATATAAATGTCAATATAATGGACTGAAATTGATGATTCACGACATAATGAGCCAAAATCTAACTTCAACCCAAAATCTGAAATTCTTAATGTTACACATTTTTTTTTAAATCAGCGCGTGTTTGCACTCTCCAACAGGCCAAAATTGATAAAGTTGGTCGAATTTTTGAAATCGAGCCAAAATCTGACTTTTTGCCAACCTACATACTAAAATTAAACCGAAACAACGTAAAAGGCCAAACCCCAAAAACAGTCATAAAGGGGCCAATTTTGATTTTTTTCAGAGCACCAGACATCGCGCAAGTGACGGAGATTTGCTTCTGCTACCATCGATTTCTCCTCTCTCCTCAACGCTAGGTAATCCATGAACCCATCTTCGTTCTTTTTGCGCGAGTAATCGTGAGATGTAGGCTAGGCATAGCTTAATTAGGATTAGACATAACCCTAATTATTCTTGAGCTAAATCAGCGGCGCGCCTCTCCAATTATCGAAAACACTCACGCTGATAATTCTCGTTCTCTCTCTTCAACTTCCTCCACAAGAACATCAAGATACAATCAATGTACATAACGAACATAGTCATAATTATGTGAATTACTTGCTTAAAAGCTAGAATTTAATTTATTTTCGTGTTCCTTTTAATTTGATGTCACGTGTTTGCAAATGAGTGTATTAGGGTTTTTGGGTATATGGGAGTGTTGGTGACATTTAGTTTTTGGTTTTACTATTTGGGATCTTCAGTTAGTCATTGGATTATTACATTGGTTTTTGCTTGAGTTCTTGTATAAATGAAGTGTTGTTTCGGGTGCTGCTTTGTGTGAGTTTATATCAATACGCAGGAGCTAGATATGAGCAGTATAGCTAATAACAGGGGCCTCCTAGGACAATACAAAACAGTGTATGTACCAAAAGGTTGCGTTCTATGGACTGGTGAATTGGATATTTGGTGAATGAGACAATTTATATCTTCTATGGCTACGCTTATTCCCTTAGCTTTTATGCTCAAACGGTTTTCTTAAGTGGTAACGGATTGGAAGCATTTGTTTGATTTGGTCCCTGCATAAAGTAAATTTGAGTTTTGGATGGCTCATAAGTTATTGCGTCTGTGGTTTATGTGGTTCTCCCATTTTCAGCTCTAACTCATGACCATTCAACTTGTGGCAGGTTGAGCAATCTTGCGCTTGGTAAAAAAACATGAATTATACAGCAATTGACACTTTTTATCTGACAGAAGAACAGCTGAAGAACTCACCATCTCGTGAACATGGCATTGATGAGGCTATGGAAATTACACTTAGAATCTATGGTTGTGACCTCATACAAGAGAGTGGTATATTGCTAAAGTTGTATCCTATTTCTATGCATCTTACTTTATTTGTGTCCTTTTGATTATAATTTTCTGTTTCTACAACATGTTGGAGAGCAATATTTTTCGGTATTCAAAACTACAAAAAGTAAAGGATTAAAGTGATTGTGGAGTCATCTTTTTGTATGACAGTCATATTTTCCTCTATATTGGCTTTCTTTTTTCCTTATCAATGATCAGACCTCAAGCTGTCATGGCAACTGGGCAAGTCCTATTTCACCGATTCTACTGCAAGAAATCATTTGCTCGTTTTACTGTGAAGGTATTACTTCTTGTACTATCATTACCACATTTTATATTTGGACATTATAATCTTTTACTCTGTGGTGACGTGGATACATTCTGCTTACTTGTAGAGGGTTGCAGCAAGTTGTGTTTGGCTTGCATCAAAACTTGAGGAAAGTCCTAGGAAAGCAAGGCAGGTACTGATTGTCTTTCACAGGATGGAATGCAGGAGAGAAAACTTACCAGTACAACATTTGGACACATCTTCCAAGGTTAGCTATAGAGATTACTGCTATCTTATAAGATGCATGTTACCATACTTTGATTCCATCATTCTTTGTCTTGCTCAATTATTCTTATCTCAAATATTTAGTTACCACAGACTAGAGTTGATTATACCGTTTCGTCCTGCATAGGGTGAGGTTGATTCGTGTCTTTTGCCCTCTAACAGAGATATGTCGATCTGAAGGCGGATTTGATCAGAACTGAAAGGCATATTCTCAAAGAGATGGCTTTCATCTGCCATGTTGAGCATCCTCATAAATTTATATCAAATTACCTTGCTACATTGGAAATTCCCCCAGAACTCAGACAAGAAGCTTGGAATCTTGCGAATGACAGGTGTGTTGTCATAACCGTCTATCACTCGTTTGGCTGAAACATTTCTGCTATTTGTTCTGTAGTCTTGTGTACAACTTAGTAGGTTTAGATTCTATATCCATTCTCTGACGTTGCAATTTTAGTTCGGATGTATTCATATAGATGTGTTGGACTAGTAAGAGTTTCATTCAACTCAGTTTCTAACCTAGGTCTCTTGTACTTCTTACAAACAGTTTGCGCACAACTTTGTGTGTGCGGTTCAAAAGTGAAGTTGTGGCCTGCGGCGTTGTATACGCTGCAGCTCGCAGAGCTCAAGTGCCACTACCCGAGAATCCTCCTTGGTGGAAAGCATTTGATGCTGACAAATCTGGAATAGACACAGTTTGCAGAGTTTTAGCACATCTATACAGTCTACCGAAGGCCCAGTATGTACCTGTTTGTAAAGAAGGGGGTTCATTCGCCACATCAAATCGATCGTGGGATCTACCAACAGCTCCAAAGGTAAAAACCATATTCTTGTTCAACTTGTTTCGGTTTCTTATGGCTAGCCAGTTTGTTAATCCACACACATGCTGATAGCATTCTTGTAATAGGATGGTCCCTTAGGAGGAGCAGCCACAAATGAAGATCCTGAAAAGGCTTCCACTACTTCTAACCCAGAAGCCGGTAAGGACGAACTAGTTAAAGCTGCTCTCGACAAATTGAATGAATCAAACGATGGTAAAAGCACGACAACTGGCGACGAGTCAAGAGAGGAAGCTGAAGCTAAATCTGCATCCGATACTAAGAAAGATACCGGTGGAGAAAGGATGAAGGAGAGGGAAAGAGAAAGAGAAAGAGAGAGGACTAGGGGCAGAGACCACAATAGAGGGCGGGGACGGGAAGACTACGAAAGGGGCCGAGACAAGGCCAAGGACCGGGTTCATCGTTCAAGGGACAAAGCGAAAGACTCTGGGCGCATGGAGAAGTCGAAACATCATTCCTCTCGCGAACGCGACCACTATTCGTCAAAAGAGAATCGCCGTAAGCACCATTCTTATGCTTGACTAATTGACTTGATAACAAGAAGACAAGGGTAAAAGAGACCTCTACCTGTAGCTATGTAGCTCAAGATGATGTTTTTTATCTTTCCCTGTCATGGCCGTTGTTTTGAATCTTTGACTGTGTACTTATTCAACTGAGCTCAATGGAAGCATCAACATATTCTACATTTGATCTTATATATTTCTTTTCAAATCGTCAATTATGAGCACGAATAAATTGTTGGTGAGCTCTCTTACTTTAGGCTTAATTGTTAAACCTACTTGTATGGAATTTGCTACGATACCTTTACCGAAATAATGGAATTTACCCAAAAACGATAACTGAAATACAAAGATAACCAAAGACTACCCAGGATTAAACAAAAGATTAGATTGACCGAACGAGATACGAACAAGAACCGAGCCCCTTTCGATAGTAGGGCAACACTCCAGAGCCAAATTGTTTCTACACAAAATACTTACTGCCTAATTACTAAGAGCATTCTCTTATAAATACCCTTCTTCCTACTGCCAACACATATAAACGGGATCACTGGCCCATCAAAAATGATCACAAAAGGGTAGGGAAGTCCAACTAATACAAGAAGCAAACCAACCAGATAATCATAAGTATGCATCACAACAGAATTTCTCTAGAAACAACCTATGTAATTGTTAAAAGTCAGCAGTTTTAAATTGCTTTTTCAACAACACTCAATAACCATTTGCAAATTAAGCTAGAAGTTCAGGGGACTTTGAATACATTTATGAATAACATTAACTAGGTGGAATGTAAACTAAAACAAGTCAGCACCAGAATTATGGCATGCAACAGAAGTTGAAGACATGAAGATACCTGCCACTTAACCTTCAAATATTAGCTCATTAACTTTACAGTGGAGCCAAGGAACTGGTAATATGTCAAAGAGAAACACACAAAACCCAGAGATGGCTAGCTGCATAAATCTTTACCAGCCTCAGTAAACAAATCTGATATGGGGGAGACCACGCTATTACATCAACTTGTATCCTTCCTAACAGCATTCACTCTCGGAGATCGCCGGAGTTTCGAGTCCCCTACCAAATTCGCCACCTTTTGAGGAGTAGAGTTAATAGATGCCTTACTAGGGAAACACAAGCCGTCCGGCTTCATAGGCAGGGCAGCAGGATCAAGTTCAAATGAATCAATTGGCACTCCTTCTCTTTCAGCTCCACTCATCTTGAAACTGGGAATGCAGTGGGAGAATTTGTACAGCTCCAAGGGCCCTATTACAAATGAAGTGGCTTCACTCCTCTGGAACAGGCTCACAAATCCAGCAACCTTCTCCAAGTAACAAACTTTAATGCCAAGATCTGAAGCAAAATCTGAGACCACCTCCACAACTTCGTATCTGAAATCCTTATGTTGCTTCGGTTTGGAGCTCCAGCTGATGTCCCAGTCATTGAAAAGAGCCCAAACTTCACCAACTCTTGGGTATATGAAATGGGAGCCTTT
Organism: Lavandula angustifolia; assembly: GCA_028984105.1. NCBI lineage: Eukaryota > Viridiplantae > Streptophyta > Magnoliopsida > Lamiales > Lamiaceae > Lavandula > Lavandula angustifolia. The sequence continues at coordinate 14,922,901 of CM054821.1, read as the reverse complement.
CTTCTTGCCAGCTTGGCAGAGGACTCGATGAGAGAAAGACAAGCATCCTGATACCTTTTCGGGTCTACCAACAACTTTGAAATTTCCACAACCAACGGGCAACCCCTCATCCACCCAGCTCTCATAAGAATCGTCTATGGGAACAGCTTCGAGCCATTTGAAATGCAATTCGAATGGAGAAGCAAATACCTTGGTTACCTTGGCGTAGTATCTTGGCATGCCATCAAATGTGTTGTCGTAACAAGCCCAGAACTGATTCACACAAAAAACGGTTTCATCGCGCAACTTATCAAAATCACTGAAATCTGGATCTGGACAATCATAGCAGCGTGAATCCGAGTTTGTACTAGAAGATAATTCTAGGTCGGAATCACTTTTGAGTTCAGCTGTATCAGCAGCAGTACCGGAATTACCACCACCTACTCCTTTCATCTTGGATTCTTTACCAGAGACCTCATTCTTGTCTTTCGAGCCTTCTTGGGATTGAGCTGATGCCGTTTCTTTATTTCCAGAATTAGGATCTGGAGGTGTAGGGAAACTACTTTGATCGCCATGTGTAGTTTTTGCCTCTTTGGTTGATTGTGCTTTCTTGAGAGGCCTAGCATGATCATCTTCATCAGTTTCCTTGTAAGACATATGGTGCTTTCTCCGTGATCTACGTGAGAAATGAGAGAGCTTAACTTTAAGCTCCGGATCTTCCATATCAGTATCTACAGTCTTCGAATTCTCAGCAGCACTAGCTACCTTGATACTTTCAGAACCACATCCTTTCTGGAAACTTGGTTGTGATTGATCAGCTTTCTTGTTGGCAGTCCCTCGTGATCCAGCACGTGACGTTACAGGTACTTTGGCATTTTGCCCACCAATTCCAGACTTTGCCTGATTACTAACAACTTTCTCTTTAGAAACAGCAGGTCGAGACATGTCTGGTTTTGATGGCATATTTGGAGCATTTTGAGCACTCCACTCCTGTGCCACAAAAGCCTTTCTGCATGTAGGGCACTGCAAAAAATTGTTGATAAATTGTCTATGATACTGGTGAACACCTTTGCAGAAAGGACAACATGTCTGGAAAACCACAGGGGTAGGCTTAGGTGCTTGATATTGATTCTCCCTGCTAAAACCATTAGAAGCATGAAAGCTTTGAGCACCAAATTGCTTATTAAGCTGAGAGCTTCTATTTACTTGATGAGGGTTTGCTGGAGGAAATTTTTCAAAACCCCTAATCTTACTGTCATATATAGACTTCTTCATCTGGTCTGAAAGCAATGCATTCGCTTCACAAATCAACTTGAAAGCCCCCTCAGCACCAGGAAATCGATTCTTATCAGGGTGGAGAATAAGTGCTAGCCGGCGATATTGTTTCTTGATTGTTGCTTGATCAGCCAGCTTCTCTACTTGAAGGACTGCATACCAATTATTTTCAGATCCGGGAAGCTTACTTTGAGCCGAGCAGTGCACATCACATATGGTGAGCATCTGGGTTATGTTGTCAAGTTCAGGGTAGAGTTTTTGTGCTTTCAAGGCAATCTTTTTGGCACCTTCAAAGTCATTACTTTGCATCTTTTTTTCTGCAATTTCCTTGGCCCTTATTGCCTCATCTTTGTTGCACTCCATTGCAAAATTAACAAGTACCCAAATTCCTCAGCAATCTACCTAATTACACCAAACATATATATTTCAATTTTCCACTTCTACAAACATATTGGCAGTTACATTATACATAAAACTTGAAAGCTGCTAATAATTCCAGTAACTATTCTAATTCCACAGAAATAGCCAATTGCTTTATAATACAAACATGAAGCAGAACCAACACTCCTTGTACCCAATAATAAGAAAATTGAAACTGCAACATTAACAATACTCAATAAATGTATAGACAAACACAGCAAGCTCAGTTCGAAGAGTAATATTATCACCTTGAGATGTGGAAGCTGGTATGAGAGGATGGACCAGGCCCTGAGGAGCGGTTGGCCATCATAAGAACTTGTATCCAAACAGCAAAGGATCAAGAAGCTCATACACAACCAGAGATTTAACTGCAGTTGATAAGCCTGATCAAAGTAACAAAGATGCAATCAATAGGAAAACTATCACAATGTGAAGCACCACACAACTTCATCTTTAATTTGGGATAAGATTTCCATTAATCAAACAAAAAAAAATCACTATTTCAGAGCTTATATTATTCATCTAATTTCCTGAATCACAATAAAATGCAAAAAATAACAGTAGAATCAGGCTCCACAATCAATAACTGCACGCATAAGGAAAAACTTGCGTAACTGCGAAAAAACCCTAGAAACGACTCGAAACAAGAAACGAAGAATTGCGCACAGGACCGTGCAATACAGACAAGAAAACCAAATATTTCAACACTTAGATCTCAAGATTAAATCAGAATGCAACGGAATATTCAACAAATCTCACACACGCAGGCATGTAACGTACCTTGTCTCAATCCAGACAAAAGAGACGGAGAAAGATAAAGAAGAGAGAGAGTGTGTGCTCTGCCGACCGTCAGAAAATGCAAGTGAGTGTAGTGTTTAAATCGATTTTTGCTGCAGATGAGAGGGAAAGAAATGGAGGGAAAAGGAAAGTGAAATTTTAGAGAGACTTCTCAATTCCCCTGAAAATTCCAATTGCCACATACACTATTCAGAGTGGATGCCATTAGCAACTTGCAGCAATGAGGGTTTACGGTTATTCAAAATTATATGGAAGTTTCTAGAATATGGGCTTGGACTAACCAAATTTGATTATGTTGGCCCAATGGGCTTTGGATGTCAAAGTTTTCATGATATTTTACTCCCTCAGTCTATTAATATCATCTTATTTTCCTTTTCGAGTCGTTCTAATAACATTGTCATATTTTCTTTAATAGCAATAAATATTTACATTAAATAATAAGGTGGACCCTTCATTACTCACTACACATTCCACATTCTTGTACATCATCTATCTCCAAAAGTTTATCACACACGATTTCGTTCTATTATGAACTCAGAAAATTATGATTTTTAAATTTTGGAAACTTTAGATTATTTATTTAATTACAACATATTTTTAAATTTTGAAAACTTTAGATTATTTATTTTAATTACAACATGGAAAAAAAATCGGAAAAAAAAATCAATTGCCTCAATTATGGCTTAATAAAATTTGGATAAATTATCATTTTTTTCCCCAACCATTTCTTGAAAACTATGTTAATTTATTAATACAATTAAAACACGTAAAATATACAAATAAATCAATTTACTTAGTCTCTGTGCCGAAAAAAAACAGACGATATTACGGGACGGAGGAAGTATCAATTTAAAACTCGACAAGACCATCTCCACTAGTACGCTATTCTACCGTTTTCCGCAATTATGGAGTGTGTAGAGCAGTTAAAATAGATCTCATAGGGGTGGAAAAATGTATACTACATACCATACCGAGGTCTAAGGGTACAACAAAAGTATCAATTTTCAAATACCATAGTATGTCGAATATGCAATACCCCTTCCGTCTCATTCTTGTCTTGCTTTTTTTTTTTTGAGTTGTCTCATTCTAAAAATGACAAATTTTCTATATACAATTAACCACTCTACTTTTATGGAATTCATCCATTCACTCACAACTAAAAACTCTTCTTAATATACGTGCCGAAAAGAAAGAAGACAAGATCAATGGGATGGAGAGAGTATATCTTAAGGACGGGATATCTTGAAATTCTGGCATGAAACCGCATACCTTGAAGATGGTATATTGTGAAACAGCAGTATACCAAAAAATGATACTCCTTCTGGCTTAAAATTCTTGTCCACTTTTGTGGCGACGTGGTTTTTTGAGAGAGTTGTTAGTTGTATGTAGAGTGGTATAAAATTGTGGATCCTACAAAAAAAATTATGTGTAGTAATTTACCAAAAAAGAAAAGTGGACAAGAATTTGAAGACAGTCTAATATAGTATAGTGGACAAAAATTTTGGAATGGAGGAAGTACATTATAAGATTTTGATACCGAAACTTCGCTATACTATAGTGAGCTATATAAATGAAATTCTTCATACTGTAATTTCCAATATAAATATATTATATGGTATGACAAAAATTAAATGGTATATAGCATACCTATCCTAATTAAAACAACTTAACTCTAAGCATGTGATGGAGACTGGAAACAAATTAGACAAGTGAAATAGACCTCAAAAACTCAAACTATAAAGGGGTAATGATCAATAAAGTAGGAACTTTTTAAATTTTGCAATTTTAACATGAACTTTTAAATTTGGTAAATTAAAGCACAAAGTTTCATTTTTTTACAATTCGAAACACGCTTTGATTCCCAAAATGGACTTGAAACTATGTTTCATTATGTTGGCCCAATGGGGCCTTTCAAGATATTTTATCAATATATAAAATTTGATAAGATCACCTCCAATATGTAGTATTCTACCTTTACAATATATGTTTAAATAGAATACAGACATATTATGTATAAATATTTTATAGATGAATGATGGAGAATCTTTGGGATTGATGTTCCTTCTTTGTAAAAGACTTGTTACGAGAATCTTGAGTCAAACCTCATCTTTATTATGGATGTGAATGTAATTTGAGTGTCTTTGAGCGTATTTATAGGAAAAAGAGCAATATGTTGGAGCATCAAAGGCTAAATGATATTGTATTTGTTTATTATAATTTGCATCTACGAATCGTAAGGCTAGTTCTATTTTACGTGAAAAAGAGGAATATGTTGGAGCATCAAAGGCTAGTTCTATTTTATGTGAAAATTACTTAACTTACTAATAATTTTTGTGTTGTGAGAAGAAATCAACTAGATCATATGATCCAATCAATTATAAATGTATAGGTGACTAGGTAGTGTAAGAAGAGTTAAGTTGAGAACTTGATGCCAGTTAGCTCGATAATATCATTTTTCCTAATGTAGAAAGTTTACAACCACGTATATGTTCACTTTTCATATGAATAATATTGTTAGTGTTTTAAAAACATTTATAATATCTTGTGTTATATATATATTTGTAGGTGTTGAAGATGTCGACACGAATATGATTGATGAAACATGTAAGATATTCAGATACTTATGAATTTGATGATTGGAGAGTGATGGAGAATAGAAGTCTTTTTTCTCTTTTTTCGATAAGTTTATTGTTTATAGCATTCTATAGATATTTTGCATATTTCACATAAACTTTTATCATCATTCTTGTTTTGAAGTTTTAATATGGATAATGCTAGGTTGATTTTTTTATCTTAAATGTCCTCAATCATAATTTATATATTTTGAAGTTATATTTAATAATCATCATTTTTAATGGTATGATTTCTTTATATAATTAACACCGGGTCAATCTACGAGTTTGAACCGATTGATCCACTAAATTTTATTTTTTACGTCGATGGCCGGAGTAGGTCTGGGAACAACGGTCGCAATTAATTTACTCCTTGTAAAATACATATATAAGATGTAGAGTAATGTTAACCTAAACACTTTACGTGTATACTTGCTTCGAAATCACATAAGCATACCGACAACATATAACTTATTTCTCATTTCTATATATGAGTAGTTGATCAAGGGTTCAATCACGAACATATATAACCCATTAGAGTATATTTAGAAACAATAATCACGAACATATAACCCATTAGAGTATATTTAGAAAACTAGACAAAATTTGCAATGCCCCTACAGCCCTACTACAACAATTCACTGAAACCAGGATCCTTGCTTGTTTTGATTTTTATTTTCCGAGTCAAGGCAGGGGCTACGGATTTCTACTCGCGAAACAATTTTGTCGGGACGAATATCCCTACCTCACGCTAGCTTTTCGGTTCATCAAGTCATGGTAGTACAGCAACACGCACATAGGTTGGCCAAAGATACAGAAGAAGCACCAAAACATCATATTGCCCACCTGGAGAGAAATACACTCAAATTACATTTATGGATGTAAAGAGATAAAGAAGATATCAATGCAACAAGATGCATAAGAAAGTCGATTGCATCAACGGATCGGACAGGAAACATTTTTGGAGCAACAAAACAAATAACTATGATACATCCGTCTCACAATTAGTGAATATCCTTTGAAGGAAAATGTTAAAAATAACCTTAGACATGTTATCTTTATTAAGATGATTTTGACACCAGATAAACTAATTACTTGCATTTGCTCTTAACTAGAAGTTCTGCCAGCAATGAAGAGAAAAATTATTAACTCCTAATATGGTTTGTAAAACACATTAACTACATTCATATGGAGGGAGCTATTCATAAGGCCAATCAATTCACGGTCAAAAGTGATGAAAAAAGCAATACAGATGCACATAGTAATGATCTCAATTCGAGGTAAAGTGAAGAAATTGATTGACAAAATAAATGTGAAAGGAAGAGGAAGCCCACCATTGAGTTTTTGAACTTGTTTTGCAAGTAATTAGTCACAATTACAAGAGGAACCTGTTCAAATACAAAAGTAAGAAACTGGGTTAGAACTCATCCTTCACTAACAAAACTATATCTCTCACTTTATTCATTAAATCAACGCAGTGTTCGTGTAAGACTTCTCATTCTGTCTGTAATAAAATAATTGTAGAGTAATTTTAATGGGCCGTGGTTGTACATAACATAAATAACCATACAAGTTTCTTCTGCTTTCTCTCTCTCTTTTTTTTTTTTTAATTTTTTTCTCATATCAAAATTCAACATGATAACAACGCCGATTGATCTTGACAACATAGCAATACATATAAAAACCCATATTGAAAATGTTCATCCAGTGCACCCTTTATATACTGAAAATAAATGCGATTTTTTGTCAAAAGTTTACAACTGAGCATATTCCTGGATCTAGTGTTGATGTGGTCCTGGTGATTTACATTTAGAAAGAAATACATGTACTGTAGCCCTATTGGACATTTTGAACCTGAAGGTAAGCATTACTAAATCAATTATTTATTCATGTAAACAGCACAAACTATCTTCAAAGAATGGTGTCATATCATACTTGGTACTCAAATTTACAGTAAGTGTAAAACGTCACACCTGAAGCATGATACCGGAGAACGCCCAAAACTTGAATATGTGGCAAGGGACGGCAACACACAGCTGTTAATACAACCCACAGTTATGTAATTAAAAGCTAGCGTCAAAAGTAAGGATTTCTGAGTTCCACATAAAGTAATCAACCACGAGACACCATACCTCATGAAAAATTGCAGACACAAGAAATGCAATCAAAACGGCTACTATCTGCATTAGAAACCAAGAAACATTTAACTCATTATATAGAGAGACAAGGAAGCAGAAATGTGCTCATCATAGATCGCTTGCAGCCTGGTGGATCAATCTAGCAATATAAATTCATTTTCAACTAAATGACATTAGAGAAAGAATTACGACCATACAAGTGGATGCAAGTTAGCTTCAAACATATGAATAGCCACTGCCACAGCATAGGAATTGAAGCTGATATCTAATGAGTCTCAATCAGAACTCAATCAAGACATAATTTAGAGGCTCTGATGTCAAAATGTATATTGGAAAACAAACAATGTGATGCTGAAAACTGTGGAGAGTAAAGTTCAACGAGAATGAACTGCCCAAGACCGAAAAACCACCACATGCATTCATAGATATTCATTTTGCCAACACCTTAGTTAAAAGGAAGTACCTTTGGTAAACCATTTTGTAAACATGGGCAGTATATATGCCGAACCATCCATTTATGGACAGGCTGAAACAAAAAAAGAATGAGAAATATAAATAAGTGGAAGTGGAAGTCAGCAACTGCAGTAAACCAGTAGACAAAGAAATGGTAGCAAAAGCAAATTATGTAAACTCTGATTACGAACTGTATTATATTTCTATTTATTCCCCCAAATTAAAAACTACTAATACCAACTTGCAAACACAAATAGTTTGATATGTATTGGGGAACATAGAAACCATTAGAGATACCAACTGGCAAAAGTTACAAGGTGAACAAACATTATCTGAATGGAAATAAGTACTTAGGAAATGCCAAGACAAGAAAATCAGATCATTCAGAGTTCTGATTCTACCACCACTGAGTTTTAGAAAGCTTCAATATAAACCTAAACCTCTAAAGATGACTTGGGTTAATGGATTCAATAGTCTCTTCTAATAAATCAAAATATGAATAACTTAAAACTCACCATATTCCACATTCTCCAGTACTGATGACAGCAGCAACATTTTCCATCAATACATAGTAAGAATATATAAGATTTGTCAGTCATAATTATGTTCTAATAGAGATATAATTAGCAAAGAGACAACATCACAGTATCCTACCTCCTCGACTGTCCTTGCATTCCACCAATCCTTATAAAACTCACGGTCACCAAAGCACAGAAGTTCAGCAAGTATATTTAGCCTATATCATAGCACTGCATGTAAGTATACGATCAGAGCGATGCTATTACAAGGACACACCAAGTATAAGTGGTGAACTTAGTTCCTTTTCATATAGAGGATTCAAAAGACGGAAAAGAAAACTCAGTCTTATCTATTCTACCTGAAGATCCTACACCAAGAAGGTATCTTAAAATAAGCTCCAACCAAAATTAATACGAGCAAGTAGATATTATAATTGTGCCTTTTTCTCCCCTCTTTTTTTTGGCTCCAAGTCTGGACCAGCCAATAAAAAATCAAGTTGAACCATCTGACCAGAATTAAGCCACCGGGACGAATATCAGACTTTGTCTGAATTATTCTTATGAAGGCAAAGCAAAATGAAGGTCTGCACTCAGTCTTAACCCGAGAAAACCAATTTCATAAGGTCAGATGGTGAGACCTCCTAAACTCATATAACAGTGATCAACTTCGGTTTGCTGAGATAAATTTACATATTTGGTGTTCCATAGCTGTTGCTTATTTGGGTTGCATAGGGTTCAAGGATTTTAAGCGCCGAAAATTGGATGATTTCATCTTATAAAAATTTGAATCAAAATTGAATATGAATATTTTGGTGTGTCCTGTATCCATGACTTAAATTCTTCATGTACTATATCTTTTTGAAGAGTTATATGCTGTAGCACAACCCTAAATCCAAAGCATGCCAGATATTATTAGAATCCACAGGGCTTCCTGGCAGTCCACAACACATGGCCATTTATATAAATAGCAATATCTAAATGAACAAAGTTTAAAAGCAGAAAAGATACAGCTAATAAATGCAAAAATAATTATGGAAAGCGTAAAGCAAATTAATCAATCATGAAAATTTGACAATTATTATATCCCATAAACTTGAGAAAGAAAATACATACCAGAGGTGGAAAAAACAATAAAACATGCAGAGCCACACATATAAATTTGGAACTGAAAGCTTCAAGACCCTCTCAATGGCATATAAAAGGTTTCCTTTCAGAGGATGTTGAGAATTTTGAACAATCGGGTTTATATACTGCATAAAAAGGAATAATATCAAGCCAAGTTTCACATTTAAAAAGGTAAATCATCACAATTTTAATGAGAAAGAAAGGAGAATACCTGTTCTATAATAAATCCCATGAATCCTGTGAATATTACCAGCTTAATGAGTTGTCTTACTACCCAACCCTTCCGAATACAAGCTGTTCGAGGGTAGCTTGGCTGTATAGAATAGAATTTCACTTAATAGAGGCAGAACAGATGAGCTATAAAAAGACAGAACGATGATAAGTTTGCACCAATTACTAGATCAAATAAAACCCAAAATTTAAATAAAATAACTCAGAGAATACAAGCACTTTTCCGTTGCAACACTTGTACACTCAACAGATTACAATTCCAAATGGTATTCAATTACCATGTTGATTGAATATGCACTCTATCCAAATGGAATTCACTCACCATGTTGATTAATGAAACAATACTCCTAAGTAACACTACAGGCATAACTGTGTTTAGAAGTTACATACAAAGCATAGAAGATAAATGTACAAAGAGAACTGTGAATGGCAGCAAACATCTGAACACCTTGCAAATTGTATTGAGTTGTAAGGGCCTAGAACTTAGCAAGAATATCTCATAAGTAAAGAGTAAGTTTTGTATGCAAAACAAATATGAGTTTTTACTGCAATCGATCATCTTGCATGCAAACACATACCTTCCAATCTGATGTCATTAAATTTGATTATTACAACAAAGACAGGCACATGTTCACTGATCAACAGATTGCAAGAGCATACCTGGTAACACAGTGTCGGAGCAACCATGAAATATGCCAGACTCTTAAAGCTAACATCGTAAGAGTACTTGAGGTTCCAGTACCTGGATACAGCTTCCCACTGACATCATATGGTAAACTTCTCAGAAGAAAATACTCAAGCTTGGCTCCGTCTTTAAGAAGAAGATTTAAGGAAAAAAAAGACAGATTATCATACTATTGCATCCATGCTGGGAGAAAGTGCGTTTTTTCGGGGGTTCATCATTTCGGGGTATTTCTTATTCTCTCTTTTCCATTTTTGTTTGTTTGAATTGAGTGGGTGGGGGAGGAAGGGGCTGATTGATATACAAATAGGAAGTGCAAAAAGAATGACAACTTTTTGTGATATTTACATTTTAGAGTACAGACTGTGGGACCATCTCGTCAGAACAACAAAGTAAAAAGAACCCAACGTGCTTCAATGCAAGTTCGAGTATTTTTTTTTTAAGAACACAAGCGCCGCAAGGACTAGTAACAACTGAGAATCAGAATACTTAGTGTTAAACATTCATATATATCAACGGAAGCCAAAGAGTTGACTAAAAGAAAGTAAAAACAACCTACTTCCTATCAAATCCAATCCGCAGGGGAGATCAGCTTGCACAATCCCATAGAATTCACATGGTCTAATAAGTTTAAGAGGAATATTTAATGAAAGTATATCTTCTCATTACCTTATCAACTGAATTTTCGATTACTCTCAAATCGTAGTTTGTATGTGCGTATGAAACGAGCTTCAACCATACAGTGCAAGCAAACAGCATTAGAGCGACACCTGACAGAACAGCAGAATCACACCTGTGCAGCAACAAAATCAGGAAATCAATATCAGGACTGTACTAACATGACTCAGATGAATGCATTCTCTGAAGAAAAATGCTCAAAGCAACTGTTTCAAGAACCCCTTTCTATAACCATTTTGTAGCAACTCTACCCTTTTGTGCATCTTATGACTTGCAATCAACCGACAGAAGAGACTGGCTCTAACCAAATGTTTGCAACATTCATACTGTTGGCACATTATGGAGTCAGTTAGCTCAAGAGATAAAGGGTAGATGGTGGGGCAGATATTTCATTATCACCTCCAGCAATTGCAATACTAGTATCAACTTGAAATAAAGCTTGAAAAGTTGCATTGTGATGGTAATGTGGAAATTATCATTTTTAATATCAAGTCACAGTTTTCAGGGATGCCCTCCACTTTTCAACTAATACCAACACAGTAATGGGCTAAACTATTTCAAATGATATTGATTAATCACAGAATTTGTTTTAAAGCACTAGTTTGTTTGCTCACAAATTTGACATATACTAGACAAAACAGATCCATAGATATCCAGAATTATTCTGTACTCCTACCTCCAGTCAAATTGAGGAAGAAAGTAATTTTTTAACTTACAAGAACTATTGGCCACCAGCCACCTTAATAGAAGAAAGACAAACAAGGTAATTTCCAACCCAGGTTATGGAAGCCTACTGAAGACAAGAAAGACCACTTAACATCGTGCAGTACTTTCACACGAGAATGCAATTTAGCTAGAATTTGTTATCCATCCTAGTCCAGTTATACTGGTTTGTCACATAAACTTTGACAAATGAAACTTCCTAGTAAATTTATATCGAACTATACAAAATAGATAGGCGGGTAATCAAAGACTAATTGGACCAAACGTAACATATCCCGTTGAATTTAGATGCTCATGGAATCGTTCATGTCTAAACTTGATAGACTCACATGATAATATGAGGATTGCCTCAGATTTTGAAGAAAAAAGAAGGAACAGAGGGAAGTGCCACAAGCAAGATCGGGTAAGCAACTACTTTTTAGTTGTTTCAACATACCTAAGAATGACAACAACTGGAAACAAGATTTCTGCTGTTGTAATTATAACATGGAGAAAGACTGCAACCTGCAAGAGAGAAGATTCAATTTTTGCTTCACTTTCGTATCGATCATTAAGCACAGTGGTCAGAAATCGCAAGTTATGCACATATCATAATAGATTTACTAAAAAGGAAGGCCCATTTAACAATAACTTGAAGCAATATGGAGAAAAGCTCCTTACATAACAATAATGGAATTAGTAAGTAATGCAAAAGAAATTAAAAAAGCTAAATTTGGTAGGTTTTATTATTCTGTATGATAGAGATCTAGCTATCTCTACTAGATGAGCTAAAAACATTAAAAAAAGTAATAAGTAATTGTATCAAAATTTCAAGAGCAATAGTCCATAATGAAACCTATACAGTGAATACCACATATTGACTCAATTGAGATTGTCAGTTCAGCACAAGAAGAATGTTTTCAACAGCAGCCAAGGTAAGAAAAGATAGAGTAAAAAGCTTACCATTATCAGCAAAATAAATAGTAAACGAAAGATCAACAATATTCATAACATTTTCCAAGTACGAAAGCTTCCATCTCTGTTGGATCTCAACTAGAGTATTGAGTAACTGAAATGTAAGTTTTTTTTTTATTTATATAGTGATGACAGACACAATCATGCGAAGGTCTGCTGTATGTAAGGTGCAAAATTCAGTGTGCAAAGTGCATCCTTTTAGAAAATTAAAGAGAGGAAAGATCGGACAAATCTAGTCATCTACATGAGAATGTTAAACAGAAAAGGGGAAAGAAAGAAGGAATTGACATTTACTTACCCACTCAGGTATATACTTTAATTTCACCAACTTCTCGACAAGAAATGCAGCAAGTGCAAAAACTGGAAGACTAAGACTGGACAATGAAAAGAGCTACCATTAGGATCAATTTTATCGGAAGTTCATAAACTTCAATAACAGGGTTGAATACGTAATTACCAACACATTAGCAGTGGCCAATCCCTGAGCGATGTTGAACTAAACCAAAATCCTGCTTTGATGAGCCACCCATACTGAAATTCAAACAGGATTAGATAATAGAGTGAAAAGAAGTAATTACATATTTAAAACTTGACTACTTGAAATGAGAGGACCAACATCCTTCATGAAAAAAATTGACGAACTTCTATCATTAACTAGTGACTATAGCAGCTAGAGAATGTATGATAACTAAGCAATAACCTGCTAATAATGACAACAGCGTGAATGACACACCTTCATTAGATTCTCAATTATAAGTCTGCTATTTACAGCAACAAGCACCACTATACAAAGGTTGAAGAGACCTGCATGGCTCTGCAACAAGATCGAGAAAAACATAATTGAACATCTAGAAAGTGTTTCAGAAACTAAAAATTCAACAAAAATTGCAAACTATAGTAATTAACCTAATCAAGTTCCAATCCTAACCTGAAAATACCAAAAATATGGCATCATATCTAAAAAAACTATATACTCCCTCCGTCCCGCTTGACTTGTCTTGTTTTCCTTTTTGGGTTGTCCTGCTTGACTTGTCTTTTTTCTTAAAATGAAAAATAATTACTACACAAACTCCCACTTTTTCTTTGTGGGGTCTACCTCTCTACACACAATCACTCGCTCATCTACACACAACCATCCACTCATCTTAGTCTCCGTGCCAAAAAGAAACAAGACAAGTCGGGCGGGACACAGGGAGTATAATTTTTACAAAAAGGAAAATGGGAAGACGGGAAACAATCTAAAAGCAAGCATTTCAACAAGTTGCCGCGCACTAAGTTCTGATGTCTAGAACCGAGAATTCAAGATTATCAGACGTTGCCCCCTACTGGCAACACCTACTGGCAACATTAATAACAAGTAAGCACAGACAACGTAGAAAGATCCCAATCCAGAATGGGTGCTATATTAAGTTTCAATAAGTTGCTGGATATATGTACTAAATGTCTAAGGATGGAGAGATCAGCCCCAAGTCCAAACATAATGTTAGTTTCAGCAAATTCATCACAATAACCATGCTACTGTTCTTCCATCTTCCCAGTTCTTACTAGTAATAGTTTCAGTAGCACACATAATATGCAAAAAAAGTTCATGATAATTAGCTTAAAAAAGATAGGCTAATGCAACCAAAATTTGCCACCTATTCTTGGTATATTTAACTACAATAGTAGCACCAGGTTATAATCAAATTGCCTTTGAGTGATCAATGACGGAATCGCGACATCTGAGGAATTTACCACCACATAAATATATAATCCTTTAGAGAAATAAGCTTGAGCTCGGGAAATATTAAAATAGTCATGCAAAAATCCGCAACCTACCTGTTTGAAGATAGCGTCGGAGCTGAGAGGACTCTCCTTGTTTTTGCGATGAGCAGGCGCGGCCGGCCTAAACGTGAATTTGACAGCCATGGCATCACTACTTTCACCATTCTCCTTCACTTTCGCCTCCTCCTCTTCCTCCTTACCGTAACTCAACTCCCCCTCCTGCTTCTCATTCGCGGACTCCACCGCCTCGCCGATGAGATTCCCCATCAAATTACCGCCGTTCCGAACAATCTCGGAATCAGTAATTGGGCTCTCGTCCTCCAGGGAGTTGGAATCGGAGTCGACAACGGCGCGCGCACTTTGCCTCCGGCGGAGAATGGTGTGGTGTGAGCTGCCGTTGTCGGCGCTGGACGACGTCGCGCCCCGAATCTCCGGCGAGTCCAAGATCGCCATCACGCGGAAAGCTGAGAATATAATATGAAAATCGAATTCACGAGTTACGGAGATTAAATAGTCTGGTGAAGATGCAGATTTCCACTGATTTATTCAAAACATACTCAACGCGATCATTCCATATATTATTATTAAACTATAATGGTAAATTAACAAAGATTAAAGCGGTTGAAGTAGATGAATCATTTGCAACTATGGAATCCTATTTTAGCCCGTAAAGGCTTAGATAAATACTAATATTCTTTGTCTCCTTGGGATGGCATAATTGGTGAAGGTGGGTGGCCCGAGATCGATAGGTCCTGGGTTCAAATCCCACTAGAATTACTATGTGGAGCCTGTCACTTATTGTATCAAAAAAAATACTAATATTCTTTCCGTCCTCTTATTCATGTTTAGTATTATATTATATAAGAAACTGATGTTTTATTATTTATGTTCATTATTTTAAATAAAAATAAATTATAGTATCATTTTTTTAATTTTATGGTCCCACCATTTTTTAATTTTTTAGATACATGACTTTTTAATTTACATTCAATGTCTTAATCTTAGTGTAGTGGACATAAATAATGGAACAGATGAAGTACATTTTTAATCATAAATTGTTGTAATTATATTGTAGGAAGTATAGAAAATGCATCATACAAAATATGGAATATAGAAGTTTTTCGACTTTAGGTTGACCGGCATTCTAAAAAAGGCAACTCCTCAAGAATATGTTGATTTTGGCATCATTCAATTGTCTATTATAATTATTTTTACGTATTTATTATTTATAAAAGAATAAAACTATGAAATATAAAAACTTTTCGACTTTATGTTGATTTTGGCATCATCTGATTGTCTATTACTACTCCCTCCGCTTTATATGAAGTATCTTATTTTTCTTTTTGAGCTATCCATAAAAAATGTCATATTTTAAAAAAAAAACAAACAAACAATGTATGGACCAAAATTAACAATTCAAAAGTCAAACAATACACACCACATAATATAATGTTTTAAAAAATCTTATTAGAGGACACTTTCTATGGGATGGAGGGAATATTATTTTTACGTATTTATTATTTATAAAATAGAATAAAATTATAAATGGAAATTTAAGTTGTGGGAATACTATAGTTTGTGAGTCACCTTATTTAGAGAAAATTAGGCCAACACACAATAATGTGGTCTTGCTTTAGATCATCATAAAGTGAAAATAAAGAGGAGATCTCTCACCGTCCATTTCTCGAAATAAATTGTAGAGAGAGAAAAACGACGTTAGAAGTAATGATCTCATCACATGTGTTGCATTAATTTCTAAGGGTCTCTAGAAATTAAGAAAATAATATTGTATGGTATATATTATTTGATTTTAAATAAATTGATTTATATTAAAAAAAATTGTCATTTTAAGAAGGATTATTCTCCTCTAAATACATCAAATTTTTTCAAATTCTCTTTTTGCATACGAACTTTCAATTTAACTCATAACTGCATCAACTCTTAATTTGTTTCAAATTGCACACCGATCAAAAATCCGGCGAAACCAAAGTTGAAGTGACATTTTCCGACATGACGTGGCTGCTGACATGTAGGATGAATCATAATCAATCTTATTTGATTTTTCAATAAATACACAAATTCTTTACAATTTCCCTTTTTACACATGGACTTTAAATTTGATTTATTTTTGCACACAATTGATCTATAAATCAATATAAAAATCTAATTAGAAATAAATAATAATTAAAAAAAGATATTCTAAACTTCGATTGTGTGTAAAAATAAATTAAATTTAAAGTTCATGTGCAAAAAATGAAATTGTAAAGAGTTTGTGTTTTTATTGAAAAATCAAATAAGATTGATTATGACTCACCCGACATGTCGGCAACCACGTCATGCCGGAAAATGTCACGTCAACTTTGATTTTGCCGGATTTTTTATCGATGTGCAATTTGAAACAAATCAATAGTTGATGTATGCATGGACTAAATTGAAAGTTCATGTGCAAAATAAGAATTTTAAAAAGTTGGTGTATTTAGAGGAGAATGATCCTTTTAAGAAATGTGATACTCCCTTCATCCCATTATTAGTAGCAAGTTTCTTTTTGGTACGAGAATTAAAAAAATATATGATAAAATATGAGAGAATAGTAGATAATAACGTATAAGAGAGAAGATGAGTGATAATAAAAGAGTATGAGAGAGAAAATGAGAATAAATTATAAAGTAATAAAGTTGAGATAATAAAGTAGGAGATATAAATGAATATAATAATGAGAGTAGATGATAAAATATGAGAGATGCAGTAACTTTTTACGAATTTAGGACGTCACTTATAGTGAGACAACCAAATTGAAAAATGTCGTCACTAATAATGGAACAAAAGGAGTACTTTTTATAATACAGCCTAATTAGAAAATGAGAATGTTTATAATATGACCAAGAAAGCATAATTTGATTGCTTGTGGCAAGGGACGGATTGAGATTACGAGTGAAGCGGACAAAATCGATAAAGCAAAATGATTATCATTTACAAAAATGCATATAAATTGAGTTTGAAGTTTCAATATCATTTGGGGTGGGGACATGGTTGAGAGTTGAATCTAGTGTGCATCAATTTTAGGTAAAAATAACATTATATATTCTCTATTTAGTCTTTTTTAATGACATCATCGTTTAGACCTACAAAAAAGTCCGATAGAAGCCTTTACGACGAGCCTACGACAACCGTTGACGATTCAAACAAATCACGATTTAGTGTTTGTTTTTCATGGGAATTAATATTATTCATGATATATTATGTAGCAATTTTGAACTCAAGATATTAGATATTGCATGTTTCGTTTATCAAAACATCTCAAGTGTGTTGCATATTTTATTTTTTGAATTTTATGCAAATATTAATATTATAATCGATGTGTATTTTTGAATCTGGTCCTATATTAGGGTATATTAGGTAATGGATTAATTAATAGGAATATTCGAATTAATTCATGGGGAAAGAACAAGGACGATACTTGTCATTCCATACCCTACCTAATATACATCGTTTACATCACTGTACTATTTGATTTTTTTTATTAATATAATTTATTAAACTATTACTCCCTCCATTCATTTTATTGGTCTCATTTCTTTTCGATACAAATATTAAAAAAAAAATTTTATGTGTAAAATAGTTGAAAGTTGTAGAGTCGACAAGATATATTAGAGGATTATTTAAATAAAAAAAAAGAAGAAAATAAGACAAATGGAGTGGAAGTCCAAAAAGAAATACAAGACCAATGGAATGGAATGACAACTTGGGTTTGTTTATGTGTTTTGATGATTTAGTCTCAGGAAGAAAAATAAAAACCCGATTTACTGTTTAAAATCTATGTGTTAATACTGTTCCGTATAATGAAAATTATAATGAACATCATCGAAACAAGATTTTTGGAATATAAGATCTGGTCACTAAAAATTGAGTCTTCTTGACCCGGTAAAAATTGATATGATTTCCGGAAAGGAATTGGTCATATGGGCTGCAGCAATATGTACCCCAACAATGATACTAATAATAGTATGCTAATAAAGTTTCATTTATTTATTATTTTATTCCCATGGCCTAATACCGTTGGTAGTACTCGCCACTCGGTGGTGTCTGCACGCATTTCAAAATTGAAAATGCAGATATTTTTTTTTGACCATGATTAGAAAATGATTCTTTCTCATCTTATGAAAAAAAAAATGAAATTATATAATAATAATAAGGGGAGCACATCAGCACAATATTTTTTGGAATGGCTTAGTGATATACTAATTGGTAATTTTTATGATAAAAAAATCCCAAAATTGAACCCACCAGCATTACAATAAAGTGAAATGCAGTTTACTTTATATGATGAAAATGAGAAATTTAGTCAAATTAAAATGATCATTTCGATTATTATACAATTTGTTTATATTTGTTAATAAAATACTGCTGGATTGATATAGGCCCATTAGGTCCAATAGGCAAAAGAGTTGGTTAATGAATGAATTCATTTACTTGGTCTTAAATTCGAATCTCATATTTCGTAATGTATGATGTGTGAGTGAGGAAGTCATATTAGTTTCTTTTAAATGATGAGGGTAACGAATCATAGTAGTAGATTTTGCCATCTAGAGGAGGGGGGTGGGTCATTTAGCATTTTTATAGAAGATTATGTATGTCACAAATTAACTTTAGTATTTACTTAGCATTGTTAACTAGTTTAATTGGATGAACTTCATCTCTACTTGTCTTTTATGATCAAGGTAATCCGTAATCCTAAGTTAATATATTCAACAAAACTCACACATTATATCATCAAAATATAACAGAAGTGATCTATATTATGCATTAATTTTGTCTATCCTGAAAATTAGAATGATCAAGAGGCCGACAATTGTTCACATTAGAAGAAGAAGAAGAAAAAAACGCAGACATTATGCAGCCACACTACAAAATCAAAAACAAATGGAGATGGTGATCAAAATCGAAAAATTAAAATAGGACTATATTGCAAACTTTTCAAATTAGACGGGTATGGAAAGACAATTCTCCTCTATATTTGCGGCCCCAAAACAAGAAAGATGGAACAAATCTACATAGCCGATGCCAATTCCTAACTACGAGTTTACCACTTCGTTTACTCAGTCACCCAGTTCATTCTTCTGCGCTGAAGCCCAGTAGACGATCTGCCATTCTGCTCTCATTGAAACCTCGCTGTTCTAAATGTAAGATATGCTTCCTCTACTTTACGATACACGACTTTTGATCTGAGTTTTGTTTAGGGTTTAATATGATTGGTTGATTTGTTAGAGACTTTTGATGTAGAGGAAGTTAAATTGTTGATAGAATGATTGCAAGTTCTGAAGTTGTGATTAACTTTTTATCAAAAGAATCGAAGATATTGTAGCACTAATTTAGAAGAAACTGTTATGGTTTGTATTTTTGGCTGAAGAACTGTTTGGCTTAAAGTGAGTACCTTTTTACAGTTAATGATTCATGATTCTTTGATTTTTTTTTTAGAGACTTTTGATGTGGAGGAATGTAATTTTTGATAGAATAATCGTAAGTTCTGGAGCTGTGCATAACTTTTTACCAAAGAATGTTAGATATCGAAGTACTGATTTATGAGAAACTGTTATGGTGTTGGTGTAATTTTGGCTAAAGAACTGTTGTAGCCTAAACTGGTTACCTTCTCTACAGTTACTGCAAATGGCTGAAAAGAATTCTTCGGCTGAATCCAACAAAGAAAACTCAGATCAATATTCTGCCGCTCTTTCGCTATCCGGCTTTAAGAACACCCTAGATGACATTGTACAGAAGATTCAAGGATCCGACTCAGTTAACCCGCAGCATAAGTTTTGGGAGACTCAACCAGTGGGGCAATTTAAGGATGTTGGAGATTTGAGTCTGCCCGAGGGTCCGATCGAGCAGCCAACACCGTTATCCGAGGTTAAACAAGAGCCCTATAACCTCCCTGATCTGTATGAGTGGAGTATCTGTGATATCAACTCAGATGAGATTTGCAATGAAGTTTACATTCTGTTGATGAATAACTACGTCGAGGATGATGATAACCTATTCAGATTCAACTACTCGAAGGAGTTTCTCCGGTGGGGTTTGCGCCCTCCCGGTTATTTCCAGAGCTGGCACATAGGTGTTCGAGTAAAGGCCTCAAAGAAACTTGTTGCTTTTATCACTGGTATTCCGGTGAAAATGAAGGTCCGTGGCAAGGTGGTTCAGATGGCCGAGGTTAACTTTCTTTGTGTGCATAAGAAGCTCAGGACTAAGAGGCTTGCTCCGGTTATGATCAAAGAAGTGACGAGGAGAATTCATCTTGAAAATATATGGCAGGCAGCATATACTGCCGGTGTGCTTCTCCCTACACCGGTTGTCACTTGCCAATACTGGCACAGAACTTTGAACCCTAAGAAGCTTATCGATATTGGGTTCTCGAGGCTTGGAGATCGGATGACAATGAGCCGATCAATTAAGCTTTACAGATTGCCAGCTTCAGCAGCAACTCCGGGCTTGAGAAAGATGGAGCTCCGCGATACTCCCTCAGTTACTCGGCTACTGAAGAACTACTTGAGTCGGTTCGTTGTTGCTCCGACCTTCAATGAAGATGAAGTGCAGCACTGGCTTCTCCCTCAAGAGAATGTTGTCGAGAGTTACGTAGTTGAGAGCCCGGAATCTCACGAGATAACGGATTTCTTCAGCTTCTACACGCTCCCTTCCTCCATCCTCAACAACCCGAACTACTCGACTCTCAAGGCAGCTTATTCGTTCTACAATGTGTCGACAAAGACACCGCTGGCGCAGCTGATGCAGGATGCTCTTATCGTCGCGAAACAAATGGATTACGATGTTTTCAACGCACTTGATGTGATGGACAATGATCCTCTCCTGAAGGATCTCAAATTTGGTAGAGGGGATGGTCAGCTGTACTATTATCTGTATAACTATCGGCTGAGAGAGGCGCTGAAGCCGGCGGAGCTTGGGCTTGTGCTGCTCTGAAGAAACAAAGCAGTATGGGTAATTTCTGTTTCTCTCAGGAGCTGTTGCGAATTCTTGGTTATTTGTGTCTTCTTATTGGCTTCAGCAATGAGTTTTGGTTAATAGCATAATATAGGAGTACTTGATTCTGATTGAAAGATTTAGATGCAGGTTGTGAAGCATATTGTTTGTATTTCTTCTGTTTACAGACTGAGCTTACGCCGATCGTATTTGGATTTATTTACAATATTCTCTTCTTAGATCTATTTGGTTATGCTTGCAGTTCTGCTCTCTCGCCGTTGTATTTGATTGCATTCTGTCTTGTATCTTCTTGATTCAAGGAATATTTCATCCTCTTGGATTAATTTGAGACTTCTCGCAGGTAATACCAAAAATATGAAGCCTAGCACAATTGTAGGCTCTCTACTGAAACTGTACAACTATATACTCCAAATCTACGAGGAATCATTCTATGTTGATATTGTTGACCCGAACATTTTATAGCAGAGTTTGGGACCTGTTTAAAAGGTAGTTTTCTCGTCTAGGGTTTTCAGATCAATTATCATATTCATAGCGAGATAGATTCTCCTCTCTTGGGTTTCCACGGAAATCTGTGTGTTCTCGTTTCTCGTATTTACTTCTTGTAATTTTCCAACACTATATCAAGATTCTTGACAAAACTGCAAAAGAACAGAACCTTGTGCACCACAGCAGCCACAATTCTCAAGCCCTTAGCAAAATTTCACCATCAGAACCTGCCAATGAGAAGAAAACTGTATGAACTATGATGCTTGTAGATGAACAAATGGTAGATACCGATCACGATGAGGACATTGAGGAGAAGAAAAGACCGTAGGATTTCGAGCATACATTGATCCTAACAGTACATAGCAAACTACTTCCATCTCTTCGGCGAGTCTAGATACTCTCTCTCCCTCTTTCACGGATTCAGCAGCTACAAGAGATTTGTTCTCAGATTCTGCAATTTTGCGGGTAGCAGATCGGGTTAGGCTGCGCCTTTTCCAATCTTGGTGCCAGGGTACTCTTGTCTAGAACTGTATCATTTTTTATCCTGTAGAAATTCTGAACCTGCAGTTGAGAGTTTGATGCTTTGGGGATCAAAGCAGTTAAAATAAAATATTGGGAACAGAGTACAGTTTGGAAACAGAGGATTATATTGCTGCATCATGAGAAATGCATATTAGTTATTAGATATATCATAGTCATGATCATGGACGGACATTAGAGAAGTCTAAAGTCAGTAAATGCCATCATCAATACTGCTAGAATTGTCGAAGTCCAATGTACAGAGATAGAACAAGGGTCAGATTCGGCTGAATCTGCCTTCGACTTTATATGATTTAATGATACATTCATAAATACATTCGATTCATTCTTGAAACAGGTAAGTTGCTTAAGTAGCATTTACTCAACTTCATAACAGTTTCAATAAAGTACTCCTCCAAAAACAATGTTTACATCAATAAGAAGTCGACTTAGATGCGATTATAAACGGCCAAATTCTAAAGTACACTGCATGTTCTGCGATTGCTGTTGCAAATATAACATCCTAAAACTAGCATGATTATCATTCAAAAGCACCAGGAATAGTATGTTACAAATGGTAAATCGAGCTGCGGAAAAATGGTAATTTCTTTCATGTGTACATGCATGTAAATATGCAACTTAATCAAGCATATCCTAGAACAATATTACTAGTTTTGTAAGAGATTTGGTGAGCCTAGTGATATTTAGTCCATTATAAAAGCAGAGGAAAATCGTGACTACCACATGTACTTCGCCACAATTACTACTGACTCAAAGGTGAACAAGAAAGGTAGTAATTTTCGACCAAAATGTTGTAATCACCTTTTCGAGTTTTTCTTGTTGTACCAGTGTCCTCAACCTACGAGTCAACATCCATTTGGAAGTCCTGTGGCACCTCATGCCTTTTCTGCATGAATATTCAAAACAGAAGCAAAAATGTATTTACTCCTAAAGCTCTATAAGCAAAAACTGAAGTAAAATGAAAACATTGTACAGAAAAGACTTTTGCCAGATGAGACAGAAAATACACATACGGAAGGAGTATGACAGCACATTCAGGACTCAGCCCGATTTATAAGAAAAAAATTAAAATAAAGCAAATTGAAATTGTAATATCTGTGCCAAAGCAGACTAACATAGAATACCCGAATTAAATTAAATTAAATTAAAGCCGTTTTGAAGTGTTCATAATTAGATATACTAGAAACTAGACACATGTAAGTTGATCTCTAAAGTAGTCCCTAACTTCCTACTTTGATCAGAGATGATAAGGGGCCTTGTAAACGATTTATGAAGGCAAATCTGATTTTTTTGCATCTCAATACAGGAAAAACCAAATGCTATTGTTAGCTGGACAAAAGGAAACAGTGGCCAGACCCCTGCAGGAAACTATGGTATGAAAGACTGGTGAAGAGTTGCACCTAACTCTATGTTAAGAGTTTAAGCTTGCATTTTGCTGAAAAAAGAGGGAGAAACTATTAGCTGAAAGATTGAGCCAGACTAAGGATATAACATCATGATCCTTAAGCTCCTAGGCCCTAGCAAGAAGAAGATACAGTCTAACAATGGGACCTAATTCAGCGGACATGTCAGCAACAAGCAGAAAATAGAAAACATATCCCAGTTCCAGAAATGGCTAATGCAATTGTTAATTAAAAAATAATAATTCCTAAACAAAAATAATAATTCCTAGTGAGCCTCTGGAAGATTTAAACAACTTTAAGAGGTCAACTATGATTTCACTAGAAGATGATGTTCCTGCTATAATTCATACAAAACTGTTTGCAAACTAACTACTTTGTCAAAACAATGAAAGAAAATGATCTTAGTATAAAACTTACCAACCTGGATAAAGTTTGCTATTGCCCCAGAATCTGAACCATTTAGATCGTTAAGACCTGACAGTGCCTCAAATATCATTGTACTGTACCTGCACCAAACAATAGTCATGCACTAGAGTGAAGGGGAAAATTACAACTGACCAAGATATTAATGTTGAAAGCAGAGTTTTGATATGCTGCAATGATAACGTGCATATCCAAGAATTTCAAGAACATGAGAGTTTCTTATCTATTCCGTCTTTACTTCTCTTTTACTCACTTTACTACCACAAACTAGCAGCATGGACAGAACTTAACAATCAATTTCAAAAATTACCACCAACTTTCCTATCAAACAATAAACATTTCAACTGATATACTAACGCCATAAGCCAACCATAACCCAATAAAGCCACTTAATCAGTACCGTAACCTAATCTGGAATCAGTCATAACCATTTAACCACCATTTAGAATTTCAACAGCAACCCAATCACCATTGCGATCACGATTTCCAGACCCCAACCCATGTTTGAATTACTATCAGGTTGTCATTTATTGTGCAAACTTGTGTAATGAAGAATTGTCCTTCTCAACTCAAAGGTGAGTACAAGTCCCGTGGAACTTCTAAAGGATCTTTATCCACAGTTGTCAGATAGAATCCCAAATTAAAAAGTGAACGTTGAGAATCCATTCAAAATTGCATAAATTCCTATCTAGTGAATGTTGGTATGAAATGAATCATTGGTTTACAGGTAACAGTTCACAAAGGAAGAATATCTGTTCAGTACACCTTAAAGTTGCATTTTATAAAGCTTAGCAAGTTAGGATTCATTGCAGCAGTTTCCAGGTCAAATTATGATGCTGACAAGTGACAAACTTATATCAATTTGCAGCCAGAAAACACTTATATTATAGAAAATTCATGTTGCCGGTTTTCGCAGAGATAATGAGATGCATACAAGCTCCAGCCTACCTGTTGAAACCTACTTCAGTAAACAGACGACTTTAACATGGAGTATTATATATAAACACCTAAAGTGCATTTACACTCATTATCTTGTCAGAAATGCCACACCTTCCTTATTCATTTCCTTATTCTGGAGCTCCAACATTCATTAGTGGTATAACCTACCAAATATCATTCTTCCCCAGAAATACGGTAAGCAATACCCCATCTACACAAATACTTGCATCTAAGTGAAACTATACGAAATCCATTCTTGGTTTCATTCATCCATTTCAAACCACGAATCTGCATTGACCAGAACTTATGATTAACCCAACATTGAAAATACTACCAATTTATTAGACACCTACTGTACCATGTCAACAATGCATTGACAAGCAATGTGCACTTAATAACAATATAAGATTTAAAACTGGTGAAACAACTAGGAAACCAATCAGCATCACACTTATAATACCAATGATTGATGATTCCAGACACTCACATATATATCCATACACAATTAGCTATATAGTTAGCACTAATCCCCGCAGGCAAGGACCTTGAAGAATAGCACAACTACATCTGTAGATGCATCCTTGGATGATGTTGCAATAGAAGGTGATGCCTGAGTAGTTGGCAGTGGAGCAGCAGGCGTGTCACCAGGATTGGCCTTCGCGTTAGCAGCACCCAAATTCCGCCATTTATCCTGTTGATAAACATCAACTTAAACTATCTAGAGTAACATTCATCGATTTAGACAAATTGGCAAAGGATAGCAAGCACCATAGTGTATCTTCGTATATGAACAGCCCAAGATTTTGAGAAACGAAAGAGACTATTACAAAGCGAAGCAACAGTAAACAATGCAGCCAAACCTTGATTTCACGTCGGAGTTGATACAAATTGCTTAAGCAACACTATTAGCATCAAACCATTCCTCTTCATTTTCGATTCAGCACTCATGTCTACAAAAGATAATTAACAAACAACTCGACTCAACACAATTACGGCGCGAGTACTATCACGACAGTAATAGAGATCAGTAAACTTTTCTTCCAATCGAAACACAGAATTGCGACAACAGCCCAATCTCTTCAGTAAACTGAATAACAATATCCGAAAATAAATAGAGCGTCGAAATACCTTGAGATCAACATTGGAGCGAGCAAACATAAGTTGGTTGAACTCAGGATCGCTCTGGATAAGCTTCCACTTCCCCGCCCCATGCTTCGCCAAGCCTGCAACCAGCGCCGCCTCCTCTTCCACCGTCCATTTCTGCTCCTGGATTCCCACAGAATTGGAGCGACGAGGATTATGTTTAGTTTTTTTAGATAGTTTCAGCCTTGCGGGGAGAAAAATAAAAATTTGAGGGCCTTTCTGCAAATATTAGAACGGTGGGGACGTGTCGTGAAGTTTAATTTTGCACCGACAGATCAAAGGTCAATCCAACGGCTGATAAGAACACAACGGTTTATTTGAAAGCAGTTGGAACATTAAGGTTTAATTTATCAATAAGATACTCGATTTTCCATTAGTATCAGTTTTTCGTCGATTTTCTTATTTCAGAAAATGATTCAGTGGCGAAATTGAGTTCTGTTGCAATGTTTCAGCTGACGTAGAGAGAGGAGAAGGTGTGTCGCCCTATTTAAATATTACATTTTGAGACAATAATTTTTCACTTTTAAATATTTTGAGAGCTTAAATGTTTTACTTCTCACTAAATACATTTGTGGGAGGGAGAGAATATTTGAATAGAGCGACTCCCCGCGATCATGCATCTTCACTTCTCTCTACATCAGCCAAAAGTATTTGCTATTTTTGATTGTTCAAATATTTATTTTTTTATTTTAAAAGTAAACACAAGTGAGTGATAACAATCAACTATAAAAGTGAACTTCACCACTTCATAACTTTATTTCACTATTTTATATTTTTACATAAACTGTCTTAATTTCTATGTCATTCCAATATGATATAAATAATGGGACGGATAGAATACTAAATTATGTCCCATAAAATTCTACATCAATGCACGTGATTGCTTGTTCAAGTTAGTTTATTGGGGGATTTAAGTAGGGACGCCTTTTCCAACATAAATCATGTTGAATTTTAATTTTTAAGTGTATTTTTTGAAAAAAACTAGTGAAATTATTAATTTTACCCCTAATTCATGTTCCTAGATCCGTTGCATTTATTTGTGTGCAGTCTGAGCATTATATTTTATTTCTTTTAAGAATACATGTATCATCAGTTCAATAAAATTGTTGTGGGTGCCAGTAGAAGCAAATTCGACAAGAGCACAATTTATAAGAGTCCAAATCAATTTCCGAAAAAGAAAGAAATCTTGGTTGGAAGTAAAATTTGAAGTCAGTAATTAATTTAATTAAAGAAAGAAGATGAAATATTTTTATTTGATTTTCAAAATAAAAATGATTTTCCAACAAGTAAAATTTCTGTTAGATTTTTCAGTTGGTGAGTAAACTAAGAAGATGAAATCTTTCCACAAATAGAAAGTAACAAAAGCGAACAAAAATAGCCTTTTTCCCCCTCTTTCGCAAAAGCTGAGCAGGAAACTTCCAAAAAGAACAAAAGCGAACTTTCTGTCCACACCACGTCATCAACCAGCGATTTAGTCAATTTACGCATTTACCCCCCAAAACCCACCTTCCTCCTCCTTTCCCAAATCCCCAGCTCAGACACCACCAGGCCAACCGCGTTCACATTCATCAGACGTAAACCACCCCACCACCGTCCAAACCACTCCAGAATTTTCCTCCCAACCGTGTCTCACGCGTCGAGGTCCAAACGCCATTGATTTTGTAATTAATTTATGTATATAATATACCTTGACCACAATAGTTACCTGCGTTCACATCTTGCTTTTCAGTCATTTTCTCGAACACCTTCCGATCATTATTAATTCCTTCTCCATGGGCATCAAATCCCAAGAGTATCTCGATCGGAATCCAATCTTCAATGCTAAACGAATCCTCAGCTACGATAATGTTGTGAATTATTCCTCTGCTCAACAATTAAACGCCCAAATCGACGATCAAAACAAACCGGAAATGGAGGAGATAGCCGAACAGTACTTGGCGAAGAGGGCGCGGCTCGAATCGGACGAGTCGACCAGCGCGGCGGCGAGTCACCGCCGTCTCTGGGTGAAAACCCGGTCGAAGGCGTGGTGGGAGCTCGTCAGCAGTTCGGATTTCCCGCCGGAGGAGTTTAAGAAGGCCTTCCGCATGAGCAGGGCGACGTTCGATATGATCTGCGAGGAGCTTGAATCTGCTGTCACGAAGAAGGACACAATGCTCCGCCTCGCGATCCCCGTGCGGCAGCGCGTCGCCGTCTGCATATGGCGGCTGGCCACCGGAGAAGCCCTCCGCGAGGTGTCGAGGCGGTTTGGACTCGGGATTTCCACGTGTCACAAGCTTGTGTTGGAAGTCTGCACCGCGATACGCAGCGTTTTGATGCCGAAGTTCCTCCAGTGGCCGGACGATTATCGGACGGCGGAGATTAAGAGGAAATTCGATTCCTTCTCCAGCATCCCCAACGTCGGCGGATCAATGTACACCACTCACATTCCGATCATCGCTCCCAAAGTAAGCGTGGCGGCGTATTTCAACAAACGCCACACCGAGCGGAATCAAAAAACCACCTACTCGATTACTCTCCAAGGAGTGGTCGATCCGAAGGGGATTTTCACCGATATCTGCGTCGGCTGGCCGGGATCCATGTCCGACGAGCTCGTCCTCGAGAAATCCGCCCTATTCCAGCGCGCGAATCAAGGAGCCCTAACCGGCTCCTGGATAGTCGGAAATTCAAATCTCCCGCTCACGGACTGGCTTCTGGTTCCGTACACGCACCAGAATCTGACGTGGACGCAGCACGCTTTCAACGAGAAGATCGACGAAGTCGGCGGCGTGGCGAAGGAGGCGTTCATGCGGCTGAAGGCGCGGTGGAGCTGCCTGCAGAAGAGGACGGAGATGAAGCTGCAGGATTTGCCGGTGGTGCTCGGAGCTTGCTGCGTGCTGCATAACATATGCGAGATGAGAGAGGAGGGGATCGCCGCCGATCTGAGATTCGAATTGTTCGACGATGTGATGATTCCGGAGACTCCGATCAAATCAGCCGCTGCCGTGCAGGCTAGAGACCAGATTGCGCACAAGCTCCTGCATCACAATCTCGCCGGAACTAACTTCCTCTACTCGTCGAGTACAATTTGCTAGTTTTTATATAATCGTTTGATTTTTGATTTTTGATTTTTTTAATTTTGTTTTTCATGTCCTAAGCATAAGGTAATTTATGTAGTGTTGTAGTTCATTGATTTGATTTCATTCGATTTGTTGTAGCTAGTGATTGAAAATAAGCTTATATGTTAGGAATATGTAATTGAGTTCGATGTATCAATATATAGTAAAAAATTGATTATGCTCTTGATTATATAATCTATCAGAAAAAAATTTCTATCTCAAATTATGCATATTAAATGTTACACTAGTTAGATGAATAACACGTGATATTTGTAAAATTATTATAATTGTATCACATAATAGAACAATTTGTATGATATACATTTTTTTTGCAACTTTATATGTTCTAAAACAAGTTTTTTTTTTTTACACAAATAAATGATCTAGCACATTGATTATAATCCTATATATCACCCGTTACACATGATTAACACAATATAATTTATTTTTTATGTATATTACGTATAATAAGATAAGATAGGATTGATTTGCATTGTCATTGAGAATTAAATTCCACAGTTGCTAGTTCTTCTACGAAACTAGATGCTAGTTCTTTGTGCTAATTCTAATGGGTCAAAACTTATATAATACTCTCATACAAGTCTATATAACTAAAATGATTTTGTATAAGTCAACACAAGTTCGAATCAACCAACATCTCTAAAGGTGGAATATATAACACACTATTAACCTATTACACTTTATACCTTATATAAAATTTTCACATACTGCATCTAATAACATCTATTCAATATATATATTTTAAATAATGATGGCAAATTATTATCGCTAAAAAACACATAAGTGTTAAGATCTTCAATTAATTGGGCTTGGGTAGGCATTGCATTTAAAAAGTGGCCCAATCTTTCAGTATAATATCCTCTCCCATAATAATAACAGTAATTCCATAATTCCCAATGTACAAACCTAGAATGAAATAATTCATTTAATGATATTTGCTAATTTCTAAATACTAAATATTACTAGTACAAACAGCGCCTAATAATTGCCATTCGGGCTGAACATCGGGCCAAAATCAGGTGAAAGAAATATATTAATTAATTAAACATGTCTGTTTGATTTCTCGACCGACCTCAACCTTCACCGATCAACGACGACGGTGGTTTTTGGAGTATATTTTTGCATCTAACGATCATCAGGTTATTCTAATTATTTTCTGGGATTTTATTGAATTTTACGCGGTGTTAATGTTATGATGATGTATATGTCATTCATTGCATCTGTTCTATAATTGCATAAATTTTATGTGATTTTTCAAAACCCTAATTGAACCCTTGATGATCGATTACTGAATATGTTTCTTTTATCATTAAAGAAGTTACGAGTTGGAGCTTTGTAGATCAACCGTCTTTCTGAAGATTTTCACAGTAATTCTGACAAAAAGTTAATTTGCAGGTATATATTTTTCTATAATTGTTTCTGAAAGGTTGCAGCTGTGAGATATAGTAGGCTAACGTAGCTTACTGTTTTGAATCTGTGCCTTTGGTGATTAGTTCATTAAACACGGAGGATTTTGCTTGTTTTCATTTGATCACACAGTGCAATTTATTGTTTACCGTTGGTGGTTGATGGTTTCTGTTATGACTAAAGGTTAAATCTGTTTGAGACAATCATGTGTAAGTATGTGTCACTTTAGAAGCTAATCTTAGCCTCTGTGAGGGAAGCAGAACTATTGTCAACTGGGAATTGATTGTTACTTCTAAAATTTGTTGGAGATAAGATGGATAGTGCAAAAGAAATTTGAAAAAGTTGGCTTTTATAATTATGAATGCAATCTGATCAGTTAAGTGAATATTTATGGAAGCATCAGTTAACTCAATTTTTGGAAAGCAATTAGACTTGCTCCATGAGAGAGAACAGATCTTTTAGAGAACTCAAGACAGTTTTTGTTTGTAGAAATATTAGTAATTCATATAACTTCCAGATTCTGTATGGTGTTAATGACAGTAGCACATCGAATTTTCCAGTTATATTGCTGTATAGAATGTATACAAAAAGTTTACCGATATAATTTTATACTTTAAAAGGTTGTACATGAAAATAATGGGAACAACGTTTGGTGTTGTGTGTCTTCCATTTATGCTATTTAACTTTTTTGTGTTTGTTCTTTCGAAGATCTTTTATTTTATTTTATTTTATTTAGAAAAGCCTTCGACATTGTATTTATCTGGACTTGGTATGCATGTGCAGTTTGGCTGGGTTGAGGTGGATCGTTGTATAACATGTGTTTTTGTTCTTTTTTAGGCACAGGTCTCAGTATCCTGCGTCATATTCAATACTTGTTAGCATTGTTTTGACACATATAGATTCTAGTAATACAACATTGCCATGCACGATTGTGTTAACTGGTTTTTCAACACAAATAGTGTGTGGAAACTGACGCAATGTCAGCATCTAGCAAATTTGATCTATCTTCCGGTAGCCCTGATAGGCAATTATATGGATCTGGCTACCGTGGTTCCTATGGTTCTGCCTCACTGGAAAGATCAGGTAGCTTCCGGGAGAACATGGAGAACCCACTTTTATCAAGTCTGCCAAATATGACGAGAAGCAATTCCTCTGTAACTCCAGGGGATGTACTCAACTTCTTACATCATGTGCGTGTTGATCCAAAGTCTATGGTTGTAGAGCATAAGTTGAATAGGCCAGCAGAATTTAAGTGGCTTGCAAGTGCTGCTGTTGGCATGCCCCTGGAAGATTCTCTTCCGACATCTTCGAAAAGCAAACCTCTAACTTCTCCTTCACTAGATGATCTCAGACGCCTAAAATCTGGCGTGCTAAAAAGTGGTTCTAAAGCTAGGTAACTGTCACTAATTCTCACACCCCCCTCCTTTTTTTCTTCTCTATGTTAAGTGAGCAGAACATTATAAATTTATAATTTTCCACCTTCATTAGGGAACGTGTGAAGACATTCAATGACTGTTTATCAGTAATTAACAAGTGTTTCCCTACTATTCCCTCGAGGAAGAGGTCCCGGTTGGATTCGTTGTCAAATGATCGTTCCAAGACATTGTTGTCGATTGATCGTTCAGAATATGGAGTGGGCATCGGAAAAAAGAGATTGCAAAACCATGCCAGTGCTAGTAGCTTTCAGCTGGAGCAACAAAAGTCTGAAGAAAGGACAAAGAATACCATTCCAAGCAAGCGTACTCGAACTTCTATGGCTGATGCTAGGGTTTGTTATCTTTCCTTTTTTCTTCGCCCTGTCATTCTTTGTTATTTTTCTTAGTTTTTTCTCATCGACTACCGAATATTTCTTCAAAATCAATTTATGATGACAATTTCCTATCATGTATCTTTTGATTCAAAAAGCGAAGGAAAAGTGCTTGCACCATATCTTAATCTGCATGCTTCCATCAATTTGATCTATTGCTGAACTATTTGGTATTGCTAGTTTTTTGTTTATCCACATTATCCTTGTCATTAGAGGATGTTGTACTGTTGTCCTTACGTGATCGAAATCAATCATCAATTGAAGTTCTGATTTTATGTTCTTTACATTTAGACGGATGTGCATTCCAATAGCACTGCAAGACTACGTGGGCCCATAGATAAGGACAGGGATACAGTAAGACTTTCTAGTTTTAATTCAGTTCAGGGCGAGGATCGAACTTTATCAATGTCCGCTGATGGTTGGGATAGTTCCAAAATGAAGAAAAAGCGCACAGGTACAAAGCAAGACAGTTATAGGGGACCTAAAAAAGGAACACATCCACGTCTACTTCCTGAAGCCCGTTCAAGGATGGCCGACTCCTATGGCTTCAGGTATAGTGTGACCTATTTATTTTTTTGCTGTGGACAGTTTATTAACTAAACGTGTCCCTAAATTTTTTGATGCTTCATTGTCTATCTAGTGGATGATTACTTTGACTCACAATAAATAAGTTTCTTTTTTACTAGTAATTCTAGCTGGAGAAATCATCCATCCTGAACTATTATACTCTGCAATTGAACACAGAAGAAAAGAAACTTGGAACAAAAAGAACTGACATCGACAAAAAAAATCACCCGTTAGCATGGATAATCGAACTTGAAATCAATTCATCTACAGTATATGTAAAAGAGACGAACAAGTGCTGGAACTGAGATAGTGATGGAAAATAATCGAAATGACTGAAATTTTTACCATAAAACATTCGTCTTTCTAACATAAAATACTTAATTGACATTAACTTTTTTTTCCTTTTTGTTGGATAGATATAAGTTGCACACTCATGTAGTGATATTTTTAATTTTCATGCAACATTCTCTTCTTAATATCAATTTTTTCTTGACTGTTTTTTAATATCTATTCATATGCATATTAATTGGGTGATGTTGTCCTTCTTAATGAAAAAAACCAGCTTGTTTTGATCTGGGCATGCATAGCATCAGTAACACCGTAAATGTGATGTTTAATTTTCTATGAGAGCTCTGCTAACTATAAGTTAGGTGTAAATGAATATATTTAAAAAGCAGATATGATTTCATTGTTGTTCCCTAAGCCCTCAAGATGGCCGAATACGAATCTTGTTATCAGATAACCAGCCAAGATGTTTCCAGGGCTTATCCTCATTATGTTTCCCGCTAATGTTTATATTGATGTACTTGTACTGTCATCTTGAATTAATTCTCCAACATATGCATTGTTTAGTAGCAGTGTAATAGTATTACACAATAATAAAGGTAAAGCTAACTGCTTTTTGATAAGAATATCCTGCATGAATGGTTAATAGCTGAGCCAAAAACACCTTTTCATTCCTTCACCCTGAGTTTCTTCTTTTGTCTAGTCTCTTGTTTTCCTTTACTATTTTTAACGTGAATCTAAATGTTTATGGTTTAATGTCAATAGTAATATTTATATGCACCTTAACACAGATCTGGTGCTGCTAATGGAGGTGCGGGGCTAGGGAAAGGTGAGTCTACCTCGCAGACCAGCTCAGGCATGCGCTCATCTGTGTCTCGGACTGATTCTGATAACAGTTCTGTTCTCCATGAGAGGAGAGATCGCCCAAATGGTCAAGAGAAAGATAGAGTGAATCGGAAAGCTATAAACAAGTAAGGAAATACATTTATTTGACTTTCTAAATAGTTTCAGAGTTTTGATCAATTACATATTCTACAAATCTGTATAGTGTTTGTCTTCAAACTGCTGAAAGACCCCTTTTTACTGTTTTGAGGAACAAAACTGGCGATTTTTATATTTTTTATGAGAGTCTTGACTAAAATTCTGAAAATTATTTTCATTTTTGAGTTGCAACAGATTGGTTGAGTAATTCTCAATACAGTTGGCTGAAATTTGCTCTAGTTTCACAATGTTACAGTATTAATATATCCATGCATCTTGTTTTTGTAATGGAATTACGAGTTGCGTTCCCTTGATGAAGCTTGGCTACAAATTCTTGTTTTCTATAAAGCCACTAGAGGCCTGGCCATTAAGTTGCTATATTTGTTAAATTGAACTGATCCAAGATGCCATTTATAGTCTATGCACAGTCGAAAAATTTAAGCCCAAGGAAGATGCATAGAATGGGAGGACTGGATAAAAGCTGCCAAATATAATATCATGGATACATAATACTCCTTTTGGGTATATGTTCAGGGTTTATTATCACTTAACTTTAGCTGTTGCTGTAGAAAATATTTGAATTATGCCCCAGTAGGTGTATGATGTGAAGCCATAGTTTTGACCTGGAATAATTCACTGGATTAGTGGAGGATATTTGAGCCCTGAGAAGGCAGCAATTTAGTCTAGGCATTTAGGGATCAATGTTGGTCAAGGCCCAGCCTCAACTGAGTAAATCTCAAACAATCCGTTAGGTTGGTTCTGGGGTAATGAAAAATCATCTCTTAGGTGGTATGCATGAAATCTTTTCTGCTGCATTGTTCACTTCTCACAGCTTTATTTGCGTTTAGATAGATTCTTATTTCTTCCTTTTCTCCATTTAAAGGGAAAGTTCACAAGAAGATATCAGTTGCAGCAGCCTTACTTCAGGCTCAAAATTGAATGCAAATGTTCGTGCTCCACGCTCAGGTCTAGTTGGTGGTGTCTCCAAGTTGTCTCAAGCAGTGCAACGGTCTGTATCCTCTAATGAATGGGATCTTTCTAATTGCACAAACAAGACTACTGGTGGCCTTGGGGCCAACAGTCATAAACGGACACCTTCTGCTCGGTCTTCATCTCCTGTTGCCAATTGGGTTCAGAGGCCACAAAAGATTTCTCGAACCGCGAGAAGAACTAACTTATTACCTATTGTTTTGGGAAATGATGAGAGCCCTGTTACAGATGCTGCATCAGATAAGATGGTAAATGAGAGATGTTTTCCTGCCCATTCTCCTCAACAAGCCAAAATAAAAGTTGAGAATAACTCTCCAGCTGCATTATCTGAAAGTGAGGGATCAGGTGCTGCTGAAATCAAGTCAAGAGACAAGTTTAAGAATTGTGATGAGCTAGATGAGAAAAGCATTCAGAATGTCCAGAAATTGTCAAAGTTGCTGCTACCACTAAGGAAAAATAAAGCAGTCATTGGGGACAACCTCAGAGATGGTGTTAGGCGGCAAGGCAGAACTGGTAGAGGATTTACTTCCTCTAGGTCCCTCTTGCCTTTTAGAGTGGAAAAGAATGGGAATGTGGGTACCACTAAACAGATTAGAAGTTCTAGACTTGGTCTTGACAAGACTGAGAGGTTTATTTCCAATTCTTCTTCTTGATTATTTTGGGGTGGGGTTGGTTTCTGTGTTCCTTTTTTTTTTTTTCCTCCGGATATATGCTAACATAATATTCAGTATGAGAATATTTTATGACATGGGGAAACTTCTTGTGCAGCAGAGCAGGGAGGCCACCTACAAGAAAGCTCTCTGACAGGAAAGCTTTTCCACGACAAAAACATATTACCATCAATAAAGGAGCAGATTTTCTTTGTAAGTGGTTATCATCGGAATGCATATGTCGACATTAGCTCTTCCTGTAGAGATATATTTGTATATGCTTTTCTGATTGATGGTATACATGTGTATGCATATCTGCAGTTAGTTCCAGTGATGGTCATGAAGAGCTTTTGGCTGCCGCAAATGCTGTTACAAACACTAGTACTATCCATTTTGATGTTCACATTCTCTCTCTTAATATATATTTTTTTCCTGGCAATAATTATCGTTTTTGGGTGCAGCACAAGCCCTATCTAGCCCATTCTGGAAGAAGATGGATCCTCTATATCATTTTATCACTGATGTGGACATATCCTATTTGAATGAGCAGGTGAAGTGCATTTGTTTAAGATTCCTATAGATTCCAAAATTCTTGTATGAAGTGATATTTTTTCAAATCACCTGTGATCTATAGTTAGGTTGGTATATGTTAATTTAGTGTACAATAACTCCACAAATGAGAGTTGCGCTTTTAGGGATAGTAGTTTGTATTTATCTTTTGTTATTCTAACTGAGAAAAATATTGTTTTTGAATGAGGATAGAACAATGACTTCCACATGCTAAGTAATGTATAACTAACTAATCTTACCTATTTGATTGCCCTCGCTATCTAATATCTATTAAAGCATTTCTTATCTAATTTTGTGCTCGGATATGTCGATATTTTCAGGGGAATAACATCTATATATATCTTGTCAGATTCTCGTGACTACAATTATTCAGAAATGTTCCCGTTCTCGATTTGTTTAATCTTCTTAATATACACCCGTCACTAACTAAGGTTGCTTTTAGTATTTTGTTCTCGTGTTAGGGGAAATATACATGATTCACGTGTCAAATTTCTCTGCCACTTTTTCATCAAGTTACAAAGTGGGTACTGGGTAGTAATGCATTAAGATTCACATGTCAAATTTCTCTGCCAAACAGAAAAGCTAAAACGTAGTTGTTGAGGTTTATGCTATGGTTCACATGGATGCTAGAGTTTCGAAACAGTGGTGCAATCTAAGTCCCTTTTGTTGTTCGATTTTCATTTTCATTTTTTACGCAATTCTTTTATTTCTGTCTGTAATTTTTGTCTGTCCTACATATTGCCTCATCTGATGGTTATCCATTGATTCATAGGTGTTATATATACTATTTCGTGTATGCCTTCATGCTCTGTTTGTCCTCTTATTTGGCATGTTTTCGTATGCATACAACGGTTATATATACACTTTAAATTAAACTATATGAATACTCCTTAATGCTGCATTATTTCTGTACAAATGCTTTATATGCACACGTGTTTGAATGTTGACTTTTTTCACTTGAAGACATCGAACAGAAACCTGGATGATGCTGACCTTGTACTGATGATTGAACTATGAATCCTAGTTTTCTGCCATTTTTGCAATGTTTAGCTGCCTTGCTCTATCGTGAAGTCATATTTGTAGTTTCTCTCCCTTTCAGGTAAATTCTGGTTTAGCTGTGGACATGCTGGCTCCAGTATCTCTTGACAAAGCGAGTTGCACTTTAGTACCTGACTATGGATTGAATGAACTTGGGACGGAAGAGATTGTAGCAAGAAGTGTGGAACGTAGCCCTGAGCACGTGGATCCAGGAGTGAGGAAGCCAAATGAGATTTCGCTGCACCAAAGACTCATAGCAGCTTTGATTCCTGAAGAAGAAGACGAAGATGAAGAAGAAGAGGACCTCAGATATGATGTTCAATCTTCTTGTGAGATTGAAAAAGATTTGGTGTCAGATACTTTTGGCTCTCAAATATCACCAAGTTGTGACCCTTCTGGATGTTCATCTGATGGTTATGATGTAAAACTGAACGGAAGATTATTTTACGATCTGGAGTGCAATATTTTGTCAACTCCTGGCACAGGCTTTCCAAGTTCTAATAATTTACAAAATGGTTCCAGCGACCAATCTGTACCGAGCCCTATATGCTCTGAGAATCAGTATCAGAATATGTCAATGAATGAAAGACTAATCATGGAGGTTCACAGCATAGGAATCTACCCAGATTTAGTGGTATGTTAGATTTTCTCTCATTGAATGTTCTTGTGTACATGCTTTTGTTCTCTCTGCTTTTGGAGTCCTTAACTTAGTTGTTGTTATGCCATTCTCATATGGCAGAGTGGAGATGAAGAACTAAGTGGAGATATCACTAAGTTGGGTCAGAAGTACAAGGAACAGGTAAAATCTTTTGAAGTATGAAACCGTTACAAAGCAGGAAGTGGGTTTAGTTATTGTAACTTGGAGTTTTGTTCAGTATATATTATTTTCTCTTTATTTGTTTGGAAATATAATTTGTTTTACATAGTTTCATATTAAGAAAATTACTAGAGAAGCTAAAATTTCTATATTTAGTGTGAGCACTAAGAAAAATGTCTATAAACTACATATTGGCGGAGAAATGTCTAAAAACTACATATTGGCGCCTTCGTCTTCTCTCTCCGTGAAAGAAATCAGAATATAGGGACATCTAAATTTCTTTAAAAGGAACATGGAGAAATGAGTTTCTTTTGCATCAATATGACTACCCTTTTCCACATCTTACGAAAAAAGTGATCTCATTATTGCCTATTCTAGCAAAACCGTTCAGCAGAACCTTAGTTAACCATTTCTCCTAAGGCGTACTCTCTAAATCCTTCATTCATTTGCATTCTTGCTAGCACTACAAAAAGCCAAACACTCAAAAAAAGTTAGTTCAGTACTCATCTCAACTTGGTTAACTTCATCATAAAACTCCTTTGCGTTCGTTAATGCATATACCAGGCACATCCTTATTTCTGCAGACAAATGGGTGATATTCTATTTTGCGCTCGTAATCTTGATTATGAGTGCTTTAAGTAGCTACATATCTTTAAGGTTGGTGGAACTTAGGTGTAGCTTCTTAAAAATTAAGCTGTTATTGGAACCTGATCTTTGGGTTTTTCTTTTGGGCTAATCTTGAAGTCTCTAAACGAACTTCGTGTTCTGATTAAAATGATAATTTTGGTTGCTTTGTATGTTATGGAGTTTTCACTTAATGAACCTTCTGAATATGTTATGTTAATATTTTTCTTATTGATACTGCTAATCCTGTGTCTAGATTTCACGGAAGAAAAGCTTGTTTGGCAAACTGCTCTGTTCAGCTTCTGATGCTAAAGAGCGTCAGCAGAAGTAAGGATTTTGTTGTTACTTGTTATGTAATATGATCTCTGGAAAACATATATTGCCTGATACTGATTTAAGCACCTTTATTTAATGTAGAGAGTTTGAAGAGCATGCTCTTGACAAACTTGTCGAAATGGCCTATGAGAAGTACATGGTAATCATCACCTTTTACTCTTCAAGTATCGTACTTATAAGAAATTGATATATGAACTTCGTTGTTTCATATCAGTTGATTGTTTGTTAGTATCAAGAACTGGAAAACTACATCTTGACCTCTGGTCATATTTGAATATGAATATCCTTCACAGCCTGATACTTGGATGTCTGGGACGACTCTTTACTCTTTTTTTTTTGTTTATAAAAGATTCATATAAATCCTGGTGTGGAAGTCTTTTTGAGCATTAGCTATTTTATGAAAAAACATTATACAAACACCTATGTTTAAAGTTATGTTCATTGTGTAAGTTGGTTTATGTTCTCTACTTTGTTATATCTATCTCCGAAATTCGATATATTGATTTGAGTGGGAAAAAAGCAACTAAAAATTATGGAAGGAAATTTTAAAGTATCAGTTGCTTCCCTATTAGGTTGTTTCTCAGAAAGTTGGTTAAGTCTCAGTCTGTTTCAAAATTCAAACTAATGGGCAGCTATTTATGCTGTCGCTAATATTTTTTAATTATTTCTCCTCTACAGAGTTGCTGGGGACCTACTGCCCATGGGATGAAAAGTGGCACTGGTAGAATGGCCAAGCAAGCAGCCTTAGCTTTTGTTAACCGCACTATGGAGCGATACCAGAAATTTGAGGAGACAGGAAAAAGCTGCTTTGATAGTCCTTTGTATCAGGACATTTTCCTTTCTGGAGTATCCCGCTGCAATGATGGACTGCGTCTGAACTCGATCACTGATAGTGAGTCAGACAGACTTCGTCTTGGAGCATCTGGATGCTCTGTGGAAGTTAGAACTTCAGGTGAATGCCAAGTTAAATTGCAGGATTAACGGAAATTCTCTCTTCTTTCCTTCACGTAAAACCTTCTCTGACTATCAATATTTTGTTTTATGGTTTCTCAGCTCCTCTAGGCATACAACAGAGCCCTAGTTCAAACAATCAGGATTTATATCCTTCTGATGTATACCCATCAAATGATCTGGGTTCTGAACAAGTTACTACTGGTAAAGAAGACAGTTGGTCAAGTAGAGTGAAAAGGAAGGAATTGTTACTTGATAATGTAGGTGGTAATATCAGCACTGGGTTTGGTGATTATCTCTCGTGCAGTGTAAAAGGAAAAAGGAGTGAGAGGGATAGAGAAGGAAAAGGAAACAACAGAGAGGTCTTCTCCAGAACTGGTACTACAAAAATTAGCTGCACTGTTTCGAACTCTGTCAAAGGAGATAGAAAGTCCAAGGCAAAACCTAAGCAGAAAACCACTCATTTATCTGCTTCAGTAAATATAGGAGAACAAGCAAAAGGAATGTTACCTTCAACACTTAAATCAAATGGGATTAGCAGAAGTAAGAGTGTCAAGGATAAAAATGACTCTGGGATTGACATGTTAGAGGAACCAATTGATTTATCTGGACTGCAACTCCCTGATATGGATGATTTAGGTGTTCCCGGTGATCTAGGTGGTCAAGGAGAGGATCTAGGGTCTTGGTTGATGAATATTGAGGATGATGGAGTACATGATAATGATTGTATGGGTGGCCTTGGAATCCCAATGGATGACCTGACAGAGTTGCATATGATGGTTTGAGAATCTAATGTTGTATATTCCTGTGCCTTTTATACAATTACAAAAAGAAAAGAAAAAGAAAGAACTGATGCCATGAATTGGCCAGTCAGAGATCGTGCCATTATCCAGATCATAAGCTCTGCCAACAGTGATTTTGGAGTTTCTTTTTCCTACATATGAATTATGTTCGCACCCAAGCTATTGGCAGTTGACCGTAAAGACCTTTTTGTACGTCATATAAGCCCACATCTCAGTTTTAAGGTTTTAGAAACACTACTTTCGTTTTAGCAATTAGAGATCAGGAACAATGTCCCTTGTACATAAATTTTATATGCCAATAAAATCATGCTTTAGCAAATTAGCACTGCTATACGGGCTGTGTGAGGTGTTTATAGTTTTTGACCTGTGAGGGCATCAGATCAGAGCACATATATTTTGTTGTTCATGAACTTCACTTCTACGTCTAGCTCTGACTGCCGCTTCTTCAGTTTCTAACCTCTTGCAAATTTGAGAGCTTCAATGATGGTATGCAGGTTTTTGATCCATATAAATCATCATGGATTATGAAGGTATATCTTGGTGGTAAAGGTAAGTGGTGACTTATGGAACGGGAGATAAGCCGATTGCATTCTTTTTTAGTTATCCACCTTCTCGAGGTTATATCTTCCCATAAACTGTTTATAGAAGCCTATGACTTTTTAACACGACAATCAAGCTTGTTGAACCATTCTTGTTAATTTATTCACTTAGTTTATGTTTTTGAATCAGCTTCTGCATTTTACTGTGTTGAACTTGAAGTTCAATGCTTGTAAATTTCCCAATTAACAGAAAACCTATTGAATTAGTAAGGTAAATGCTTTCATGCACTTCTGGAGAAAATTGACTTGTGGTCTAAACTTTCTTGCTTGATGTATTTGTTACTTTTTTTTAGTCAGCACATCATGGGACAACCTTATTGAGGAGTTATAATTTGTATATTGTTGATTCTTCTTAGAAACGCTATGTCACTGTGAAATTATGGTATGAAGAGTTTCCAGGTCAGTTTTACTTGACTTCATCAAGCTTTAGGTAGAGGCGGCTATTATGATAATGGTATGACATAATTTTTTTCATCAAGCTTTAGAAGAAGCTGCATATTATTCCACTTATCTGACCTGATTATGTGATTGGTTTTGCAGCGTATACACAATTTAACCTCATTCAGCACCACTTGGATGTACTCGTGCTGCGGATCAAGCCTGTCATGAGGAATTCAGTGCATGTGAGTTTGTAGATTGAATGGTTTCTCACTTCATTACTATTCTGCATCTTCTGGTTGTATGCTGCATGTTTCTCATTAATCTTCTTCTATCATACTGATCCCATTTAAGGAAACAACCTGCTAGCTCAAGTTATTCATGATTCTACCGTATGTTAGAAGCTCTTGTTTCTGCTTGTAGATGATACAAATCTTCTTTCCATGAATATAGTCAAATTAAAATACAAGGAAGCTGGTAAGAAATCATATCTGGTAGGTATTTGGGATTCTTTTTGGCATTTCTGCACTAAGATGGAATGTATATTGAGTCAGGTTGGTGGTTGATGGAAATTCTACTGGGTTGAGGTTCATTTTTATCGATACATTAACGAACATTATAGATTCAGCTGATTCACCTCAATTTGCTACACGGAAATGAAAAGTCATTCCCAGCTTCAACAGAAAGGAAGATAATCTGTTTGTTGATAGCTGGAGTTGGATTAAGATTTTTGTCAACTGCTTTGGTAAATTGGTATGTTGAGCGAGCCTCTTTATCTTGCTGCTAATTTTACATCTTTGTTATTTGAGACTAACCATCATCTGATGGTTTACGGGTGGTGTATATATTGATATAAATAAGATTCTCTATTTCCTATCGTGTTATGTTGAAACAAACGTGCATACATTTCTCTAATCTGTGAAGCTACTGTGTTATTGTTTCAAGCTTGATGGAAAATGTGGAGCCTAGCATTCACAATCATGACCATCTAGTTAAACATGGTTAAAACCCTGATCAATTAACATTCAATTGAATAACAAAATTGTCCTAGACAGATAGACCTCAAGATTATTGTTCATTTAAGTTGGGGTGGTGAAGTAGAATGCGAGATCAAGGTCGAGGTCGTGGTACATAGTTATGAAAGG
The DNA here is from genome assembly GCA_028984105.1 of Lavandula angustifolia. NCBI lineage: Eukaryota > Viridiplantae > Streptophyta > Magnoliopsida > Lamiales > Lamiaceae > Lavandula > Lavandula angustifolia. The sequence continues at coordinate 14,879,563 of CM054821.1, read as the reverse complement.
ATGTGCCTGCATTGATCATGATAAATTAGAATCACATATTGAAACAAAACAAACAAAGAATGGAATTACCATAAGTTCGTTTGCAGATAACCTCTCTTTGGGATCTTTCTGCACACTGAAAACATACAACAAAATGAGATCCAGCAGCACCCAACCTGGAACTAATCCAAGAAAGGTCGATTTGGGATATCGCGTATCAAGCAGAAATGAAGGAGCAGAATGCGTGGGCACGTACGTGCCAGTAAACGTATCAGCCAAACTCGTCGTGCTGTTCAGTATCGCACTAACACCAAAATCCGTTATCTTCACTTCCCCTCTGTGGTTTACGAGTAGGTTTGAAGGCTTCAAGTCGCGGTGTATGATGTGTTTCTTGTGGTGAAGATACCACAAGCCTTTGAGCACCTACACAGTTTTGATACTGCATGTTATAGTGGAAGTAGTGATTTATTGATTGTTATGCGGGGAATGGATCATATATGTAACGTCCCAAAATTTTCAATATAAAATGCATTGCACATCTATTCATGCATGTTATCAAGTATTTTAGTTCTGTAAGTCGCCCCTTAGAAATTAGAATAAAAATTAATGCATTTATGTTATTTTTTGTTAAATCATTTTTGTTATGTAAATTTATTTTGAATTTTGAATATGTTTGTTTATATCACATTATGTTTATTTTTTTTATTTAATTATTTAGAAATCATGTTAAAATTATTAGGCAAGAATAATATTTATTTATTTTGAATTTCCTAAACCAATTAGGATTCATAAAAGAATATAATATTTATTATTGTATTAAGTTATTAGGAGATAATTTTATATATGTTTTGTGATTATAATAGATATTTTATGTATGATATTCATGTTTTAGAATCTATTTTAATTGTGTCAATATCCTAATCCAACTATGATTGAATCTGTTATATGGTAAGTGATAGACTAAATTCTATATAAATTATATAAGTGAGAAAATAATTATAGATAAAATATATTTGATACCTTATATGATTATGAATCTTTAGATAATGATTTCTAGCCCTATAAATACACCATTAATTTCACATTAGGTTTTTGAAAATCTGCCAGCATATCTGCGAACTATTTCAAGAATTATTTACACATCTTCCCGTCATCATATCGTCGTGAAAATTTAGGATCGTCTTTCTAGGTATGTATAGTAGACTATATTATGTTTGTAGAATTTTACAAGCATGATAAGCATTTATTAAAAAATGTTATTCGTAATCTGCCAGTTTTTAACAGCATGTTCATGAGCGTGATAGGAAAATTGATTTTCATGTTTTCTTTGAGTTGTTTTCGACCATGCTGAATTTTAATGAGATATAATACACGTTAGGTCATTCTTGTTAAAAATATAGAATTTTTAGGATACGTTTACTATTTATTTGTTAATTTATATCTTGATGTGCCAAATTCTTTGCCAACATGCATGTAGATTGAAAAACAAAAAATATTAATGTTACTATTAAATGAATTCTTGATTATGGTACGTTTTATTGTGATGAATATTTAATATGTTGTTCATGTTAAAGGTCTATAATTCTTAGGACAATATTTTTATGATTTTATTAATTTATTTCATGAATTGTCGAATTACTAAATGCACGAATGAATTGTCAATAGAAGTAAGATTATGTTTAATATACTTAAGTTTATTATTATGTGAAACCATTAAAGTTGCATGTTAATAAGTGAATTATGTATAATATACATTTTGGTTTGATTATATTGATCTATGTGTATTTATGAATTATTCGAATTATTGATGCATGTGTGACATTCCATGTAGAGTCATTAAGATAAATTTCAATGTATAGACTTAAACATCTGATATCCATAATTTTTCATCAAGTCAAGGTTAAGGTGGGGAAGTTTTCTTACACTACATTTATCCTTATTATATTTTATGCTCGATATTTATGAGTTAATAACAGACATGATAAGGAATGATCGAAGTTGATCGGTATAAATGTTTATGGTCGAAGTTGACCGGGATCGAAGTTGATCGGTACACATGTTTATGGTCGAAGTTGACCGGGATCGAAGTTGATCCGTTTTTAAATGTTAGAGTCGAAGTTGACTCGGTGGTCTGTGTGACTACGTAATTCTTACATGTTATATTTTTCATAATATATTGATATATTATATAGTGTGGATAAGTGTATTCCCCACTGAGTAGTCGTACTCATCCCTATCATTTTAACATATTTCAGAAAATGGCTCGGCCGATGCGTAGAGGTGTTGGTGGTGATGGTCACACGAGGAAGGATTTATGAAACTTATTAATGCATTAAAACTAGTTTTATCGTGAACTCTGCATTTTATTTTCGAGAACTAGTAGTCGTAGTTATTTTTATTTAAGACTTCCGCTGAGTATGGAAATAAATTGAGTTTTTCAATGATTCTTTTCCATGAAAATGTTTTGAAATAATTAAGATATGCATGTTAAGTATGAAGTAGTGTCCCTAGTTAAGTTATGAAAATTGGGGCGTTACAATATAAAATATGAAACAAGAAGTAATCTGCACTCTTCATTTTATCATTGAATGGTTTGGATTGAATATGCTCTAGAATATCCGTTACACATATTGTTTATATGTTTTATGCATAACGCAAAAGAATATAAAGAATATGCATACCTCATATATAACTTTGTCTTCCTACCAGATCCGTACACTTGTTATGTGAAGAAGAATGTGTACTAACTAACCTGCTTGCAGATTGCAGCAAGATATGGCTCTGGGATCATATTAACCTTCTTTAGGAAATCTGCAAGAGAGCCTCCATCCATGTACTCCAAGACTATAGAGATGGCACCATTGTCATAGAAGGATTGGTAACAAACTACAATGTCGGGGCTCTGTGATGCTGATTGGTTGATTTTTAGCTCTTGTGCTATGTGTTTACGCGTAGATTCATCTACGTTGCTCCGGATAACCTGGCAAAAGTTGCAAGGTAAGGTATACTGATCGTGAGAAAATTCTGGTTTTGGTCTCATAATGTGGCCGTGTCCGATTTTGGTCTTCCGACGGAGATTCTCGAACAAAAAAGGCGCGTGAGCTGCACTTTTTGCTTGAGGACTAAAATCATACATTTTGTAAAGTCGCAGGACAAAAAATGAACAATTTCATACGTTACATGACACAGAAAAGAGTTTGATTTAGATCCTGCAATATAGCATCTGTCCGTTTTCCAACAAAGAGTGCAGTTCATGTGTCTATTTCCGTCGAGGGACCAAGAGCAAACACTTTGTAAAGTTATAGGATCAAAACTGAGCACAAATACATTAAATGACCAAACAACGAGATCACAATAGTGGGACCAAAATCGATATTTTAACTCAAGCTATTACTTCTATAGTAGGTTGGCTCTCTGTTTGACATATGGAATCAAGAACTTCCCCAAGTATCTAAATTTAAGAATGTTTTGATCTTGAATACCTTCAAAGCAAAGAACTGGCTTGTCCATTTATGTTGAACCAAGTGGACAATACCACCGTTCCCCTTGCCAATAACTCGAATAACATCAAAGTCTGCTAAGCTCAACTGGTTGTCTGATGGCTGAATCAATGCAGACTGGAACAAATCACAAGCATCATAAGTCCAAAAGACAAAGCATGTAATGGCCAATTAAAGAATATATACAAAGAAGCACTATCATTTATTATTGCAACAGCAATAATAGTTTAAACTGAAAACCTTAAAAAAATCGAAAAATGCATAAAAGGAAAGGCTTTTGTCTCCTTCCTCTCGGAAAAAACAGAGTATATAATCTAACATCCATTTGGTGCAAGAAATTACATTCAAAAACCCATTAAGCAGCTCAATATAATTAATGGACAAGAATAACAAAATACAGTTTCAACTTCAATCTCAGAGACAACTTGGACTCCATCTTTGTTAACCAACAGATCACCATCTTTAAAGACCCCGTTTCCGCTCTGCAAAATCCCAACACACCATCATCGGCACTATTTTACTTGATAACAACATCAAAGAAGGAAGTGAATTAGAAAGAGTACAAGAATTGAGAAAGAGAAGCTTGATGAGGAGGAGGAGGGAGAGAGAGCTTGAGGGTGGGAGCAAGAGGCCCCTTATTCTTCATTCTGCTTTCTTGCTTATCTTCTCTACCATCTTCTTGCTGCTCCATTTTTGCTGTCTGCAAATCTGAGCTAAAGTCTTGCAAAGTAAACCCAATTAATTCCAAAGAGTATACAATGGGGCCTATCATATTTATATACGATGTTACAACTTGTAAGTATTTGTATTTTTTGTTTTTTTGGCATCTTTATTGACAAAAGTATATAAGATTGCGACAAGTACACACATATTTATATTTATGATGTGAATTTGGTGAGAACCACATTTAACATGAGAATTGAGAACTATGAATAATTTTTCTATGTTTTATGCATAATTTTTATATATTTTATACAAAAAATTGTAATTTTATAATTTTACTTTTTGCATAAGCTTAGGATTATGCATGTTTCTTAGTTCTCACGTTAAATGTGGATTCTTACATGATCCACTCTATATATATATATATATTTGTTGAGGTAGGTTCAAGTGAAAATTGTTCTTATCGTGTGAAGACTGCACTTTCAAAATAAATGTACTGCAGCTTATATTTGTCGGATTATAAAGAAATCTTAAGTGTACAGTACAGTAATTTGTTTTAAATTGTATATTCAAAAGAGCATGTTCACACCACCTCTTATATTTAAATAATTGATAAGAGAGATACGTACAACGCATGCGCTTCATTATACTTGTGTTTTAATTTTCAGTTTCTGGTTAGTGGTTACATACCCGCGCCCGCCAATCTCGCTTACTATGAGGTTTTCGTTTTTATCTTAAATTTTATTTTTATAATTATATGGCAAACTTTTCTTTTCCTTTTTTTATACTCGGAAATGCATGCTGGCGACTATGGGAATTTCTTTGTTTCATTGCAATTCTCTAGTCAATAATATTATTAAATCAAGGCCCCCTTTGAAAAAATAATTAAACAACTGATCGAATTCAAATTACGATATACATTTGATTAAAAAAAATGAAGATTTTTATCCGTGATTCATCCTTTTGCTTCGATTTGAATATAGTTAAATCGATTTTCATTATTACCCTTTTAATCACTATTTCAGTCAATCCTTTCCAAATTTATATAATCGTAGTTATAACAATACTGCTAATTTGTTATCATGGAAAAAGAGTTATTATCGAAGAATTACCAAATTTGGGCCTAAAGTTTCATACTGATAAACTGGGTCAATAAGCCCATAAAGAAAATCATCGGTAGAAAAGCCCACTCCACTGATATTAAGCACAAATTAATAACCTAATACTCCTCCGCTCCGTTGATTTTGCATTGCTTCATTTTTTTATGTTCCGCTTATCTTGCACCGTTTTATAAAATTAAAAGAATTGAGTAGGCCACGATTATTTAAATAAGTGGATCTACTATTTTATATATTTACATTACTATTTTATATCTTTAGACCCACTATCTTAAAAAATGTGCCGAAACTCAATATTGCAAGATGAATAAGACGGTGGGACTACTTCTTTTACGAGGGAAAAAAAAAAGAAATTTGTGTACAAGAACATGGTGACACGCAGAGAAGCACAATGGAAAAGACAATGAAAAAATTGACAAGTTTGTTAAAATCAAATGGAGATTAAGTAATATTCATATACAAACAAATTTGAATAAATATTCCCACTAAATTCACTTAATATAGAGTTTCTAATAGTAGTGGGCCAAGTTGGGCCTACAGGCCCACTTAGATGTAAAAGAATTAGGTGCGAGGGCCCAAGAACTGCTGGCCGCTATATAAATTTCCACCAACTCCCCTCTCTCAAGTGATGCGGCAGTAGCACACACCTCAACACCATTCTAAGGTTTTGATTTCTTAAATTTCTTTTTTTGCACGTAAAATGCTCATTTATTGATTAATCATTGTGTATGTTTGATTCAATGCTGTTTTTCTATGCAATCCTAGTGTCATTTCGTACGATTTTTGTGAATTATTCTTCACTTTTTTGAAGTTGGTGCAGTTTCAGAGTGTTGATTGTATCGATTTTTTGTTTTCCTTGGAAAATTAGGGTTTTAGGATCAACGTGGACGATCCCCGCTTTATGTGTATGTGCGCATGTTTTTTTCCCTATCTGTAAAGAGATCTCGTCTTGGCTACATCAAGCTTTGTTGATTTTTGTCGTTTGTGTAAATTTATTTTGTCTCCGGTGATCTGAGATTCGGATTGGTTTCACTGTTTTCAGAATCGGTAATCGAGTGATCTGCTTGATCTGTATAGCAGTTGTCTCGGCAGTAAAAGATGGCGGCGATGGCTCAGCTTCGTTTCTCCCCCCTTGCCGGTAACTACAGCCGTCCCAGCGGCGGTCGTGATTTTACCAGTTTTGCCCAATTATTCGCCGATAATACTTTAGCGAGTTCAGTATCCTTTCCTTCGTTGAAACGCAGCGGTAATTTGATGCGCGATATCGGTCTTCAAACTAAATTCCATTTACCATGCGCTAGCGGCGGCAGGGGCGGCGATATTGGAATTGGAAGAGGTAGCGGTGGAGGCGATGGTGGAAGCGGAGGGTGGAGTGGCGGAGGAGATTCCGATGATTCCAAGTCTTCATGGGATAGTTTTGGACCGATTGGGGCTTTTGTTAGTGGATGGAGATCGAGAGTTGCTGCTGATCCCCAATTCCCTTTCAAAGTTCTCATGGAGGAATTGGTTGGTGTTAGTGCTTGTGTTCTCGGAGACATGGCTTCTCGGCCTAACTTCGGCCTCAATGAGCTCGACTTCGTCTTTTCAACTCTTGTTGTTGGTTCCATTATGAATTTTGTGCTTATGTATCTTTTAGCCCCAAGCATGTCATCTGCAACCCTCACTCTGCCCGGCATTTTCGCCGCTTCTCCAACAAGCCATATGTTTGAACCCGGGGCTTACAGTGTATTGAACAGATTTGGCACTTTCGTGTACAAAGGCACACTATTTGCAGCTGTTGGATTTGCAGCTGGACTTGCAGGCACTGCTCTTTCCAACGGTTTGATCAAGATGAGGAAGAAGATGGATCTGAGTTTCGAAACGCCTAACAAAGCTCCCCCAACAGTTTTGAATGCTATTACTTGGGCAATTCATATGGGTCTTAGCAGCAACTTTAGGTACCAAACCTTGAATGGGATTGAGTATGTGTTGGCCAAGGGTTTCCCACCTGCTCTTTTCAAGACCTCAGTGGTGGTTTTGAGATGCTTGAATAATATTCTTGGAGGGATGTCTTTTGTGGTGTTGGCCCGGTTGACCGGGTCACAGAGTGTCGATGATGGGAAGGCAAGCACGGCTGAGGAGAGGGAGAAACTGGTGAGCGAGACTGAATCCGAGGACTACCTACCGGTCCACAAATCATGAATGGTGACATTCTCTTCCCCTTAAGCTGGCTGGCTGTTATAATGACTTGTGTTGTGTTTCATTATAGTTGTGATTTGGTCTTAGTTTGCTGCCTGCTTATATTACTGGTTATGTTGTTTCTTTGAAGTAGTTAATGGTATTTTACACTTGTGTGCTTTTAGGAGCACTTGAAGACTAGAAATAAAAGCTATGATTGTGAGAGTTGTTTCTCTCTCTCTCTCTCTCTCTCTCTTTCTCATTTTGCCACCATCTCTCTCATACAAATTGCTAGTTGCTGTTGCTTCTCTTCTCTAGTACAAGTCATGTGGTTTTGATGTTTGAATCGTTTGATGGTAACCTCATTCTTGACATTATAGTAGGTGGATCATAAAATTCAGCCATTTTTGGAACTGTCATTGAATGAGGTCTCGTAGATGCTACACCCGATGTATCAACCGTTATATATAAATAATTACACGTGGACACATAGGCGGGTTTAGGGGCCGTGCGGGTGCAACCGTCGCCCAAGTTTGTGTAACTGGTTAAAATATTAGTATGTTTTTGGAACATTTGCACTCTTATGTGTGGAATGTGCTATTTAACCCTTCGAAATTACAAAATTACAGATTTCTCTTTTTCAAAAATTATACGTCTTTAAAAAATTGAAGATTTGCACTCCTTAAATTTAGAGCTGTCCTATTGTTGAGTTTCTGGAAGGTTCTAGATCATGGTGCAGGCGCGGGAGTGCGTGGGTTCTGCTGAAGAAGGAGGTTGAAGGTGGTTATACAGTAGTTGGTTAGTTAGATGTTTGTTTTGCTACCGTCAGATTGTATGCTGACGTGGATCATCGAGTGGCGCACATGTCTACGCGCTTAACTAATAAAAGCGTGCTGTACGTATTACGTTTTAGGGTTAGGTGTGGCGGTTATTACTGTAGCTATTCATATAAATAGAGGAGATGTGTACTCTAAAAAGAAGTTTTCAGTGATGAATAAAGATTTCTTTTCTCTAGAACTTTCGATCTCATTCACGGTTTCCTTCATAGATTTACAGTGAATTCATGAGCACGATTTACAACATGGTATCAGAGCAATGGTTCGATCTCACCGAATAAATTGGCACGTCTTGGTTGATGAAGAGTCTGGAGATATTGGAGAAAGTAGTATCGAAGGAGGAGCCAGAAATCGGAGAGAACGGCGAACGAATCTGAGAAGGAGAGGACTGGAAAGTCTAGAAGCAAGTGGATCTGATAGAGAATCTCAACCGGAGAATAGATAGGGTGCGGAAATGGAAAGAGGAGACCAAAATACCAGATTCAACGATGTTTTCTACTTAAGTCCACATGAACATCCAGGATTGAAGATTGTCAATGCTGCGTTTAATGGACACAACTACTATGCCTGGAGTAGAGCTATGAAAAGAGCTCTTGCTGGAAGAAATAAGCTCGGTTTCATAGAAGGTACTGTTCATAAACCCCTTGAAACTCATGTTAATTACAATTCATGGATGCAAGTTGATTTTATGGTCACATCATGGATTATGAACTGCATTAGTTCAGAGTATTCCGAATCATTCTTACTGATGGAAACGTCTCATCAATTATGGAGTGAGATTAAGTTGCGTTTTGATCAAAGCAATGGTGCAAAAAATTTTAAGTTGAAAAAGGATTTGTCTAATGTTGTTCAAGGAAGCCAGTCTATGATGAAGTATTATAACAGTTTGAATGTTCTATGGGATGAATTAAGGGCATTTGCAACCTAGAACCATCTGTGAATGTGTTGCTGCTGCCTCTTGTGTATGTAATGCAGTAGGAAATCTCAGAAACTGCATAGAGACAGATAAGCTAATGCAGTTTCTGTTAGGATTAAATGAAACTTATGATGCTATAAGAAGTCAAATACTGTTGATAGAACCTTTACCATCAGTCAGTAGAGCTTATTCCATGTTGCTTCAAGATGAAGAACAAAGGAAAGTGTCATCTCTACATGCTCATCCGCAAGAGCAGTTGGCTCTTAATGTCAATAACAGTGGAAAAGAACTATATAGTGGTGAAATGGCTTTAAACACTGGACAGAGAGGTAGTGGAAATGGTTATAAAGACAAAGGAAATGGTAAAACCAGATTGAGTAAGGAGGAACGGAGAAGACTACGGTGTAGTTATTGTGAAAAGATGGGACATGAAAGGAGTGAATGTTTCAAATTAAATGGTATACCAGATTGGTTTCAAAAGCTGAAAGATCAAAAGCCTGGGGGCGGGTGTAAACTGTGCAATTCAACAAGAAAAAAATACAGTCAACTGGTGACAATTCATCTGTTCATGTTGCTAGGAATGAAGGTACTCAGAGTGTTGGGGATCTGATTTCTAATGTTGAGAAAGCACTAATTCAGCTTAGAGGAGTTGGGAACAAAGGAAGTGTCAATAATGTTGAGACCTATACACCACTGGAAGTTATGGAAAAGCACTATTCTTTTAGCCTTCTTGAAGGGTTGAGAAAGGAAAGGGTCTGGATCATGGATTCAGGGGCGAGCAGTCATATTTGCTGCAATAAAGATCTCATGGTGAATATATATAGACTGAGTATTCCGCAGGGAGTTTATTTACCTAATGGTGAAATGCAGGTGATACATGAAGTTGGAACAATAGAGTTCAGTTCTGAGCTGATACTGCATGATGTGTTGTATGTTCCTGAATTTACACACAATCTTTTGTCTACTTATCAGCTGAACAACAAGTTACAACTAAAGTGCACATTCTTTCCTACTCATTGCGTTGTGCAAAGGTTGAGCAATGATCACATTTTGGTTATTGGACAAGCTCAAGGGAGATTGTATATACTGGATCCAGAACAGAAACGGATTCCAGAACAGAAGAAAGAAGACTTACAGATATTGGAAAGCATTAATCAAATATCTGATCCTCAGTTGAAAACTCTGCAAAACTGGCATGTGTTGCTTGGACATGCATCTTTTACTACTCTGAGGCATGTGCCAGAACTGAAGGATTTGTGTGGAGCTTCAACTCAATCAATCATTAGCTCTTGTGAAGTCTGCCACAAAGCTAAACAATGCCGCAATCCATTTCCTATTTTGGAGCATAGAATGACTGAATTATTTGATCTTATCCATGTGGATGTCTGGGGACCGTACAACGCTGAAAACAAGGCTAATGCTTCCTACATATTAACCATTGTGGAGGATTGTAGTAGAAGTACTTGGACATATCTAATGCAGTCTAAGAGGCAAGTACACAACATATTGGAAGGGTATATAAACATGGTGCTTACTCAATATGGAGTGAGAATTAAGAGGATTAAAACGGATAATGGGACGGAGTTTCTGAATACACAAGTTCAACATTTGTTTCATTCAAGGGGGATTGTACATTTGAAAACTTGTGTTTATACCCCACAGCAGAATGGAGTTGTGGAGAGGAAACATCGTTCTTTGTTGGAGATTGCACGCGCTTTGATGTTTCAGAGTAATATGCCTAATTCTTTTTGGCCATATTCTATTTTGATGGCCACTTGGATCCTCGAATAGGCGCCAAGTCGGATACTTGACCGGAAATCTCCTATTACTTGTCCTCACTAATCCCATGACTGATCTGTCCATGCTCAAACCATTTGGTTGTCTAGCCTACGCAGCTAACACCACTCCTCACAAGAGGAAGTTTCAGCATAGGGGAACCAAGTGTGTGATGCTGGGAATTGCAGGAAACCACAGAGGTTATACTTTATTTAATTTTGAGAGCAATGATATTATCATTTCTAGGGATGTTGAATTCTTCCCTCATATATTCCCTTACACTGGTTTGGGTTCACAAGTTTGTGTAGAGGAACAGGATATTCCAGTTTATGTTGAGGACTTTAATCTTCCTGCCCCTGAGCATGTGGAGCCTCCCTGTACTGAGTCAGAAAATGTTTCAGGCTCCAGTTTTGAGGAGGAACGACCATCTCCTTCCATAGGAGAATCTTCTGAGAATAGGGAACTATCAGTTGAAAGGATTGAAAGGCCAAGGCGAGTTGTTAAACCTCTGCGTACGGCTCAATGATTTTGTCGGCAAGGTGGATATTCATATGCCTCAACAGATGCCTACTGCCCTTACTCCCCCTACCTTTCCATTCCTCTGCTCTTCGATTTTTAGCAATGATTATACCACTTTTCTTGCTAATATCACTACTGTACAGGAGCCTAGGTCTTTCAAAGAAGCCAATCAGTTTAAGGAATGGCAAGGTGCTATGCAGGCCGAGTTAGATGCTTTAGAGAAGAATGGGACTTGGAACTTGGTTGATCTTCCAGCTGGTAAGCATCCTATTGGTTCGAAGTGGGTATACAAAGTTAAATTATACCCTGATGGTTCTATAGAACGTTATAAGGCTAGGCTTGTAGCTAAAGGATATAAGCAAGAATATGGCATTGATTATGATGAGGTATTTTCTCCCGTAGCTAAGCATGTCACTATTAAACTCTTACTTGCATTAGCGGCTTCCAACAGTTGGCATCTGCATCAGATTGACATAAATAACGCATTCCTTCATGGTATTCTATCAGATGAAATTTACATGACTCCACCTGAGGGATATGTTAAAGCTGCTGCTGGCAAAGTGTGCAAACTAGTGAAGAGTTTATATGGACTTAAGCAGGCCTCCCGCGAGTGGAATACCGAACTAAGTAAGGCTTTGTCTCTTTATGGTTTCACTCAATGTCCACATGATCATCATTGTCTTTATACCTTGGGATAAGGGTCCAGTTTTTTGGGTTTGTTAGTGTATGTTGATGATATATTGGTGGTGAGTCCAGATTTGAGCATAGTCAATGATTTGAAGTGTTATTTGCATGCGAAATTCTCTATCAAAGATCTTGGTGTGGCTCGTTATTTTTTGGGTATTGAATTGGCTCGGGGAGAATAGGGGCTCTATCTCAATCAAAGGAAATATGTATTAGACATAGTTGATCGTGCAGGTTTGCTTGGCTGCAATCCAGCTTCCACTCCTTTTCCACAAGGGGTGGATTTGTCTCCTGATTCTACCTCTTTATTAGAAGAACCAGACAAGTACAGGCGCCTAGTGGGTCAGCTGCTCTACCTGAACCTCACTAGGCCAGACATCACTCATGCCACACGCCACCGAGCCAATTTGTGGCTGCTCCGTGTGAGAATCATTGGAAAGCTGCCAATCATGTCATTAGATATTTGAAGGGTTGCCCCTCTTTGGGACTATTTTTCCCTTCGCATGGATCTTTTGATTTACAAGCTTTTGCAGATGCTGATTGGGGAACGTGTCCCTCCACTAGAAGATCTCTAACCGGGTTCTGTATTTTCTTAGGGGATTCTCTGGTTTCATGGAAGTGTAAGAAGCAAGAGACGGTTTCTGCATCTACTGCTGAAGCCGAATACCGTGCTCTTGGGGCTGCAGTCCGCGAGCTTCTCTGGATCACTTATATGCTTAAGTTTCTTAATATGCCTGTTTCTACTCCTATTCCGTTGCATTGTGACAATGCAGCTGCTCTACATATTACGAAAAATCAGGTGTTCCACGAGAGGACGAAGCACTTGGAGTTGGGCTGTCACATCGTTCGTGATCAGTACAAGCTTGGTCTTCTTAAACCTACTTATCTTCCTACTGAGCAACAACTTGCTGATATTTTCACTAAGGTTCTCTCTGGACCACGGTTTCGCTCTTTACTTTCCAAGATGGGGCTCGTGGACTTGCACCAGCTCCATCTTGAGGGGGGGTGTTGAGTTTCTGGAAGGTTCTGGATCATGGTGCAGGCGCGGGAGTGCGTGGGTTCTGCTGAAGAAGGAGGTTGAAGGTGGTTATACAGTAGTTGGTTAGTTAGATGTTTGTTTTGCTACCGTCAGATTGTATGCTGACGTGGATCATCGAGTGGCGCACATGTCTACGCGCTTAACTAATAAAAGCGTGTTGTACGTATTACGTTTTAGGATTAGGTGTGGCGGTTATTACTGTAGCTATTCATATAAATAGAGGAGATGTGTACTCTAAAAAGAAGTTTTCAGTGATGAATAAAGATTTCTTTTCTCTAGAACTTTCGATCTCATTCACGGTTTCCTTCATAGATTTACAGTGAATTCATGAGCACGATTTACAACACCTATCTGGAGATTTTATATACGCACTTTGTGTAGATCATTTAATATAATCTATGGGTAACATTTGCATTTTCTAGATTAAGTCTTGGATAGAAATCACTAGTTTAGACGACGTCTTTAGGTTATTATTATATAGGAGTCGTTTAAAGAATAACGCTATGTGAATTTAGACTTAAAAAGTAACAAGTTCAATTCTCATTTAACATATTCTACATCTAATCTGCTGTATATGAGTTGTTTATTTAATGTGGTATGCAAATTATTTCGCATAAATCAGGTTCACCCAAATAGCGTCATAATTATTTAAAAATAAAATGGAGGATGGTGATGGTAATGCAGTCTTCTCTATAATCCACTCTCATCCACACAACAGTCAACTGTATAGTAAAATGCAGATTAATAGTAAGTATTCCAGCAGTCAACTATATATTTCACTTTAGAATATTCTACTTTAGTGGTTTGTTTTAATATACTTTAGAATAATCTTACCAAACTACATAGCATAATATTCTAATTCAGCTTTTTCATTAACATCTCGGCCCATTATATCGTGGATCGGTTTCAAGCTTATATTTTGAAGGCAACTGGTTAAAGTGTTAAAGTCTAACAGCATAAGAATATGAGAAAATTAACTACTCTCTCGGTCCCATAAATTTAATCTAATATATCTTTCTGGATTATCACACTAAAATATTTCAATTTTCTTTTTTTGAAAAATTACTACAAATACTTGGACACATAACTTTATACAACTCTATACACATTAACAACTCTCTTGAAAAACCAACCGAAAAAAAAGTAAATTAAATTTATGAGACGGAGGGAGTATATAAAAACATATTTAAATTCACACTAAGCACTTCTAGAAAAAATGATTCATGCCCATTTGATTCCCTTACTATCGTACTCATACTTAAATGTTAAATTCATTACCAAACGATCCCTTAGTGTCGGTTGATTTGGCATGATTGATTGGATGACATGTTAATAATGGCTAAAATTGTGTATATATTTTATAATGTAGTAAGATTTGTTCTCTCTTTCTCGTGGATATAAGCTCAGTAACATTAAATTACCTCTAGATTAATCATTAATATATAAGTGGAAATACCACTTACATTAAACATTGCCGGTAATTTAAAATTATAGTAGAATTGGCAAGAGTGGCATTTTTATGGTTATTCTTTTAGGGCTTTTTGCATGACGATCTATGGATTAACTTGCTATCAATATAACTTGATCATGATCCTAATATTATTAATTTATTAAGATTTTAACTCAAGGTGTTTAATCTTAAAATGCACACGCGTCATAATTTTGGGGGTGATGAAGTAGGAAGAAATTAATGCCGCGGACCCTTCCTTACCCCACATGCAAGTATTATTCTACTTCTTTCAATTATCTTTTCCAATATATCATTTATTATGTTCAAAGATATTGTCTAATTTTTTTCAATAAATTATTATATATAATTTTTTGGCGAATCCATTCACATAACTAATAATTCTCTTTAAAAAAATACCAGAAAGCTACTGAACTAAATAATTGAGATGAAGGAAATATTATATAAACTTGTCCTAAAATAAAATATGAAGCTACTTCTACTTCATACGTATTCACAAATCAAATCTTTAAATTTGGACTCAAATGGCGTTAAGCCAAAGAATAAACTAAAATTGCGATTGTTTGTGCGTGTGTTGTGGAGAAGTCGCAGCCACAAATTATGAAGTAAACTCATTTACTAATTAATTTTTTTGAATGATTAGCTCAAGATTATGTTATTTGCATTTTGCTCCATTTAAAATAACTAATCTTCGACAATCGAATTAAAAAAATTGAGATCTATCATAATCTTTATCAGTTGAGTTTATCCACAATTAACATGATTGGTATATTAATTATTAAACTATTAAAGTTGAAACATTCAATTGTCATGTGAGAAAAAGACAGCCTGTTGAGGATTGCTACGTGGCCGGTCGTGGGGATAATTGTCTTTGCCAAGCTGTTCCAAATTCGATCTTTTTATACAAAAAAAAGGAAGACCAACGGGTTAACTAGTGACTACTTGCAATTCTGACACGAGGATAATTTATTTAATTTCATAACAAATTACATAAGTAATTTCTTTAATTTCGAAATATGACATTTAGATAAATAATAATAATAATTTAAAGCCTAAAATAGTAGTTTTAACGAATATATGGGTTTTTCTTTATATAAAATCACATAACTAACAAATCATTATCAAATAAAATAACTATTGCCACGTTAAATTATCGTTTGACCTATTAAGTTTCATTGCGTTTACACGAACACGACACGACACGATACGGAAAAATTTCAATCGAACACGACACGACACGATACGAAAAAATTTCAATATCCGCGTGATAACATTACAAACACGAATAATAGGCAAAAATCAAATAAATGTTCCCCCCTCTCTCTCTCTCAAATTATTAATAAAAAGTCTCGTATTAAACCAAATTCAAAGTAATATGAATCCGGACAAAATTTACGTGACGTGATTAGACATATCGTAGGTTATAGAAAAATATTTGAAATGTTAGAATTAAATTGGGGTTTGCTTGTGAATATATAATAGCGCAAAATCGTGGGACCTTTGTTTTCTTGCCAAAATTAAAAAAACGTGTTCCCTCAGCAGAATAGAACGATTAATCAAACGGTTGTTATATCCTTCTGATCATCACATAGCTTGCTTTCTACCAAATTCTGCTTATTTTTCTGCCCAATTTAGGGACCATTAACCAAGTTATACAAGGCGAACTCGACTATTGTATTTGTAGGTATTTCAGGATCCGATTTAATTATATTGGTGAGATTCGAATCTCACAAATTATCTCGCCCCGCCAACAGATAAACCCTAATGAGTAGTCATAAGTACTCATACGAATATTGTTTTGAAAACGATCTAACCTATTCCACTTTATAAGTTTATTTATGATAGTATTACATTTTTTTTCAAATAAAATGAATTATTATTCAATCAGTATTTAAAATAATGGGAGAAAAATCTGCAATTTGAATGTAAATTTATAATTAAAGAAATAATTCAATCACGATACATGCTATATAATGTAAGACACAAAAAACGTGATTTTTGCTTCATTTAGGCGAGCTGCAGTATGCAACTTTGATGACGGGTTTCTCAAATGTCGTATTTACATAATTTACGCCTAATGTATTTATATATAAAAAAACAAAAAAAATATTGGGTTTGTTGCAATATCCACGCAACAGTCAAATACAAGTTGGAGGTGGCTTGTGACTTGACATTTTAAAAATAAAGCACCCACCAATAATAAAGTCGAACTTAATTTACTAAATTTTAATATAAAGATGGGAATTAATACACTAATTACTTAGCATTAGAGCAATAGGTGGAGATTTAGGTCAAGAATGTAAATAAAAAACAATTATTACATTTAGTTAAAATAAATAAATAGTAAAAAAATAAAGAAAAGGGCATGGATAGCTTTTAAGAAAGTTGGATGATGTAAAGGCGTAGATAGATTTTTAATACCTCATCAATCATTTCAACCACGCTCCAATCATACATATTGCTCAACTCTAATTAAACTATACATTTTGTATTGTACTATTTATTATTGAATTTAAATGATGACTTATGTTTAATATAGAGAAAATATAATACAAAACACATGATTTATTTTAGAGTTATTAGCATCTAAAATATACTTCCTCCGTCCCATTATTAGTGGCTACCTTTCATAATTTGGACGTCCCGCTATTAGTGGCAACGTCCTAAATTAGTAAAAAGTTAACACCATCTTTCCTACTTTATCATTTTATGTCTCTTACTTTATATCTACTCTCATTATTATACTCATTTCTCTCTCTTACTTTAATATCTTCTCTCTCCTACTCTCTCATTATTACACTCATCTCTCTCTCCTACTTTATTATCTACTCTTCTTTCCTACTTTATTACATATTCTCTTAATTACCGTGCCGAAAAGAAAGGCGCCACTAATAATGGGACGGAGGGAGTACTAAAATAATTGGATTCTAATTTCAGATGTGACTTTCAAAATGCTTGGATAAATACGTTCATGTTCCTGTTCTCTAGCCTAACTCTGGCTCATAATCTTTCAATTTTTTTTTGAATGACGAGGATAACCCTATGGGTAAGCTCCGCTCTTGTACTCTAGCCTGACTCACACATAACAATCTTAATGGATTTTGAAATCATAACCTTTCGATCCCGGACCATCCACCTTCACCACTACATCATCCCATGGGGACAACAATCTTTCAATCTTATTAAAAGATGTAGAGATAAAACAAGCTAGGCCACATTGATTCCAACATGAAGGTCAGAACATTTTATACGGACAAATCAGCATACGAGAAAAACTCACATCAAATTCAATTTCGTAAGAATAAATTTTAATAAATAAAAATATTATATACTCTATTTGCTTTTTCATACATATTAAAAAAATATTTAATGATATGGAAGTATAAATGTTGGTATTGGAATATGAGTAAATTAAAGTAAATTACTAAAAAGTTAATTACATAATTCTATTTGTTATTAAAAAAGTTGGATAAAGTAGTCTTTTTCAATATTATCACGTTAATTAGACGTATTAAAGTTAGTGAAAGATTTAATTAGATACAAAAAAATTATTAATAGACATATAAATTTAGGATAGACGAAAAATGAAAGTAGACATATATATTTGGGACGGAGAGAGTATATATTTATCTGAACGTTTTGAATGTTATAGTGTATATAAAATCATAGACGGTCTATTATTTGTGTATTTATAGATTTATTTTAGTAATTGAGTATGTATCATTTTGATGATATTATATTTGGTAAACAATTATGTTTGTAGATAAAGAATGAATGCTTGTTATCCATAATCAAAGAGAACAGCTAGCTTTTACACATCTATTTATTACTGCAAGAAAATTAATTCCTTACCGTCTGATATGAAATAATAAAATAAATGTATAAAATAATGTATTTGGGATATAAATATAAATTAAATTAATAAGCTATATCCACGTACAATATGTCCTGTCATGCATTTCATATATCCAAGTCTTCCTTCCCCCCCACAAACACTACCTTTATATACTCTCTCTCTCTCTCTAAAGCAACCCCCCAACCCCAGCCATGGAAGACGGCGACTCCTCGTGGTTTCAGCCTCCCGCCACGCGCCGCCGCCACCCTCACCCGGCTCCGCTCCTCAATCCGGTGGCTCTGATCCTAATCATTCCTATTCTCACCCTACTAGTCCTATTTTTTGTGATTCCCCCATTTCTGTCGCACACTAATCAAATTCTAAGACCTAATTCGATGAAGAAGAGCTGGGATTCGTTCAACATCTTGCTGGTTCTGTTCGCCGTTCTATGCGGCGTTTTCGCGCGGTGGGACGACGAGGCTCCGCCCCCGGCTGGTGGTGGTGGTGATGATCGGCGAGTTGTAGAGAGTGCTGCTAGGGATTCGGATTTTGTGGATAGGGCTGGGGAGTCTGTTCCGGCGTGGATGGAGTTTCCGGATCGGAGAGAGTACAATAGGATCGGTAATGGCGGAAGCGGCGGCGGTTTGCGGCGGAATAGTAGTTCTTATCCCGATCTGCGGCAGGAATCGGTGTGGGGAAGTGGTGGTGGTGGAAATAGGTCGAGGTATTTGGATGATTTTGATTTGAATTTCTACCGGTCTCCGCCGCGGGAGGTTTTTGAGCTGCGGCGGAGGCGGAGCGATGAGGCGGAGAGGCGAGAGGTTGAGACGGCGGTTAGGGAAATTCATATGGATAAATTTGAAGTTAGTTCAGCTCCGCCGCCACCGACAGTTAATAAATCGTCGACTCCTCCGCCGCCACCGCCTACTTTGAAGCGGAGGCGATCTCTACATAGTGTGCCGCGTACGGAGATCGTTGATACTCGTAGAGATGATGAAGGTGTAGTTACCCAACAAAGACGGCAGCCTCCTCCTCCAGCACCGCCTCCGACATCTCCGCCACCGCATGCGGCGGAGGTTCAGTATCCGGAGGCGGAGGAAGTAAGCGCGATCCACCGGAAGAAGAGTGGTACGAAAGAATTCGCCACGGCGATAGCTGCGTTGTACAACGGTAAGCGGAAGAGGAAGAAGAAAGTGAAAAGTAGAAATATCTACGAAAGCGCCGCCGACAATTCTTCCCCACCCTCCGCCGTGGAACCACAATCCGCTCCTCCACCGCCGCCGCCGCCGCCTCCGCCTCCCCCACCACCACCACCTCCTCCATCTAAGGTGTTGCAAAACCTCTTCAAAAAGAGCGGCAAAAGCAAGCGTGTACATTCTATCCCCACCACCGCCGCCCCGCCTCCACCCCCTCCGCCGCCGCCTCCGAACTCAATTTTCAACAATCTCTTCAAAATAAACAGCAAAAGCAAGCGGTTTTCCCAGTCAACCGCAGCTCCACCACCCCCTCCACCTCCACCGCCGCCTTCATCAATCCTCAATTCCTTATTCAAAACCGGAAGCAAAACCCGGCGTTTCAAAAACGCCTCAACCACCCCACCACCAGCACCTCCACCACTACCATCATCTGCCCCGCCGCGGCGCCGCCAGCCAAACACCGGCAGACCTCCCAAACCCAAACCGACCAGACCAACAGAAAACCAGCGCGAGAGCGTGATAATCGCCCCACCGTCGCCGCTGATCCCCCTACCGCCACCGCTGCCGCCATTCCGAATGCCGGAGGTCAACTTCGTCACCCATGGAGATTTCGTACGAATCCACAGCACTCACAGCTCCCGCTGCAGCTCGCCTGATTTCGAAGACGTGGACGTCATCTCAGTTAAATCCGACGGTGGAGATTCAATCGGGCCGGCCCCGGTCTCCTGCCCCAGCCCGGACGTCAACATGAAGGCCGACTCATTCATAGCCCGCCTCAGATACGAATGGAGGCTGGAGAAGATCAATTCAGTAAGAGAGAAACGCAAGTCGGGCTGACCCGACCCGACACACACACCTCTCAATCTGACTTGTACTATTTTGCTCACTGCTTGGCTTGTTTCCCCCTCATTACTATTATTATGTTCTGCTTTGGTTTTGGGATGTTCTTACACAGAAAAAATACATGATTATTAGAGGTAGAGGAGGAAAAGAGAATGAATCATGATGTGCCTCCAGTTTTTTTGATCTCAAGTTGGATTGATTAGAGAGAGAGAGAGAGAGAGAGACCTTTTTTCTTCACTAAATCACGGTGTCTGAAAAGTTTGATTTTGGATTGTCATGCAAAAGGGGCATTTTTACTGTTAACCAAACAGTAAAAACGAAAAAGTAAATCAAGCCTATAACTAAAACAGAACACAAAAATAGTCATTTTGTCTTTATCCGACAGAGGGCCGATGGGGAGAGTCCATCGGCCGTGAGAAAAAAATTCAAACCCTCCCTGACGGCCGATGGAGGGCCTAATGGAGGGCTGATGGACTCCCCCCTTGGAGGGTCTATGGAGGGCCGATGGATGACCTAATGGAGGGCCCATGGAGGGCCTAAGGAGGCCTAAGGAGATCCTAATGGAGGGCCGATGAACTCCCCTCTTGGAGGGCCTAAGGAGGGCCTAATGGAGGGCCAATGGACTCCCCCCTTGGAGGGCCTAATGGAGGGCCGATAGATGGCCTAATGGAGGGCCGATGGAGGGCCTAAGGAGGGCCTAAGGAGATCCTAATGGAGGGTCGATGAACTCTCCCCTTGGAGGGCCTAATAGAGGGTCGATGGAGGGCCGATGGACTCCCCCCTTGGAGGGCCTAATGGAGGGCCGATGGAGGGCCTAAGAAGATCTTAATGGAGGGCCGATGAACTCCCCATTTGAGGGCCTAAGGAGGGCCTAATGGAGGGCCGATGGAGGGCCTCCTGGCCCTCCAAGGGAGGGGGGGTTCGAATTTTTTTCTCACGGCCGATGGAGGGCCGATGGACTCCCCCATCGGCCCTCCGCCGGATAAAGATAAAATGACTACTTTTATGTTTTGTTTAAGTTTCAAGTTACATTTGTATTTTTTTTTTCCGTTTTGGCTAAGAGTGGGTATTCCGGCATAGCCAATGTAAACAAGTTGCAAACACATTCATTAATAGGAATTAAGTGATGAGATTTGACAAGTGACAGGCTTTTTGATAATTATGTGAATCATATCATATGGTCCCTGTGTTTCATGGTACAGCCTTTTCTTTTATTACAATAATATAGTAGTAGTAGTTTGGAATAACTGTGTGTGGTATTAGTAGTTACCCATAAATGCAGGAGAATGGACCTTAAAAATATGATGGGTAGTTTTCATGAGATACTACAATGTGAGGTGGACCTCCAACACACAAAATAGTTCAAAATATGAAGGAAGATGGATTCAAATCTTGATTGGACACTAGTCGCATTCGCCAGTTTAAAACTTTTGAAAATTTAGTTGCACTTTCGGTTAGGTTTCTAATCATTTCGATAGTCGAAATTATAGTGTCAAACTTTTGTCCCACGGATTAGTCCAAATATATCAAGACACCAATTATAAAAGCCCTTGATTCACAAGCAGCACTCTTAGGATGACTTGCCTTCCCCTATTGAACCCTCAGATACCGAGAGATCCAACGGCTGCATCTCCATCTTCTTCCTCTCTTTCATAACCACCTGCCTCGGCATCACTTCCAGCAGAAAGTTCCCCCCATTCCACACCGCCGCCGAGATCTTCAGCAGCTGGAACGTCACGTGCAGCTCGTACCACAAGAATATCGGGACCGTCAGCGCGGTCGTGGCCACGGTGAACACGGCCTGCAGCAGGATGTACATGAACAAGCGGTTATGGTCGCCGAGCAGCCCGCTCAAGCGCCACCACGCGTTGTTCGCCTTCTCCGCCTTCTTCGAGAGCTCCCGGTAGGATGTCATGACCTCGGGGTCCTGAAGTAGCCTCTGCCGACGGAGGACATCAACAATGAGGAAGTAGAGAATCTGCCACACGATGTAGGCAACTAGTGGGACGAGGAAGAGCCATGTCCACAGATACGGCTTGCTTGTGGGTCCCCCGGCTCCGACGAAGACCGGGTCCCACCATCTCATGGTGAAGAATACTAGTCCTAGAAACATGAACAGAACACTTCATAGAATCTGAAGTAATCTCAATGTAGAACAAAGGATATGTAATGCAAAGAAAGATATGCATGCATCACAAAGGTCAAGATATAAATCACGAATTCTAGGTGAGCATAAAAAAAGGGATTTTGTATGAATTGAATGTTCTAATACGGGAAAAAATCAATTTTCGTCCTTCAGGTTGGTCCTTCTTTGACTTTGGCCTGTTATGTTGGTTAAGACCAATTTCAATCCACCAAGTTGCAAAACAATCCAATTTCCTCGCGTGCAAGCCAAAATATTGTGACCAACTTCAAGTTGGATGTAAACAGAAATTATCGGCTTACACGTGATTTTAACTTAACCAACATAATGTGTTAAAGTAAAAAAAGGGTCAACCTGAAGGACGAAAAATGATTATTTCCAAACACCGATAGAAGAAGAAAAGGGCGTTGTAGTAATACCTGGCAACAGATGTATGAATACGCTCACAATTTTATCGACGGAATTGAAAACTAAGCTACAACGCCATACAATCAGCGCCCACGCCAATGGCCCCTAATCCGAGGTTTACATAACCAAAAGAAGAAAAGCCTTAAGAACACTGATGTCATCAACATAGAAGAGAAGTAGCAGTGCCCAAGTTGCTTACCTCTGCAAACGAGAAGCAAACCATGAAAAGCTTCTCGTTCCTCGGGAAAAACAGAAGCATGATCAAGAAGATTGTATTAGCATAGTAACAAAAATCCTGTGCAATAACAAGTTATGTTAAGTCCGAATTCCTCTCAACACATCCTCTGTTTCTAAACTAGACCCGTACAACAACTTACCAAAAGGTAATAGTGCCACTTCTTGTATCGGTAGTATATCCACCGGAGGGGAACGAATATCACGTAGAACAGACAATACAGGTACCGCACATCCTGCGGCCCTAACAAACAAACAAACAAACCAAAGATTCAAATCGTATCGATAAATTCATAAACAGAAGTCTGAGGCAAGAGCTGTTAAACTCACTTGCACCCAAGACAAAGCAAAACCCTCCAAAGCCAAGAACTCCTATCAAGTGTGTCACCTGCAAACAGTTCACACTTCTTCACATCCAACATCATAATCACCTCAAATCTTATGTTATTCACCACACATCAAGTTAAAATATGTAAATTTATAATCACGTGTTTGTTTTATTGCAAAAAAAAAAAAAAAAGAAAGAAAGAAAGAAAAACACCTCTGCATTCTTTAAGATATTGCACGACAACTTCTACCATAAATTAACAGCCCGTTTATCTCAATCGCACTTAAATCTTTTAAGGGTATTAGCATTTAAATGAAATTACTAAACTAGATGAGACAAAATAAAATGTAAAACACTAGATAAGGATTGGGAAAAGAACGGTTGGCTATGTATATATATACCTTGTTGATGAATCTCTCATGCTCTTCAGCCTGCTTGGCTATCTTAACGGCTTGTTTGGACAGCACCTCCTTGGTTAGAGCCACTTTCTGCCCCAACCCAAAACCGAAATTTAAATTTAAAAAAAAAAACATCAAATAAAGCGTTCATCACAGCATACACAAAAGTCCCAACTCAAGAAATAATTCAAATCTTTTTCCCTAACCTAATTTTTACATTCGATTAACATAAGCAATTCTAACCTTTGATGGATCTTTGAGCCTCAATCTGATGTTCCCATGTGAATCATCTTTGCCGTTGGCGTCTTCATTAGAAGCCATTTTTCCTCAGTAGCAAATAAAAATCCGTTCTCTCTCTTAAGAGAAGGAAGTTAGAGAAGGTGGTTTGCGGTTCCGTTTCTTGGTTCTATGTGTGCCTACAAAGAAATGGATCGTTTTCCTTCATTAAATATTAGTAGGAAACTTGGCGAATCTCTTCATAGCGGTGGCAGTTTCTAGAGTCTGAGATGTTTGACTACAAGTCGCTAAAAAGCTAGCGTTTTACTAAACAATTAAAAAAACGAGATTTTCATTATTTTCAATTAATTCTAAATAAAAGTAGAATATAGAAATTAGTTTTGTTAACTGAAACACTAAAATCTGCAGCATATTTTTTTTTGTTCTTTTTCTTCTTTTCTTTTAACAACAAATAAACACTGCTTTTATAATAGTCTGTAAATTGTATAAAAAATATTATTATTGTTTAAGAATAGATGAGGGTAGAAATCCTACAATGCGAAATTGATTTAAAATAGAATTTTTCCGAAGCAATGTTAGGACGGACAGTAGAACAATGCAAGAATCATCAAGCTTAATGTCGTGGCTGATATTTAAATGATATTACCTATGCAAATTTATGTGTTCCGGACTTGGGCTTCTTGGTCTCCCTAGGAGATACTTAATTAGAAAATAAAATTATAACTACTATTGGATCCTAATACAAATTGTTTATTTCTTAAACGGACCACACATCAAATCATCAGAAATTAGTCAAAATATTCTATTATTTTTCTCGTATAATCGTATCAGTTACCTGCTTTTCAAAATCAAGAACACCACAACAAAGAGAAAGCTGAATTAGTAGTTCAAAAAGCACCAAACTGGACAAATAAATGTCAATGATAAGATAAAAGAGTGCATGCATAACTTTCTAAGCTTACAAACCTCTAAAATGACCAAATTACATCTAAAGATACAAGGCAAGAGTAGCTAACTATCCTCTTAAATAGGACGACTTCAACGGTGCTTCTTCACACAAGCACAACTACATACAATTAGAGAAAGAAGACAAACCAAGCAGGTAAGGAAGTCGTCAAGGCCGTGCTCGTTTATTAGAACACGAGGGACATTTGTATTGCTTGATGTGCTCAGCTCTAGCAGGAGTTATCTTAACACATTTTCCGTGGAACCATCTCTCGCACAAGTCACAGCAGATCCAGAACTCGTCGTGTGCATAGTTTTCTCCACATGCTCCGCACAAGGTGTCCCCGTGCTCATCTTCCTCTTCTTCTTCTTCTACTTCATCGTCTTCATCTAATCCTCCCTCTTCTTCATCCTTCATTTGGGACTTGGGCAGTTTTTCCTGCAATTGAACAAATGCAAGGAAGCAAGGTTTCACATCATGGATAATCAATTCGACATTTGGGATGTAAGTGTTTATGCCTTCACAATCTCTTTTGAAATTTCAAGTATATTAGGTAGCATAAGATAGCATGGATTAGCTCGGAAGACGAGTATTTAGTAGTTACCACAAGGAAAACAACCATTTCATTTTTCTACTGTTACCACAGTGCATTATATGCTCAAGCAATGAAGCAATATTAAGAATCCGAGGTTCCATACTTTAATTAGCACGTAGTGTAGTCTAGAGTTTCTATAACAAATAGTCTATTTAAAATACTTCCATCAGAAGATTAACAACAAACTGGATTGTTGTAGGTCTGAGCCATATAGGTACTAATGTACATAAACCAGCATGGAAGAACATACTACTTTAAACAACATAACTTATCTTGCATAGAGGCCAAAGCTAGACCAGTATTAGGCGAATAGTCCAACTGAATTGAGATAAAGCTATGAAGTTATATTGAAATCAGCAGCGTTCATGTCCTCATATTGATTAAAAAAGATTGTACCGTTTTTAAGTTCGTCTTGGATTTGCTTCCACTGTGATTTGTGACTGATGTTTTATCCTTGAATTGCATTTTTGCAGCCCCAGTCACAACTTCAAAAATTGTAGGAAGATCATTCATCATATTGAATAGACGTTTCCTGCACCCCAGAAACCATAGAAAGAGCTAAAAAAAAGTAACCGAGATTGAAACAATTGCCAGCATGTTAAAATTCCATTGGCAAATGGAAAAGGTATTACTTGATACCAAGAGCAAGGAAATATTACAGGAGATACAATACGAATTATGTATAACCACAAAAAAGGTAGATGTTATCTAAAGTTCTAAACATCACCTTAAACCTTCTTATTCAAAAGAATGGCACCTCACAAGTGTATTAACAACATCAAATATCAGTCTTTTATACAGAAACCCCGATGGGTGTATAGAAAGTCGAAGGGAATCAGTTTACTACCAACAGGAATTGCCAAAGTTTTCAATTTAAAGGAATGCTTAGGAAAAAATGTATTGAAAATATATTTATAAAATAGCCAAGTGAAACTGGAAAAAAAGAAAACAATTCTTCAAATCATCCACACACAGATAAACATCTAACAGTAATATTTGGAATGCATGAATAAGATCAAGAATATCTCCAGTTTAATTGAAGGGAACTTCCTTTCAATAATTATCCTCACAAAGATGATAGAAAGAATCCCGACGTTAGGAAACAAAAGGAAATATAAACAGAAAATATATATGAAATAGTTCACAACTACTCCCTCCGTCCCATAGATATAATCCACTTTATTTTCGGCACGATTTTTAAGGAGAGTTGTTGATGTGTGTAGAGTCGAATAAAGTTGTAGGTCCCTCAAAAAAAGTGTTTGTAATAATTTGCCAAAAAAGGAAACTGGACTATTTCAATAGGACTGACCGAAAAGGAATACTGGACTAAATCTATGGGACAGAGGGAGTAACAAATAATACCTGTCGGTTTTATCGAAACCAAATCTCGCACCAAAGTAGAATGCGACAGAAAGTAGCCATGCATCGCTGTGGACAGCTACGAGAGCCAACCAGTCTTTCTCTTGCATGCCATCTCTAGCAAAGTTTATGCCTAAAGCGGGTTCTGGAAGCTCTGGAGGCACCTCCTCAGCAGGTAGATTAACTTCCCACTGCTCGTTAGGATATCCATAAAGGCATAGATTCTCTTTTTCTACAATATTTCCAAGGTTTCGAATTCAAACATGATTAGAGTTCATATTCAAATGCATTCACATAGAAGCATCTTTTATGGCCTAGTAAGTGCAACAGATACAAAAGACATCCTGGGTACACTAGAGCCTACAACATAATGAGGAGAAAAAGTAGTAAATTGACTCGTGAAACTGCACTAAAAGTCTTAAAATCATAATTTAAAAGTAAAGACATTTCTGCAACTACAATCAGCTGACAATAAAATCTTACAAACCAATGTTATGAAATATCCAATGATGAAACATGCGCATACATCTTATATATCGAGGTACAAGAAGGAAATTTTCAATTTTTAGCACAAAAGATAGTAAAGAAAATTATCAATAGAAGAAAAAGAAGGAAATTATCAAGATTTTTGCAGCATAAAAAGCAAACGAACTAAGAGAATCAACCAAAAACTCCCTAAATTAACCACTATAATCAACCAAACAACTCTATTTAGTATTTACTCACCAGGACCGCACCGTTGAAAAAAATCTTCAACATCTGAAAAAGGAAAGACCGAGCCCCAATTCAGTAAGAACAAAATCACCAAAAACACATCGGAAAGCTACACCATTAGAAACTAACCAATTAAACCAGAAACCCTAAATCGCTAAAATCACAAAGAAAAGCTATAGAGAATCCGAAATTGCCAATCAGCACCAACTCAAAATGACAAAATTCAGACTCAGAACGTGGCGAAGGAAAAAAAAAACATACCGCTGGTGAGAGCTTTGATCAAGCCAATGCGCCTGCCATTGAAATCCCTAAAGACCTCCTCCACCGTACGAGGATTGTTGTTCGCGCCAACCTCCATGGTCAGTCCGTACAATTCTCCGCACGCGCAAACACGCTCTAGTATGTGTTGCAGTACTGGTTTCGAAAATAAACTTGGAAGTTAGGAGAGGGAGGACAATGAAGGGGGAATATTTAGGACAGAGAAGGAATTTTGTGGATTTAGTAGGGACATTTCGGGTCTTCCGAAAGATGGGGTAGAAGAATTGGATAGGAGTGTTCAAGGAAGTTTCACTTTGATCCCTCTACTTCTAATAAAGTTTACGTTGATCCCTCTACTTCTACTAATGCTCTCACCTCATCCACTATTATAATTTTCAAACCCTTTTTGTTTTTACTTTTTTTGAGATAAAACCGCTAACTGCTATATAAAGTATATATGTTAAATAATCTCTGGTCGCGGAATAGCTATGAGTTACTATCGCACCTTGAATGTATCTTCGATGTTCAAGAATTGTGTAGGTATTTTGAACACTTTAACTATCACCATAAGACGATTCGGGAGCGCCTTGATTTCCAAATTGAAATCGAAAAAGTTTTAACTGGTATCGTAAAATTACAAATTTTGCCCCTTAATTTGAAATCCTGGATCCAACCAAGAAGCTAATTAGAAAGAAAGTTGAACTCCCACCAGTAAAGATACAATTGCATGAACAATTTTGTCCTTGAAGTTATTAAAAACATCAGAAAAACCTCAAGAAGAGAGAAAAGCCAAGGATGAATTGCCAAGCCGGCGAGGAGTCGATCTGTTTCCAACTCCTCACCGGAAAAAGGAAGCGTAATGCCGGTTCCCATTGTAGACGAGCCCCCCGCCGCCTTGCATGGGGCTCGAAAACCTCTCATCAGACGGCTGCAGGACAGCATCCGTACTCAAAATATGAGCACCCGAGGGTGCGTCATACTTGTTAGCATCATTGATGTAGCTGAAATGGAACGAGTCCGGAACACTATTCTGAGATACGGTAGGAGGAGTAGAATCCGATTGCTGCTGCTGCTGCTTCGAGCTCAGGAAGCGTCCACCCGACCCTCTCACTCGATTTAGCGCGTGCTGGTGTCGAGACTCGTGAAGGTAAGGCTGCATTTCAATCCAATGTGAGGCATAGATCAAGAATGCATAATAATTAGGGTGATTTCGGAATGCAATCTACAATTTTAAAAAACAAGATAAAATCTCCAAATTTCAGACGGCGAAATAACAAGATTTTCAGAAATTTAAAAGAAAAATTAAAAAAAAATTGCCAGTGGCCCCACACACTCCCTAGTTCTGCCTATGCATTGTATGGTAAGAAGAGAAAAGTGTAACTTACTTTCCTAGTTTTGACAAGCTTGTTTTGTGCTTCCATCTTAGCTCGAGTTTGTCTCCTCCTAAGTATCCCATGGTACTGTTTTGCATTGACATATATGGGACCGTCCTCGGGAATATCGACGGGGAGCGGCACTCGACCAGATACAGCCGCTATCATCTGCGGCTGCATCTGAACCGAACAAAAGCTCATGTCAGATCATCTAAAGGGTCAAAACAGTGATCCAAAACACGAAAGAAGCCAAGAATTACAAAGCGGGAGTCGATGCTCACGATGTTATGAGGCCCGTACACTGCAAACAATCCACTGAAGTAGAGGTCCGCGTATGCGTATGGGAACTGCATCTTATATAGAAAATCTTGACAAATCAAATCAGATTTGAACAAGAAATATGAGTACATTCGGACAGCAACTTACAATTGGTTGGCTTATTTCAGGTTGTGAAGCACTGACAGACATCTCTGGATTGCAGAGATACAAAGCAGGCTTCATATCTTGTCCGTGCTTGTCGTAGCTCTCATCGTGTACTGTCTCGAGCAAAAAGGGAGAAGCAAATCAAGAACATCTATATATGAGGCCTGATTCATGGGTTTCTTGAAATTTAAGTACAAGCCAGTTGCATACGGAAGAGATATGCCTCCACCGTGGGCGAGTAAACTAATGATGAGAATGGGAGGAACATAAACATTACGAAAAAACAAGTAAAAGAGGAAGATATGTGAAGGTTTAAGAGATTCAAGAAATATTACCGGAGCCGGATGAAGCGGATTGATCTTGGGAACTTGTCTTTCCCATGGCATTCAATTCGTTACGAGAAAGGCTGGTTGATTCAGTAGAGGAATAGTGTTGATCTTGTAGCTGAAGAGAAAACAATCAACACAGAAATCAGCAAAGGATTTTGTCTAATGCATTTTCTTGAGTAAGTTTCGAGGGCAGGCAGATGCATAACCAATGATCTTTCAAGGACTCACTTTAGCTGCTTGAGGAAAGATAAGATCAAGTAATCACACAAGAACACAGACTTCGATAGCTATACGCGACTGCAAGATATTGTTGAATTGATTAGAGAGAACATGAAGGACATTTAATTCCTTCAGACATTGTATACAAAGATTGCTAATTTCTAAACCAGCACAATATTCTAGGGCGGGCCTGGTTCTTGTGTGTTTCAACACCCCTTTAAGAGTCGAAAAGTAGACAAATCCTTTTTTCTCAAGAACACAGACAAATTCAAACCTCTCTCTCTCAGACACACACAGAGACATGAACAATACACATATATATACATACACGTAACACTTGGTGTCACCAACTTTGACAATGTTGGGATAGCTTCCATTCTCCTACTCGTTTGAAGTGAAAATGGAGTAATAAACCGAATAGTTTCTTGATCTAACTAGGAAAAACAGTTTACTTAATCTTCGTGTTTCCGTTTACTTATTCGTTATCTGTTTCCTAAAATGTGATATAAAAACACATGAATACTAACAATATCAATCTTATACATTATTTAAGTTGTGAATTCTAATTCACAGCCAAAAACTGAACACCAAACTGGGAAATTATCCGCCCGAACTGGGCTGAGGAAAGAAAACGCCCATTAATGGCACAGTGCATTGAGTTATCGAGACAAACTACATCATTATTCGCAAAGATTGTCATTCTGCATATCATTATCCAGTTATCCTCTCAATTAGCATCATTATGCAACATAAACACATCATTACAAACCCATCACTAAATTAAATCCTCAACAAAGTCCATGTGAATGCAAAGGAAGACTAGTCCAACTTTGACTTTAAATTTAATTGATCAAGGACAGAAGTTGGTGAGATTTCAGTGTGCAATGATAACATGCAATTAATTGGAGTCATCACCTAACAACAACAGATTACCAACTAAGAGGACCTTCTCTCTCTCTCTCTCTCTCTCTCTCTCTCTCTGTCAATTCACAAACTATGGTAGATGAAAGGAATTAATGTAACATTTTTGAATGAGCAAAACAAAGAGCATTTAGAGCAGCTATTTTGAGACCAAAATATATTCCCAAACATCGTACTAAAATGAACAAACAATCCAAGCACACAAAACGTCCGTCCTAAAGTGGCCCAAAACAAGAACCATCTATCAAGAGTTGTATTTATAACTCCACTTCTTCTCAGGAACAAATTTTTATTGAGAAGATAACTCATATACCCTAATTTCAGATGGGATTTAGTCAAGAAAATTAAAAAAAAAAACAAATCTTTATCTGGACTAAAAGAATTAAAGACAACATCTTTAATAAAATTCAACCCCAACTACAGTCCTAAAAGCCAGAAATGATTCAAACATCAAACTCCACATGCATCATGGGAGTAAATCCATCAAACCTTAAAAAAAAAATCATATGTTTTGGCATATCTGAACAATTATACAACATAAGAGATGAATCCAATACAAGAATACTAAAAAAGATTACATCTTTTTTCACAATAACACGAAAAAAAACGTTCAGTAGGAGTTGAGAGAGAGAGAGAGAGAGTTCATACGTACTTATAGTATTATGAAAAGGAAAGGGAACATGGGAGAGAGAGGGAGAGAAAGAGGGACCTTAAGGATCTGCTGCCAATACTTGGAGGAACAATAAACACAACTGTTGGGATGAAATTGGGCATGTCTCCCCCTTCCCTTAAAACTAAGAATTTTCCCATTACAAGATTCTATCTGGATTCTCCTTCTAAAATATTAATTAATACTATCAACATCTTAAAATAAATATATATCCACACACACAAAAAAAATAAAATATACTTGTAGTAGTAATAAAGGTGCCACGCTAGTCCCCATGGGATGACATAGCGGTGAAGGTGGGTGGCCCGAGACCGATAGGTCATGGGTTCAATTCCCACTGGACACGCTATATGTGAGTCTGTCACCCTGTCACATTAAGGGTGATTTAACTCTTCTGTGTGGCTTGTAGGCTATTGCACAAGAGCGAGGTTTACCCTGTGCGCACCAAAGGTAGCGGCTGCGATTCCTCGTCAACAAAAAAAAATAAATAAATAAATAAAGGTGCCACGCTACCACCCACCATGGCATCATTTCATATAACTTACTCTCTTTTTTTAATTTTTTTTTCTACTTTCCTTTCGTGTGTCGTTTTGTTTTCTAGCACAAAATGTCGTTTTGTGCGGGGGGTGGGGCCCGCCGTTGTGCAGTCGTTTCTTGTAGGCTTCTTTGTGTTTGTGTTTGGGAATCAGTTCCATGACTCATCACACTCGCGTAAAATCTCAAAACTTTCAGCCTCTTTTCTCGAATTTTCTTCCTACATATCTCTCATAATAGTATTTGTTGCTATTTTGAGACCACATAAACGCAAAGTCCCAATCTTTTGGGGGAATTTAAAAATTAAAATATCCAACTTATAATATTCCATTGACCCTCCGTCCATTTTAATTGAAAGTTATGTCTTTCCGTATTCTCAAATATGGACGTATTAGTTCTTAATCTTTGTGTTTAATAAGTTTTGCAAGCTATTTACATTTGAAAAAATTGATCCTTTCGTCTTTTTTGGCAGTCAACCATGTATTAGCTTTTTCTTTTTTTGAAAAAATTAATAATGCTAATGAAGCAAGAATAAATAAGATGGTGTTATTTAGTATAGATCATTTGATATTTTAGTAGTAAAATGTGGTTCATACATTTTTATTATTTTCATAAATGAATTATTGATAATAAAATATTTTAATAAATCATTTCTATTGGATATAGGAATAATAAAAAAATAAACAAGAGTGCCCCTTAAAGAAAATGAAAGAATGCAAGTGGGGAGATATATATAAACTTGAGCAACAAGACTTTATTATAAAGAAAAAGGAAAGTAAATAGGAAATTATCTAATTTACGCATTACCACTATTCATTTATTCTCAGCCGCCCTTCCAAAGTCCACCCACTGCGGAGCACAGTTCTTGTCTACTTCCACGCGCCTCCATGTCATCAAGATGATGTAGCGCCCATACGAAATCAGCCTATTGGGAGTCCTGACATGCATGAAGTACGAGTATCTTCAATTGTCAGTTATGCCCCTGAGAGTGGGATTATTCTCGATAGTGCCCTTCGCAGGGTTTTCTCATGCAGCCTCTGTCTTACTATTACAATTAAACCTCGATAAAGTAATATTCGATAAAATAATAATTTAATTAAAATAATAATTTTTTATAATCTCGATATGGATCAATACACTAAATTAATATTCGATAAAATAATAACTTATTTAAATGAATATTTTTTTCAGTCCCAAAATGATTATTTTATCGATATTTAACTCTATCATTACATTCATTATGTTTGAAGCGGGGTTTAAGAAATTTTGTAATAATGTGTTTAACTGTATTAAAGTAATTGAGAATTCACGATCTAAATTGATTATAGTTCATAAATTATTTCTTAATTTTAAATAAATATAAAAATATCAGGATACCTTAAAAGAAAATTAAGATAATATTAACTAGATGGAAAGGTACATTTCTAAGTGGTTTCGAGGTTGGGGAGAATTTGGTCGTAACTCACAATAAAGAGGGACGTCCAACCGAATACCAGCAGATAATTTTTTATTTTATTTTTTGAATCAGACAATATCATAGCCATGTTTTGTAGCACATATATTATAAAGAAAAATAGAAATATTTTCATTTTCTGGAAAAATAATTAAAGTATAATTAAATTAAAAATAAAATTTTAATGCAACCCACAGTTGTTGATAAAAATTCATAAAAAATTAATAAAAAATATTATACTCTCTCCGTCCCAGAGAAAGTGTCTTTTATAAGGTACAGAGATTAAGAAAATGGGATTCTATTGCGTATATTGTTTGACTTTTTTGACTGATTAATTTGGGTCCACATATTGTTTGTCTTCTTAAGAAACAAGACACTTTCTATGAGATGGAGTGAATAATTCTGAATGGTCAAACATAACTGCTCCCGAATACTCCCTCATTCCCACTTCATTAGTTCAATTTCATTTCGGCACAAAGATTATTTATTTTTATTTTTTTTGTAAAGTAAGATAAAATTTTATGGTTTACTAGATATGTTAGGAGTAGTTAAATTAAAAAAATTGGATCAATGAAATATGACAACCGAAAAAAGAAAAATGAGAGCAATGAAGTAAAATGGAGGAAGTATTAAGTACAAAACAATCATTAATAACATCACAAACCCACTGACAAAATTTAAATTTAGGAAAAAATATGTTAAACCCTCCTAACTGTACCCTTATGTGTGAAACTCCCCCAAGCTATTAGATTTGGTAGTAAATCCTCTCATTTATTTGAAAGTGTGCATAGTCCTTCCTCCATTCAATTCCGTTAAATTGTCCTTCCTCCATTCAATTCCGTTAAATTCCCGTCAAATATAACTAGAGGAGTACTTTGCAAATAAAAGCTTGGGGGTTTGATTCATTTATCTTTTTTTTATTAACTAATTAATTAATTTAATTTTATATAAAAATCATCCAATACATTCAATCCTCAAATATCAAGCGGTAATCCATCTCTTAAAATCTCTAAACCTATCATTCATTCATTCATTCATCACCTCCGGCTACATGGCTTCATACTTAATCAAGATTTTTCTTCAATCGAATTCGACGCTACGTCAAACCCGAGCCGCCCGCTTTGAAAAAATCACATTGCATGCTCTGACACTCACGTAGTCGGACTTCGTAGAGGCAAAGTTACATTTCTTTCACGTTCTAGCAAAAGCTTGGAGGTAAGCCGAAAATTCTTAATTTATGTCGATAAAGGCTAGAGAAATTGCTTTTAATATCTCGAGATTGAACAACTGTCCACGTAATTGAACTTTGGTTAAAGAATTACATTGTTAAAGAAAAATCTTATGAACTACCAAGCAAGAGCGGAGAAAAATCTTCCGTCCTGTTATTTGTGGTTACATTCTTTTTTATATGAGAATTTAGAAAATAAAATGGTAAAGTATAAGATATGAGTATATAATAAAGTATGATAGATAAAATGAGTAAGATAGTAAAAAAGTATTAGAGAAGATGATAAAATAAGAAAAATGATAATTATTTGTCAAATTTAAAAAATAATTATTTTTAATGGGATATTCTAATTGAGGATGATTACTTGGAACGGAACGAATTGAGCATGATACAAACAAATTTGGTCCCATTACTAGTTTATGCAATTGGGGTCAACCAGTCAAACTAAAATTTGAATGTCGGAGGCAGAGCAGTTAATAATGAAGCCTAGGGGTGTCGATCGGTACGGGATCGGGGATTCCCGATACCGAAGTTCGGGATCCCGATCCCGAAAACAGCGAATATCACATACCAATACTGATCTCGGTTCGGCATTCGGGATTCGGTGTTCGGGACGGGATTTTCGGTATTGGGATTCGGGATTACCGAAAATCCCGTAATTAAAAAAAAAATCAAAAATTACATCTATCATGAATTTACACATTATCATCTACATGCAGAGAACCAAATACAAACACCAAAAGGCACACATGTTCTCCCCCACAAATAAAGGTGGTAGATTATGGTTCTTTCAGTCCGATTTGTCAACAAGAATGTGGAATAATAGACAGCGGAATGTAGTTGACAAAGCACAAAAGCAAGCCACATGAATCAACTGATACCTTGTCATGTCTTTTAACTGATACCCTTACATCTTTCTAAATAACTCAAATCATTAGATTGGATTGGGCTCAGTTTGGAAGACCTAAAATAATTGGATCTAGATTGAATTTTGGGCCCAAAGTATTTCGGCTTATCCAGTAGTTAACATTTTTTACTCGTTAAAAAATTAATATATGCTAAATGTAGTTAATAATTCTATCGTGAGAAGTGCTGATTTCAATATATCAAGACGCATCCTGTTCCTGAATGTTTTATAAACATCTAAATATGAAAAGAGGAACCAATTATCTCGTGAAGACTTGTGATGCACTAATTTTTAATATTTCAATCTATTTATGGCCAGGCCGACCCAATTCGAAAAATGAGGTTGGCCTATCCCGAATATTTTGAGTCTTTGTCTACCCGCACTACTTATTTACTATTAGACCACCATTTTATTTTATAGTATGATTTTTACTACTGGTTTTCTTTTTGTAAAAGTAGACCAAACCAAAACCTTAAAAGTCTATAATAAAATTGAACAATTAGTATACATTAGCGAATAATATTAAAAGAAAATGAATTGATGACATTATTGAAGGTACTTCTTTATTTTGGGTGGATACGAATCCCATCAATTCCTTTTCCTGCATTTTCAGCTTTTATTTTGAAGTAATCAACTTAATCTCAGACACTTTTAAAAAATTTCTTTTACCCACAACAAAAGTTCTACATAGCTATCCCTGCTTATCCGAATCTAAACTAATACACATCCGGCCCAGTAACAACATCCGATCATATTTGAGTCCATGTGTTGTTTAATTCACATGTGATGATCTGATCTCCATTTCCTATATCATTGCTTGAGAATATTTAGTAAGTGTAGCTTTCTGTTTTGATTAATGAAGAAATTATATAGCCCAGAAACCCATAAATACTCCTCCTCTCTCTCAATGGACGATTTAGATTGATTTAATCTGTGGATGGAGCCTCTCCGAAATATGCAGGTCGTGACGAAGTCGTAGGCGACCTTGTAGTGTTATGTCTCTATCTCTCGCCTGCATTGCCAAAGAAAGATATAATGATGATATCGACGTGATAATGTGACTCCAATTTGTGTTTCTTGATATCAAGTTGGAGATGATTGGATGATTTATGTTTGTAGTCTCAAAAGTGTGATCTTGGATTTCCAAGCTGAAGGAAATTGTCCAACGAAGATGATCAAATCTAACAATTTGGCCTTTGGGCAAATCCTCGAGACATGAAGGCCACTTGGAAATATGAAAAATAAAATAAAAATTGGGCTTCAAAAGAGAGGCTATAAAAGAAGAACAAAATGACGTAAATAATTAAGTATCAACCCGTATCTGTATCATAAAGTCATATTTAAATTTTATACAATTCTACACTTATATTATATGCATGTAAGATGAGTGTTCTATAGGGTACAGTTAATACATGTATAATATAATCACACTTTTAATGCTATATACTGTAAAGGAATCACCTAACATTCATATAATAATGTACACAGTTTACTCCAACATTATACTAAAAATTGTCCCGAGATGCTATTTACGATCACAGATATTATACTATAGAAAGAAAGAAATTTGACTGAAACTCTTGATTGTTTCATGCATGACAAATTAGACTAGCGGCAATTGATTTATAGTAATTGGACCCTCTATTCGTTTTGAAAACAAAATACTTGTTTGACTGATATATATATAGGACATATAAGTAAGAATGATGATGAACAGAACAGATGGCGCAAATTAAGGAACGGCATTAAAATTGTCACTCTCTCTCTCTCTCTCTCTCTCTCACTAAACACTTTTCTCACCTTTCCCCCTTTTTCGTGTTTATACTCTCTCTCTCATTTTTTTTATTATGCTGGAGGGGCTTTTTGGGGAATTTAAAAAATGCTTACATGCATAGCACGTTCGAAGCAAGCGAGTGACGACTCGCCGGCGACTCAAAATTTCAACTCCGGCGACGTTCCTACTAAGCATGCCATCAAGTCCCTCTCTTCTCAGGTTAATTTACAGAATTATCCACCCCTGCTATTCGATTCTATCTGCTTGATTAGGTTAATTTCATCCTAATTGCGTCTCGAATTTGTCCGTACAGATCAAGGATATGGCGCTGAAGGCGTCGGGCGCGTACCGTCACTGCGCGCCGTGCGCGAATCAGTCGGCTGCGCCGCAGAGCTATGTCAGCGGAGAGGCGGACCTGGTGGCGGCGTCGGATAAGTTCCGGTGGTCGTACAGGCGGACGGGGAGCACGAATTCGAGCTCGACGGCGGGGAGGAAGGAACTAGAGGCGAGGTTGAAGGGGATTTCGAGCGGGGAGGGGACGCCGGCGTCGGCGAGCGGCCGCCGGATCGACCCGATCGTGTTCGTTGAGGAGAGTGAGCCGAAGGAGTGGGTGGCGCAGGTGGAGCCCGGCGTGTTAATTACCTTCCTGTCCTTGCCACGTGGCGGCAACGATCTCAAGCGGATTCGGTTCAGGTAACCACTATTTTGGTCTTTAACCTCATATCCTATTTATTGTTTTATTCCTAATTCTACGTGTCAAAATCTATATATTAATAAAAACAATTTACAACCTTAATTCCGAAATGTCAAGTTTTTTTGGGATATAGAAATTAAAAAAATATATATTAATATTGTGTTTTGTATGTTAGTTGATTTTAGAATAATAAATTTTGTGACCACAAACTTTTTGCGGTTTTTATAAATAAGACATTACTTACGAGACACAATTTTTCCCACTATTAATGGAATAGATGGGGTACTCACTACTATTTTATTGGGAGCAAGAAGTAAAATGTCTATATAATTAGAGTAAAATGAATAACAATATATATATATATATATATATATGAATTTGTGAGGTAGAGTGGAGAGACTATAATTTGTCATGATTGATATAGTTAAATAGCCATCATTGGTTTATTCTTTGTCTACGGCCCTCAAGAGCATTCAATTTTCTCAGAGTGCTTTACGACCATTAGGTGAAAAAGTTGCATGCTTAGTAAGAATTCTCTAGCTAGATTAACCTTTTTTAGCTTATAATTACTCGATACATCTAGCTTAACTATTTTTTATCCCTAGATATAATTTGAATCAACTTCTCATGTAGAGTTCTACTATACGTAGTAAGTGGATCCAATAATATGAGTTAGGGGGATAAAGTTAACAATTTTGAAATAGAGGGAGCAAAATAAATAAAATTCGGGACAGAATTTGTGGAAAATTAGAATTAGAGCTGAGGTTAATTCATGACGGTAAAGAAGGTGATAATCTTGACGTTTCTTACACGAGTACTGTGGAGTGAATACTGAATACTGTCTCTTTCCGGATCCATCATTCGGGAATTAAACCTTTTAAGCAAAGAAAGGTGCATTATTTTAATGGCTGTGGAGAATATCATTAGCTTGTTTGTGTTATATAGAGAGACTAGATTTATGGTTGCACTGTCCATGCAACTTCTGCAGTAATGAGAAAAAGAAACTGCCTCTAACTATCATCTAATGCATACACATAAATGTATACTCTCCGTCTCGTTTAACTTGTCTCATTTTTTTAAAGAAATGACTATCTCTAACGAGATAAGTCAAACGGAATGGAGGGAGTAGTAAATATGCTACTACATGGGGTCATTATAATTTAAAGAAAATATGCTCAAATATTTGAGGGTAAAAATGCCCAGCATGATGGAAAAGCCATGAGAAAGAAAACTAGAAGTCCCTTTTGAAAAGTCCAGAAAGGGCAGAATTCATTGGAACCCTCTGGTGGGGTTGGATGTTTTTCATGATGTTGGAAAACCTTTTACTAATTGTTGTTGGCTTGTCGGGAAGTGTCGCTGCTTTCTTTCCTCATGACGCCTAGATTTTGAATTTGTTATAATCTGGCCACTAATTCTTATTGCAATAAGTCAAGAAATGCACATCTTGTTTTGATTCTCTAGATTATTATGACGATATTTCCAATTAATAACCTACTAGTGGTGAATTCTAAGGCTTTTGATGCGGGAGTGACTCAATTCTAATATAGAATACTAGTATTAGAGCAAACAGAAGCTGATGATAGTTTGTTTGTTTTAAGTGTAGAAGTCGATGATCAAACCCGCATATTGTGACTCGCGACCCATTTGCGAAAAAAGATTTAATCTTTTCACATGTTTGTTTCCTTGTCATTGTTTCTTTTATCCTTGAAAGAGTTGGATAACCTCTAAGCAAAGTCATAAGAGCAATTTAGTTTCTATGCATATTCTAGAAATGCCATTCTTCAGTTTTCAAATATGCAGCACTCATAGAGTACCCCACGTAGGTCCAATTTAGTGGCTTGCCATTATGGGCTACTGTTCAGTAGTATAGTTAAAGAAAATGTTTTGACTAATTGGAATGATACATTTAGTCTTTCACCACCCAACTCATGTTATCAATGCATCCATTGTAATTTCCACAAGTCTTAATGTTTAATTAATCTTTTTTAAGGTGAATCTAAAATGAAAACTGATGAAGTAGAGTTTCTTTCTCCAGTGTCTTTTCCGGCCTTTTCATGCTATGATATGCTTGGAGTTATAGGCAGATTTAGAAAGAGGGCGTTGTGGGTGCGACCGTCCCTCTAAATTGTCTATTTCTCCGAATTTTCTCTGTATCTTTGGTATTTCTTTTCATATCTTTGGAACTATTTCGCCCCTTAAAATTTAGGGATTTTATCTTATTTCCTGAAAGTGTAGATTTGCATTCCGAAGTCCCTGCTTAAAGTTTGTCTTACTTATATGAGTTATTTTATCATTATCCTTTTATCTTTTTATAGTTGGTTGAACTTCTATAGCAGCAACTACTTTAGCTTCAATTTTTTCAATCTTTAATAAATTTGATTTGTAACTCCAGCCGAAACGTGTTCAACAAATGGCAAGCACAAAGGTGGTGGGCCGAGAATTTGGAGAAGGTTCTAGAACTCTACAACGTGCAGAGACTAAACCTCCAAGGCTGCCCTCTTCCGTCAACTCCAAGATCCTCGGACGCCACCAGTTCAAAGATGGACCAATCCATCGAAGACATCCCTGTGACGCCGCCACTTGGCAGCGAGCCCCTACCCCGCGCTTCCCATCGACCAACCGGAACAGGTAAAGGATCATACTACTCCTCATCAGACTCCATAGACACAAACTCAAGGTCCAACTATGATGCTTGTGGTCCCAAACTCTCAAGCCTCAGCGGTGCCAAAACTGAAGCATCGTCGATGAGGATGAGCTCCTCCCGAGAGATATCGATCAGCAATGCCAGCGATCTGGAGGGCGAGTGGGTCGAGGAGGACAAGCCCGGTGTCTACATTACCATCAGAGCTCTCCCTAATGGTAGAAGAGAACTCAGACGTGTTAGATTCAGGTCAACATTCTATTTACACCATTCTTGAATGAATGAATGTTACATTATTTTTCGCTAAACTCAAACTCATTGCAGCCGGGAGAAATTTGGGGAGATACATGCTAAGTTATGGTGGGAAGAAAACAGAGCAA
Source organism: Lavandula angustifolia (assembly GCA_028984105.1). Taxonomy (NCBI): domain Eukaryota; kingdom Viridiplantae; phylum Streptophyta; class Magnoliopsida; order Lamiales; family Lamiaceae; genus Lavandula; species Lavandula angustifolia. The sequence continues at coordinate 14,837,868 of CM054821.1, read as the reverse complement.
GGATACACAAACAGTACTTGTGATTGGATTATTTTCAAAGAATGAGAAGCCATGTTGTGTAGCTTGAGGCTCTCATTCTTTCTTGATGGTATTTTATGATATGTGGGGTGTTACTATGCAGTCCGGATCCTCCGTCTCTCTTTTTTTGTTCCACTCGTGTCTCACTCACATTTTAACTGTCCCTAAAATTCAAATCGTAAACATCTAGATGCTTGCAGTTAAAAATGATATTAGAACACGAGAAAGTTGGACAAAAGATCATGTGGGGTTGCTGTGGGGATCTTTTATATGTATATGATATGATACCTTATGGGGGTGTTGGGCCTTTGTTTTTTGCGAGGCCTAATCGAAAAAGTTGAGAAGTTTCTATGTCACACAATTTGTATATTTTTATTTACACTTTCTATGTGTCGTAATCATGATAGTTTTGTAAATGTTATTTATAAAAGTAGTGTGATATATAGAGGTGCATAATTTAAAATAAATATTACGTAATTGTTTTTAAAATTTTAATAATTTCAGATTTTTTAAATGTTAATCCAACATTTTAGTTAGTTCAGCCCAAATGACAAGATGTCGTGCCACCCAATTATACTGCTGCTGGATTGCACGAATAGCTTAATTTGATTACGAATATCAATGGAAGTTTTGTACTTGCAAACAAGCATGGTGTTATTACATTAACAAGAAATGCAACCTCATTAATTAATACTAATGTGGTATGTCTAATGTCCGTACTAAGTAAACAGCATAATTAGCCGTCACAACACGTGGGTTTTCGATCTCAAAGAGAACTCATTAATACATTCTGGTTTAAAAGCATAGCAGAATCTGCTTCCCTTCGTGGCCTCTGTTTCTCATGCATGCCCATGCGTGCTTCTCTCTCTCCTCCTAAATGGTACTTCATCCGTCCCATTCAGGGACGTAGTCAGGAATCTCGGTAAGGGAGGGCATAAAGTGTTAGGAAAAAAATATGTCATCATTAATTATCGAGTTATAATTTAGATACATCACGCCTTATGTGGTAGAAAATTATTCGAAAAAACCCACATACAAGAAAATAATAATCTAATGAATTCTCAAAAGCTAAGTATTAATAAAAAAAACTTTAAAATTGTCTTTACTTCATTAGAGCTTTTCCGAAAACAAAAAAGAAAAAGAACAAGTAACAATTAAATTTGTTAACTAATTGGAATGTTTATAGCTTGAAAATCGTATTCGGAGTTTACCTACAGAATTTATGGGCATTTATACCAAAACAAGAAATCTCCAAACAAAAATTGCATAAACATGCTTATACACAAATCGAATTAAATTGCCTAAGAAACTCAATTGGTTCGATTTAATTATTTATTTAAGAATATATATTTATATATATAGATAGATAGATAGATAGATGGATAGATAGATAGATAGATCGAATGCAATAAAAATTATAAGAATTATATTCGATAATTCGGAACCAAAAAAACAAGGGATGGCCTTGCCTCTACATGGCTCCGTCTTGGTCCCATTTGAAGTGATGTGTTTTACTTTTCGGTGCGTCTATTTGAAACGATATATTTTAAAAAAGACTATAACTTTTCAAAAAGTTATAATTTCTCTCTTACTTTATCATTTCTCTCTCTTATTTTATTATCTATTTTCCCATTATTTTATTCATCTTGCTTCACACGGACCGAAGGAGTAGTATATAAATGTGGTAATACCCACTGGGGGCCAAAATGGAAAAAAAAAACACAAAGATAGCCTAAAACTTAAAAAAAACACAAAAGTAGTCATTTTGTCTTTATCCGGCGGGGCCGATGGGAGGGCCGATGGAGGGCCGATGGATCCATCGGCCCTTTATATTTTTTTATTGTTTTTTTTTTAGTAAGGGCCGATGGCCTTCCCTCCTTTTTTTTGTTTTTTTTTCCTTTCTTCTTTGAGGGCCATCGGCCCTCCTTCATTTTTTTTTTCTTTTATTTTCTACTGAGACCCTTACTGATTATTTTTTTCTTAGTAATTTTTTTTTAAAATTTGAATATATATGAGGGCCCTCCTTCTTAGTAATTTTTTTTTTAAATTTGTATACATATGAGGGCCGATGCCCTCAAAGAAGAAAAAAAAATAATGAAAAAAAAAGAAGTACTAATTTGTATACATATGAGGGCCGATCCCATTTAAAGTGATATATCTCAAATAAATTACTATGAGGGCCATCGGCTCTCACAGGGCCGATGCCCTTTCAATTTATTTTTTTTTTATTTTTTATTTTATTGGAGGGCCTATGGATTCCATCGGCCCTGCGCTGTATAAGGATAAAATGGCTGCATTTGTATTTTTTTTTAGTGATGGGCTATATATGTGTGTGTGTATTCACTGTGTGGCTACAGTTAAAAATGCCCCTATATAAATACCCTATCTTGCCATCAACTACAGTTACCCCTCATATTTTCTGCTTCAAGTCCACGTCAGCATAATAATTCCTTACACTGAAAGATAGAGTTGAGATATGGGAGAGGCAAATGCAGAAGCAAAGGCGCAAGACGCCGTCGTTTTCGTCGACGCTTCTCGACGCCATCTACCACTTCATCGACGAGCCTACGGACCTCCAACGCCCGATCCCTCAGAGAAGAAGAAACACCGGGCAGGTCGACGGAGAAATTGAGTCCCTGCGCCGCGCCATCATGGTGGAGAAATAGATGGAGAACTACGGCGCCGCCGCGGCGAAATCGACTCAACGCCAGTCCAACTCAGCCTCGTCCGCGGATTCCACCGTCTTCAATTCGTCGGGTACAGATTCCTCTGCTTCGTTACCCACCCTAAAATCAATTTTCTCTCCTGCGAAGATCGAAGGCGGACGGTTCACGAGGACGAAAATTAGGGCTCTGAAGATGTACGGCGATTTGAAGAAGGTGAAGGAGCCGATTTCTCCCGGCGGTAGAATCGCCAACTTTTTGAATTCGATTTTCAGTCTGAGAAACTTGAAGATGAATCAAGGCGCGGAGGATTGGGGATCGGTGAGGAAGTCGAGATCGATGAAGGATTATACAATTACGACGTCGTGCTTGAGCAGGAACCCTAATTCCTCGAGAAGCAATAAATCGAAGAGGTCTATCAGATTCTGCCCAATCAGCGAAGGCGATGGCATTAATTACTCACTCAATGCATCAATGCAGAAAATCGGCTGCAATTTCATCAGCAAAAACATCGATAGCTTCCGATTCCAAGAGGTGAAGAATGCGAGGAGCAGGAAGTTTTGTGAGAATGAGGGAGAGTTCGACGATAAGAGCTGCTGCAGCTCCGATCTTTTCGAGCTCGAAAACATCGGAGCGTACGATGAAGAACTGCCCGTGTATGGAACCACGGATCTAAAGATGAATTGAGCCATTGCTAGTGGTTTGATTGCGTAGTGAGATTTTGCATGAATTCATGTGCATGATGATGCATTTGAACATTAGTTTTTTTTTTAAAGCTTGTATTGAGATTTTAATGTTGTTTTTTTGCCTTTAGCTTCAACAAGCTGCATTAAACTCCAACTACAAATGTTGTTCTTTACTTTGCTTCGGTAAATAACAACGGAGTTGGTTTCTGTCGCTAAATCCTTTGGGAAAAAGAGTCTTTGAGTTGAAGGGAATATGATTTGGTTTTGAGAGATGTAGGCTTGGATTCCATAGGAATATGATCACCTTGTGTGCATGTGTGACAATGAAATATTATTAATAATTATATTATAGTTTTGAGATTGGGTTTCATCAAGAGTGTCAATTGTATAATTGTACTTTGGAATAAGTTGAAAAGGTTACATCTTTTGAGGGAGAGATCATAAAAGGTCTTACTAGCAAAGTGAAATTTCCTGCAAGGATTTTTTGAAGAATTAAAGTGATATACTTAGTGTAAGCCTTTTTTCCATTTATTAAATTTATTCATCTTTTACCATTATAAGTACTCCATTACTCTTCAAGAGGAGAATTAACTTTTTATGAGTGCCAAAAAAATTTGATTGGATGTACACTATGAATCTATGATAAATAATGGTGAGATTTACATGATATCTCATATTAAATTAATAATATGCAACATGTGAGTAAAATGAATGATGACGCATCCAATTAAATTCAGCATAAACATGTCCCTTTGATTTTACAAGTTAGTATATACACTGTCGGTGAACTTTAAATTCAATTCGGATTTTTGGCGCACCAAGGAATTAATTACATTATTTTCATAGGGCGATTAGAATTGCTGCTGCTATTCGAAATGTTAATGTATGACATTTTTTAATTGTTCATAAATTGAAAATCTTGTGTTAAAAAAATAAAATTCTACAAACATTTTGATTTTCGAAGTCGGGTCTAATTTAGTCGGAACTGATAATTATATTATTATCGATAGTGACATTTGATCACATGACAATACCCTTATAATCATGTTATAACCTACCAAGTGATTGAAAATTACTACTCCCTCAGTTTTGCTTAACTTGTCTTGTTTTGTTTTTTTTTGTGCCGTTCGACTTATCCTATTTTTTAAAATGAAAAATAATTACTACACGAATTTTCATTTTTTCATTATGGAACCCATCTATCTACACCCAACTAACCACTCTTTGTAATTTCGGTGCCAAAAAGAAACAAGACAAGATAGGTGGGACGAAGAGTATTAACTTTTATATAATTCAAGTAAATGGGCCTGTAAATATGTATTGAGCCCACCTTTAGTATGGCCCATAACAAGTCAAATGGACATGGGCCTTTGGCCCACTAAATGAGACCGATGATGCGCAGAAGGCGATGAATCTTTTAATTTCTTTGTGCAATAAAATTTCTTAATTCTCTCGCGTCGTTTGATTACAATTAAAAGTTTAAACCCCTCTTCTTTCTACAAATGCCCTTCCATTATTTGTATTTTTCAGCTAAAGTTGCTGAAAGAAGTCATCTCATACCTCCGATCTGAAGCTTTTTTTTGCCGGAATCAAATCGATCGATCATGAGTTTCCTTTTCGGGAAGAGGAAGACTCCCGCAGGTACGTACCTAATGCTCTTCTTTTTGTAAAAATCTTTTTGGCTACTCTGTTGAATTTGTCAAAGGGGGTTGTCGTTTGAGAAATTGAATTAGGGTTCGCGCGTGACAATCTATCTGAAATATTGGAAGCTAATGCCATGATCGTGATCTCGAGAATTGAGAGAGAGCACTGTTAGTTAATGAGAATTTGGGATTCCATTTTACCCTAAATTTATTTTGATAGTTGAAATATGATTTGCATGTTATTTATGCATATGATGAGTTGTGAACTGGGGAATTTCGCCCGTGATTAAAGTTGCTGTAATCTGATTGGGTTGTAAGTTGTAAGCTGTCCTGGTTAGAACTGTGCTGTATAAGCCGTAATGAGTTAATGAGTCGAAAAACCTAAAGAGGAAGATAAGCTATGATTACGGAGAATATGATGATAAACCATATTACTAGGCAATTGTAACATGTCGCATGCTCAATGTAACAACTGTCTTAGATAATCTTCTTGCTTATGTTATAGTTGCCTTAACAGTGATCAACGTCGTTTTGACAAATGAATTTAGCTAGAACATCAGAATCTCGTGGAATATTTTTTCACCTATATAGAGAATGTCTTACACTTATCGTCTCAGATTTCAACGAAAAATTGGTTGGTTTGGTTGAGTTTCTCTTGGCCGTAGACCATCAGGGTGGACAGAGGGAGGATATTACTCCTCTGTGGAAGAGGAATCAATTGACTGATCATACTCTGTGTATAAGTTATCGCTAATTAAAAGTTATTGTTTAGTTTCCTAATTAAAAATGAGTGTGTTGATGAAATGCTGTGAAAAACTTTATTATCTATTCAGGTTTGCATACTGTTTTTTACTTGTGTCATATGGTATTCCACATGTTTTTTGCATCTTGCAGAGCTTCTGCGTGAGAATAAGAGAATGCTTGATAAGTCGATCCGAGAAATAGAGAGGGAGAGGCAAGCTTTACAAACGCAAGAAAAGAAACTCATCGCTGAGATAAAGAAAAGTGCTAAGCAAGGGCAGATGGTATTTTTATTTTTCATATTTTATTTGCTTAAGTGCTTAATCTATTGGAATTTCTGCTGTTTGTATATACTACAAGAGTGCTTTGTTTGGTGGAAGCCCGATCTTCAGTATGAACGGGTTTTTATCCTATTCCAGTCTCCAAGTATTCTAATGCACATTTGCCTGGCTATTTATAGGCTGAGTTAAAATGACGTTCTCTTAAGTATTATGGCATTCAGAGCAGTCTGATATTCCTCGGTCTACATAGCATTCATATACAAATCCAAGTTTTTGATGATGACCATGAATGCAGAGTTAAAGCTATTCTAAGATTTCATGGCTCCCCCCGGCCCTAGAAATCATTTTACTGTAGTGAAGTGTATGTATGTGGGCTTACTTTCGATGCTAGGTTTCTGAGTTTTATTTCCCTGAAACTTTAAAATATTCTTATCTATCTAACTGGACACTTTAAGGAGAGTTTCTCTATTTAGATCTTTTTTTATTATGTAGCTATATTCATATAAATTAATTCATTCTTATCTATCTAACTGGACACTTTAAGGAGAGTTTCTCTATTTAGATCTTTTTTTATTTGTTTGTATAATCTCTGATACTGCTGCCCTATCCAAATAAAAGTTGTGGCAGCCCAATTACTTTAAAAACCTGTGTCTGATTTCTAGTGTATTTGTTCTAGGGAGCTGTCAAAGTGATGGCCAAAGATCTCATCAGGACGCGGCATCAGATTGAAAAGTTCTATAAGCTGAAATCTCAACTTCAAGGTGTATCACTCAGAATTCAGGTATGTCCTAGGTATTTAATCACTTGAAGCAACTTGCAAACATCATGCCAAATTGCCAACTTTAAGATGGCTTTGTATAGATGAAGTAAACCCTTGTAGGGCTCGGTAAACTTGAGTATTTAATTTGCTATGCTAGTTCGAATTGGTGTCTGGACTTGGATCTTGTAATTATGAAATATAACAAGTGGTAGAAGATGTACGATCTTACACGGTCTAAGGGACGCAAGACATGAATTGAACAACTCAGTTGATAATCCCTATTAATACCATTAACTCCTGCAGTTTCTGCATTATAGCTGTGACTTTGTCATTGGCTTTTTGGATTTATCAAATGTTGCTTTTGCACTTATTTTAACCTCATAATTATGTGAATTGTTTCATTATGGAGTTTGCTCTATTTGAGCAAGCTTTGATCATGGAAGATGGGTTCCATTAACTTGATATGGAAGTTCATGATATAATTTTATTCGATTTGCAATAGTATTTATGATTGCTCTGTCTTGCTTTAGACATTAAAATCTACACAAGCAATGGGGGAGGCGATGAAAGGCGTTACCAAGGCCATGGGGCAAATGAACAGACAGATGAACCTTCCATCACTGCAGAAAATCATGCAAGATTTCGAGAGGCAGAACGAGAAGATGGAACTGACAAGTGAAGTGATGGCAGACGCCATGGACGATGCATTGGAAGGAGACGAGGAGGAAGAAGAGACCGAAGAGCTCGTGAGCCAGGTTCTCGACGAGATTGGCATCGACATTAACAACGAGGTATGATTCCATCTCTCCTTTTCCCCATATTTCTGGACTTTATGCGCATTAGTATTAATGCATCTCACTTGGTTTCCTCTTAATGCAGCTTGTTAATGCTCCTTCCACAACAGTAGCTGCCCCAGCTTCTGGGAGTAAGGTCCCACAAGCAGAGGCACCAGCTGGCAATGATGATGGTGGGATAGACAGTGATCTACAGGCAAGGTTAGACAATCTTAGGAAGATGTAATGACTTGTTTATATATGATTGTCATTTGAGACCAAACATGCTATGCAGCTTTGTATTATTTGTGGAGATATTGAAATACATGGTTTGCTACAGCCTTACTCCAATTATATTGCATTTAGTGTGAATTACGAGGTTGTAAATCCGAGCACAATGACGGCTGCGTATTTTCCTCGTAATACAAAGAAGGGCTTTTTCCCGTCACTTGAGAAATCCCCCTTCATTTTCAAACGGAATTAAATTGCCCAGGAAATGGTCTATATTCCACATCAAGATTGATAATTTTTTAATATTTAGCTTTCGTCAGAACTTGATTTCTCTCTCTCTCTTTATTTAATTTTCCTTTTACATTGAATTAAGATATAAAAAGTTCAAATTTGACGCCCCACAAGAACAGGAAACCAAGAAATTTGGAGCCATAATAGGAAAAGTCAGTAGATAGAATTTCTTAATTTCTATCACCCAAATTAATTACCCCATCCACCTGCTGTAATGATTAAAGTTTCATAACTATAGATAGACTTGTCTTATGTCCAATAATAACAATTATAAAATTTTCGACTAACACTTCTAGCTCAAGCATATCGAATATGGTTTACAACATCTTTTGTGTTATTCATAAACTTTTATACAACAGTAGATTTATTTAGTGCGCGATTTTAATAGTGGTTGTTGGTTTTATTTTTACAAAAGAGAAAATAAGTCTCCTATAATGTGTCATTTGTGCAAAATTCTTTTGGAAGCATTACAATCTTTATTAGGTAAAAATGTTTTTATGAAAATTCTTCTCACCTGAGATAAGTTAGGTTAAGGAGTAGGTATTTGCGGCCGTCACTCACTCTATCATGGAGCTACAATAAAAAAGATGATATTACCCTAAATAAAATTCTCATTTTCATCAACCTAATTAGATCAATCCGCGTGGCCGTCAGATTTGTCATCAACCATTGACCATTATATGCTATCAACCAAATTAAATTATCCTGGATTATGATTTAAGAATGAGGTGTGAAATTTGAATTTGGGTAAATAAGTGATCCAAGTGGAACATTTTAGAGGGTGAAACACAATTTTTTTTCCAAATTAAATTAACGGTCGAACCCTTGTATTCACCTCTACATCTTACCACACGGATCCTTAATTAGTATAGTTAGTGAATTAGTAACAAGTATTGAGTGCTTCCTCATAAGTCATATCTCCTCTACAATTAACTCTATCTGTTTTTCAAAGTGGGCAATGTGTATAAATATAATACTTTACCAATAGGTGAATTTCTTTGGATATTTTTAACGAGAAGCTTCATGGTCTCGAAAGTCAAATATGTTAAATTATTATCGATAATAAAATTATACTCCTCATAAGTCTGAAAGAAAATTGGGGGACTTTAATATATGTGTGTATTGAGCAATGTTGGAGCGGTGAATCAGGAGATTATAATGTTTTTAACTAAGATTTAGTGAAGTCACTTTTTATAATAAATATCATGAGTTGGTAAGTGCTAATTATTTACTGAGGCGGCTTTGCATAATTGAGTTGAATCATGCATGTTTCTTTGGACACATCTACTTTGACTCGAATAAAACATAGAAAATTATACTTTATGACATAAAATGAAATAAATTTTTGAATGACTTTGAAAACTCGTAATTGTCATAAACTCAAAAGTGGATTAAATATCCTGTTGGATTATAAACTGCTATTACAAAGTAAACAGGTAAATCTCAAAAAAGAAACTAAACAAAAGAAACCGTCGAGTCGAGGAGTCCTCTCTCCGCAAGACGAAATACACCCCGGTAGTGCTCTCGGTGTTGGTGTATCGTCCCCAAAGATGAAACGACGACGTCTCGAGGATTGCAGCACCGCAAAATCTTCGAGCTCCGGCGAACTGGACTTTTCCGGCGAGGACAAAAGCTGCTGGACAAAATGCTTATGATGCAGAGAGAATGCAGATGTTGGTGTGTTTTGAAATGCATGCAGACCTGCCTATTTATAGGCTACTTCCCACCAGGTGAAAGGTTGTTGTTTAACTCCTGTCAATTAAGGCAGGCTGACGTGTTCAGGCTTCAGGGGAGTGGGGAGTGGAGAGATGGAAGGTTGGCTGCTGAAGAGACTTCTTCTAGCACCTTCCAAAAATGTACACTCCAGTGTGGCAGGAGCACAACACCAAGGAGAGTAATCCCGTGCAGCAGGAGCACTATACCAACGACCGGGCCAGCCCACAAGTGAAGTTGGGTCAGTCCACATGTAGCCCACCGAAGCCCAATGCCAAAGCCCAACTGCCAAGCCCAACGGACCACCAAAAGGATCAATTGCCAAGATCCAAGATCCAAGTCCAAGTCCAAATCCAAGTCCAAGTCCAAGGACACGGACCGGAGCCGAGGCCGGGCGCGGTGCGGTGCGGCGCGCCGCGCCGCGTGTGAGGCGGTCGGTGAAAAGGCTCGCGCGCATGAGCATGTGTGGAACAAGCCCATCACATGTCACTTAGTTATCTCTTACAAAGTGGTAGAGACTTAAATAACACATTAAAGTTTGTACATTAATCAATGTCCCACATTGATTAATGTAATAACTCTCTAAAACCCGAATAATGTAAGTTTCTCCATTTTAGGTAACATATTAGTTTTGTCCCCCCAAACTTTGAGCCACTATTTCTCACTCACCGAAAATCGGAATCGAGAAATTAAGCACACTATAATTATCTACTCGAAACGTAGATCGACGTCATATATCTCAATTCATAAATTAGATATATATTGAGGCTCGAAAAGACGATTAAACGAGCTGAATTTTGCCCAAGTTAGATTAGCATTTAATGCTAATTAAATTTCCATAATAACAATATATATATATATATATATATATATAATATATATATAAACAAACGATTTTCCAACAATCCCCACATGAGTGGAAATAGCCAAATGCATGCATGCAGACACACAACCCTGTCCTCAAGAGACAATAAAGCATCAGGGTAGGTGGTTTGTGACCTTGAACCTCCCTTAGTCAGTGTTATCGAGCATACCGGCGGACTAGTGGACACGTGGCCTTGAACTATTCCTCCATGGTGTATACTCTCAACCTCGTCCGTTCTCACGTTTGTGTCCTTTACATGCCATGGACAACCTCTTTGGATTCATAAGTGTTACATAGAAGCGGCCCTCACTTCTCACTTACATAGGTGATTCTTACTCGAGTATCCTGTCATACTCCACCTTCTCAAGGCATCCAAGAATCATTAAGAGTCAAAGACTTAACCTCACTACTTGACAGGTCACCAACACTCTCGAGCTCTTTTAGAGAATAGACTATTTGAGTGTGGTATCAACAAACTCATATAGCTTAGTTTTCCCATTAAACCAAGTTCATGGGATCTCCAATCTACAAGGTTGGGTATCCACTATAATCGTCTTTAACTTGTGGATTTAACTCTCATTCCCTCTACGAGCTTATACATTTGATCTCGATTCAAACTCTTAGTAAGCGGATCCGCTAAGTTATCTATAGACTTGACATAATCTACAGAGATAACCCCACTCGTGATCAAATGTCTTACGGTATTATGTCGACGACGAATATGTCTCAACTTACCATTATACAACCCACTCTTAGCCCTACCAATAGCCGCTTGGCTATCACAGTGAATCATCACAGGTGGCACGGGTTTCGTCCAACATGGAATATCTTCAATAAAATTACGTAGCCATTCGGCCTCCTCACCGGCCTTATCTAAAGCAGTAAACTCTGATTCCATGGTGGATCGGGCTATGCACGTCTGTTTTGTGGATCTCCACGACACAGCTCCTCCCCCTATAGTGAACACATAACCACTAGTAGACAACGAGTCCTTAGTGTCTGATATCCAATTTGCATCACAGTACCCTTCAAGTACTGGGGGATGTCTCGAGTAGTGCAGCCCAAAGTTAAGAGTGTATTTCAAATACCTCAGAACTCTTACAAGAGATTTCCAATGCTCTCTACTAGGATTACTAGTATAGCGACTCAGTTTGTTCACCGGACAAGCTAGATCAGGCCTCGTACAATTCGTGATGTACATAAGACAACCAATGACTCTAGCATAATCCTCTTGAGCAACAAGATCACCCCTATTCTTGCTCAAGTGAACATTAACTTCTAGATGAGTCTTTGCCGGCGCACTGTCAAAGGCATTAAACCTCTTAAGTACTTTCTCAATATAATGAGATTAAGACAAAACAATCCCTTTGGGAGTTCTTTGAATCTTCACTCCAAGAATAACGTCAGCAACTCCCATATCTTTCATATCGAAAGTTCTCTTAAGCATACGCTTGGTGTCATTTATGACTTGAAGGTTTTGTCCCATAATTAACATGTCGTCTACATAAAGACAAACAATTACAAAACCATTTTTTGTATTCTTTATGTAAACACACTTGTCACATTCATTAATCTTAAAACCATTCGACAACATAGCCTCGTCGAATTTCAAGTGTCATTGTAATGGTGCTTGTTTCAACCCATATAGGGATTTCACCAACTTGCATACCTTTCGCTCTTGGCCAGGTACCACAAACCCTTCAGGTTGTTCCATATAAATTTCTTCTTCTAAATCTTCATTTAGAAAGGCAGTTTTCACATCCATTTGGTGAATCTCAAGATTGTGCAAAGCAACTATTGCGAGAAGCACACGAATAGACGTAATTCTCGTTACAGGCGAATAAGTATCGAAGAAATCATATCCTTCAATTTGCTTAAAACCTTTAACCACTAAACGAGCTTTATATTTGTCAATTGGCCCATCTGCCTTATACTTTCTTTTTAGGATCCATTTACATCCTAAAGGCTTGCAACCTTCAGGTAGGTCTGCTAAGACCCAAGTGTGATTTTGCAAGATGAAATCAATTTCACTTTGGATAGCTTCTTGCCAAAGTGGGCCATCGGGTCTAGAAAGAGCCTCTTTAATAGACCGCGGCTCTTCATCCAAAAGAAAAACAACATAATCGGACCAAAGTCCTTAGCAACCCTTTCTCTAGTGCTACGTCTTGATTCTAAAGTTTAAACATCGACAACTTGCCTTTTACGCGTAGCGGGTTCTACCCCAACATTTCTAGAACTACTAGCAACTTCTCTTGCTTCACCACTAGAGCTCGACTCAACTTTATCATCCTTTTTACAAGGATAGATATGTTCAAAGAATATAGCATTCCTTGACTCAATAGTAGTTCCAACATTCATATCGGGCACGGCCGACTTATGAATGACAAACCGATATGCACTACTATTCAGAGCATATCCTATAAAGATACAATCGACGGTCTTAGGTCCGATTGTAACTTGCTTAGGCAAAGGCACTTCTACCTTAGCCAAACACCCCCACACTTTGAGGTATTTATAGGAAGGTTTCCTTCCTTTCCACAACTCGTAAGGAGTAATATCTCTACCTTTTAGAGGTATTTTGTTCAATAAGTAGTTAGCCGTTAAAACGGCTTCCCCCCACATGTTCTAGGGCAGTCCAGAACTTATTAACAAAGCGTTCATCATCTCCTTTAAAGTTCGGTTCTTCCTTTCAGCTACACCATTTGATTGAGGCGAATAGGGGGCAGTGGTTTGATGAATAATACCACTTGTCTTACACAACTCTTCAAAAGGAGCTGCATACTCTCCACCTCTATCACTTCGTACCATTTTGATTTTACAATCAAGTTGGTTTTCGGCTTCTGCTTTGAAGTTAGTAAAAGCTTCAATCGCCTCATCTTTAATCCTTAAAAGATAAAGAGTACAACACTTAGTGCAGTCATCAATAAAAGTAATAAAATACTTTTTTCCACCTCTAGTTTGTACAAACTTTAAATCACATACATCAGTGTGAATGAGTTCTAGAGGATTTGTGTTCCTTTCTACAGAATGAAATGGAAGCTTAGCCAATTTTGCTTCAACACAAACTTCACACTTGATTTTGTTAAACTCATTTACTTTAAGTAGATCGAGATTAACTAATCTTTTTATCGCATTTAAATTAACATGTCCTAATCTAGAATGCCATAAATCAGAACACTCAATCAAGTAGGAGGAAGTAGCTTCTTTCTCATTATTCTTAGCCTCAATGGGCTCTTGGCGCAATGCCATTACAGATAACTTGAAAAGGCCCTCAGACATGTAACATTTTCCTAGGAACATTCCAAATTTATACTCCCTCCGTCCCATTATTTATGTCCCATTGAGACTGTGCACGGTAATTAAGATAGTGGAGGTAAAGGTGTAAAGTTGTTGTGTAAAAGTATATATGGGTGGGGTCCATTTGTTTAGATTAATTGTGGTCCACTCATTTATTTCCTTATTTGATATGGGACATAAATAACGGGACAACAAAAAAAGGCAAATGGGACATTAATAATGGGACGGAGGGAGTATAAAATAAATTTATCCGACTCAAAAACTAGTCTAAACCCTCTCTTGACTAGTACAGAGCCGAACACAAGATTCTTCCGGATGTCGGGGACATGCAGCATCTCTCCCAGAGTAAGGTTCTTACCGGAGCTCAACATTAACACCACAGTACCATAGCCAACTACCTCAGATGAGGCTTGATTTCCCATATTGAGCTTCCTCCCTTAGCAACTTTGTACTTGGTGAAGCGGCTTCGGTCACCACAAACATGTGTCGTGGCTGCGGTATCAATATACCACTTCCCCTCATTCTCCACGACATTAGCTTCTTTGGTGACAACAGCCGCAAGGTCGGCTTCTGTCATCTCCAACATGTTGGCTTGACGAGCCCTCTTCTTCTTCGGCTTACGGCAGTCCTTCGACATGTGGTCAGACTTGCCACAGTTGTAGCAATCCACTTCAAACTTGCGGGCTTGCACCTTGCCCTTGGCCTTGGGGTTGCTGTTTGGACGCCCTCTCTTGACATTGTTGGAGTTGCCACCTTTCTCTGCAAGGTTGACTCTTGGTTCCACGGGTGCTTTACCCTTCCCATCTCGAGTCCTCATATCGGTCTCGATGCGGAGCTTGACAACAAGGTCTTCAAGCGTCATTTCCTTTCGCTTGTGCTTCAAATAACTCTTGAAGTCCTTCCAGCTCGGGGGAAGCTTCTCAATCACAGTTGCCACAATGAAAGCATCTGGCAAAAGCATTCCTTCGGCGTGGACGTCATGGACAATGAGTTGAAACTCTTGAAGTTGCTCCATGACCGGTCGAGAGTCCACCATTTTGTAGTCCAAAAACTTGGCGACTACAAACTTCTTGGTTCCTGCATCGTCAGTACATTATTTTCTTTCAAGTGCCTCCCAAATTGCCTTGGGGGTCTTTACATTTGCATATACACTGTATAGACTATCATCTAGTCCACTAAGTAAGAAGTTTTTACATAAATAATCTGAAGTAAGCCAATTTTCGTAGGCTATGCGGACTTCAACATTCTCCTCGTTTTCACTTGGAGGGGCGGGTGCGTTCTCCAACAGCACGGTCGTGAACCCCAATATTGTCAAGTAGAACATCTTCTGTTGCCATCTTTTGAAGTCGGCTCCACCAAACTTGGCCGGCTTCTCGGCAGCGGGCAACACTCTTGACGAGTGCAGAGGTGCCGTCAGGGTTGGGTTTGAACCCCCCATCACACCATGGTGGTTCACGCTCCCAAAAGGGACATTGATCTGCAAGACAGAGGACATAGCATTGAAGTTGAATGTTGAGTTAATGGCATTAGCACGATTAAGTGTTATCCTTGCATCGGTGGCGGCCGATATGGCAGCAAGAGTTGGATTAGCAAAAGCCGGAGTAGGCGTAGGGACAGACACCAGCTGGACCACATTGCCGGAGGAGGCAACAACGTCCGAGGTGGAGGAGATGGCGGCAGCGGTGGCATTGTTGGTGGCGGCGGCAGAAGCAGCGTCGGAGAAGGCAGCACTTGAGGAAGACATCTTTTAAGTTTACTTGAAGCAGCTAGGTAAGGTTATTTCGTCTTGCCATTGTTGGATTACAAACTGCTATTACAAAGTAAACCGGTAAATCTCAAAAAAGAAACTAAATAAAAGAAATCGTCGAGTCGAGGAGTCCTCTCTCCGCAAGATGAAATATGCCCCGGTAGTGCTCTCAGTGTTGGCGTATCGTCCCAAAAGATGAAACGACGACGTCTCGAGGATTGCAGCACCGCAAAATCTTCGAGCTCCGGCGAACAGGACTTTTTCGACGAGGACAAAAGCTGCTAGACAAAATGCTTAGGATGCAGATGTTGGAGTGTTTTGAAATGCATGCAGACCTGCCTATTTATATGCTGCTTCCCACCAGGTGAAAGGTTGTTGTTTAACTCCTGCCAATTAAGGCAGACTGACGTGTTCAGGGGAGTGGGGAGTGGAGAGATGGAAGGTTGGCTGCTGAAGAGACTTCTTCCAGCACCTTCCAAAAACGTATACTCCAGTGTGGCAGGAGCACAACACCAAGGAGAGTAATCCCGTGTAGTAGGAGCACTACACCAACGACCGGGCCAGCCCACATGTAGCCCACCGAAGCCCAATGCCAAAGCCCGACGGACCGCCCGACGGACCAATTGCCAAGATCCAAGTCCAAGGACCGTAGCCGGGCGCGTGTGAGCCGGTCGGCGAAAAGGCTCGCGCGCATGAGCATGTGTTGAGCTAGCCCACCACATGTCACTTAGTTATCTCCTACAAAGTGGTAGAGACTTAAATACCACATTAAAGTTTGTACATTAATCAATGTGGGACATTGATTAATGTAATAACTCTCCAAAACCCGAATAAGGTAAGTTTCTCCATTTTAGGTAACATATTAATTTTGTCCCCCAAAACTTCGAGCCACTATTTCTCACTCACCGAAAATCGGAATCGAGAAATTAAGCACACTATAATTATCTACTCGAAACGTAGATCGACGTCATATATCTCAATTTATAAATCGGATATATATCGAGGCTCGAAAAGACGATTAAACGGGCTGAATTTTGCCCAAGTCAAATTAGCATTTAATGCTAATTAAATTTCCATAATAACAAAATATATATATATATATATATATATATATATATATATATATATAATATAAACAAACGATTTTCCAACATATCCAGTGTGAAAGATCCAAAGAATTATATAATCAAGATGTAGAATATGGATAAGAGAATTGTTGATTAGTATTTTGAAAGCATTAATATAATACTACTTATTTTGTTAAATGATTTATGAATAATTGCCATCAACATGCACATGCGTCCAACTATTCTTAACCTTTTTGAATAAATGTCTTAAATTATTTATAAATAATCACACTAGTTGTAGCTTATCCTTTTTAATTTTTATCAAATCTAATAGTAGTATCATATTGATATTGTCGTGTTGTTTAGGCAATTTGTCTTTAATACTCCATATACTAATTAAGTTGGTGATATAATATTTAAAATGTGTCATTGCTGTTTAACCGTAGTGTACATATACAATATCAATTTTTTACAACGATGATAATTAATAAGTGTTACTTAAGTTTTAATTATTTATTTAAAGCAACAGTGAGCTGTAATTCAGAGGCATGTTTTGATTTTTATTTGGCAAATGGGAAAGAAAATGGAATCATCCTTTGTCATCGTTATGCAACTTGCCTTTAATTTAGTCCCATCTAAATCGTCGTTCAACTTGCCAAGAACGAATTTCTTTTTAAAGAAATTTGTGAAGAATTACATGTATTATAGAATGATGATAATCATCAACATCATATTTCAAGTGACACTGTAATTTTTCTTACTATTTCCAATATTAAAGAAGAAAAAAGAACACAACTTCAAACAACTTATACCAAAAATTTAATATAATAAATTTATGTGTCGTGGGAAAGAAGAATATTCCTAATTCCAAGGTAACAACTAACATGCAATGAGAAACGGTTCCAAAATGCAAAACATGAATATTTGTGTGGTATGACTCTCATCCTTGA
Organism: Lavandula angustifolia; assembly: GCA_028984105.1. Lineage (NCBI taxonomy): Eukaryota > Viridiplantae > Streptophyta > Magnoliopsida > Lamiales > Lamiaceae > Lavandula > Lavandula angustifolia. The sequence goes on along the minus strand of CM054821.1, from coordinate 14,820,142 downwards.
CATAATACAAAACAAAATTTCTCTCCCTCGAACGTCAAAGATTTACAGCTTTGAGAATGAACTCCCAGAAATTAACCATATTGGAGTAGTATGTTTTATTAAGTGTATAAATAAACCACAACTTGAAGCCGCCAACTACTAGAGGTCTTTCTCTCTCCAGTTCTTGCATCTCTAATTCTCAGTCCTCTTGATTGCGAGGCGGCTGCAAGAAATTTCAAACTGACGAGTAATTTCCACAAAAAGACTAGCAAAAAACATATAAAATGAAAACCGAGATTCCTCCTTTTGCGTCTTCAGAGTATTATTAATCAAGAAGTCATCTTTACTCTGTATGGGATCGCCGAGTTTTCCGATGGAAGGCGAAGTATCACTAGGAAGTAAGGGCGGGAATCTCGACATCGTCGTCGAGATTCAAAATCCCAAATCCGACCAAAACGGCGGGGATGACGATACCGTTCAGATGAAAATGAACTTATTCAACGCCGCCGCCGCCGCACCCGCACCTCCACCGCCACAGCTCACTGTCCCTTCTCCCGCTCCACCGCCGCAGCTGACCGTCCCTTCTATTTCCACTCCGGCTCAGCTGACCGTCCCCGCCCCAACGTCAGACCCATCTAACAAACAGCCGGTCGGGCCGGCCATGCGGCGGCGGACGCTAACAAAATCCGCCTACTCAAAACCCAAATCAAGAATCGTAGAGCCCCCGTTTCCGAGCAGCGTAAAAACGGCCGAGCAAACTCCGGCACCTGCCGCAAACTCGCCGCTCGTCGCTTCGTCGCCTTCTCCGAAGCCCACTTTCGCCACCCCAAAAGGGTCCACCCCGATCACGCCAAAAACGCCTCTGCTGCCGGAGGATGACGACGACGACGACGATGACAACGATGATGACGTGTACAACACCGACAACCTTAACCCCGAGCGAGTCAAGAGAGGTAAGAAAGTGAAGGCCTTGTTCGTCTGCGAATGGATCGCATTTGTCGCCATTACAACTCTCTTGATCTCAACAAAAACAGTCACCAAACTCAATCACACCATAATTTGGAGTTTGGAATTATGGAAGTGGTGTGTGTTAGTTTTAGTCATATTTTGTGGGCGTTTGTTTACAGAGTGGTTAACAAACTTCTTAATTTTCTTGATTGAGAGGAATTTCTTGCTCAAGAAGAAAGTGTTGTACTTTGTATTCGGATTGAAGAAGAGTGTGAGGATTGTGTTATGGCTAGCCATGATTCTTCTAGCATGGGCCTTATTAATCAATAGAGGAGTTAAAAGAAGTAAGGAAGAATCCAAAGTTCTAAACAAGATAACAAGAGGAATTGTGTCCTCCCTTGTGGGTGCTGTGATGTGGATGGTGAAGACATTGTTAGTCAAATTAGTTGCTTCAACTTTTCATGTGAAAACCTTCTTTGACAGAATCCAAGAGTCCATCTTCCATCAGTATATCCTTCAGGCTTTATCCGGGACTCCCATTTTTGCCAACGGTGATGGGATGGAGAGTGTGAAGAGTAGTGGGAGGTTGAGTTTCAAGAAGATGAAGACAAGGAAGGTGGAGCAGAAGGGGGAGGATGTGATTAATGTGGATAAGCTTTACAAGATCAAGAGGGAGAAGGTCTCTGCTTGGACCATGGGAGGGTTGATGAGAGTGATAAGAAACTCTGATTTGCTCACTGTTTCTGAGGCTCTTGATGAGAGTGTTGAGGAGGAATCCGGTGGGCCGAAGGCGATTACTAGTGAGGTTGAGGCAAGGGAGACTGCTAATAGGATTTTCAAGAGAGTTGCTAAGCATGGTCACAAGTAAGAATATATGTAGTTACTAAATTTGTGATTGCAATAGTATGGAATAGGTTTATTGAGAATGCCCTTCTTCTTTTCTTGATTTCAAATGTTTATTAATGTTAGGTTTATTGAAGAAGATGACCTATTGCCTTACATGCCTAAAGAAGAAGTGGATAATGCTTTCCCACTATTTGAAGGTGCTGCAGAATCAAGAAGAATCAAGAAATCAGCCTTTAGAAATTGGGTGGTATAATTCTCTTCTCCCTCTTCTTTCCCCTCCCTCTCCTCCCTTTTCTTGATGAAATCAACTTAACCCTACGCAGGTGAAGGCCTATAATGAGAGAAAATGCCTAGCCGTCTCCCTAAAAGACGCGAAAACAGCAATAGAGGAGCTCAACAAGATCTCATCAGCCTTTGTCCTAGTCGTAATCGTGATAGTCTGGTTGCTTCTGATGGAGATCACAACCACCAAAGTGTTGGTCTTCATCTCATCCCAAATGCTGCTTGTAGTCTTCATGTTTGGGAACTCGGCCAAGACCCTATTCGAGGCCATGATCTTCGTGTTCGTGGTGCATCCGTTCGATGTTGGTGATCGTTGTGTTGTTGATGGTGTTCAGGTATCTATACCTCTCCTCTCTAACCCTTTTCTTGAATTTGATCTTCTCTATTTGCTTAACTAACTACATTAACACCTTCTAGATGGTTGTTGATGAGATGAACATATTGACAACAATCTTCCTCAAGCCCAACAATGAGAAGGTGTATTATCCCAATTCACTTCTTGCTACAAAGCCAATCAGCAACTACAATAGGAGCCCAGAGATGATGGGTGATGCTGTTGAGTTTGCTGTTGATTTTGCCACCTCAGTTGAGAACTTAGCAGATTTGAGAGCCAAAGTCAAAGGGTATGTTTTTCTTTTTTTTTTCTCTCTATATTTTCTAACATACGTCGTTTCAAAATGTGATGCATGAAATGAACTTAGTCCTCGTGAAAATATCGATTTTTGTCCTCTAACGTGACCTCTGTTCGTTTTAGGTCTTATAACGTGGCTACTCCTCCTATAACTTTTAAGAAACATTTGTTTTTAGTCCTCCGACATAGAATGTACTCATCACGCATCCCTTTTTCAGTCACTTGAATATTGTGTGTCAAACTGTTTACTCCGGTAACACAAATAAGTCACCAATGGATTAAATGACGAAAAATAAATGCGTGAAGTATACTCTTCCGTCGTAGGACCAAAACATTTTTGAAAATGATGAGGGCCACATTATAGGACTAAAAACGGACAGAGACTATATTAGAGGAGGACCAAAATCAAAATTTTCTCTCCTATAACAACATACAATCTCAAGAAAACAAGCTATGGTTTTTCTAAAACCAAACAAGGGAAAGTCATATTGGTTAATTAATCATATAAACAAACTTAGGTGAATGTGAATCTACTTTTTGTAGGAAACCTAGCATGAAGCTTGATGTCCTGGGAACTGGTAGTCATGGCAATATAACTTCTGCTGTAACTTATGGACCGGTTTCTTCCGCTAAGGTCCGTCGTGTCACAACTTAATTACTTTAGGGGGCAAAATAGCAAAATATCTAAATATATGAAAAAGAAAATTTACAATTTAGAAACAGCGCCGTTAATATTGTTGATGTGCAGGTACTTGGAGAGTAAGCCACACAACTGGAGTCCCCATCACAGTTTGCAAGTGAAGGAGATTGTGGATGTGAACAAGATGATAATTGCACTTTATGTGACTCATACAATTAATTTCCAGAATAATGGAGAGAGAGGGAGCAGAAGATCTGACCTGGTTATTGAGCTTAAGAGGATTTTGGAGGATATTGGTATTAAGTATCGTCTTCTACCTCAAGAAATCCAGATTAGTTATGTTGGAGGAGATGTCTCCACACCTGGTAGTAGCTGATCAAATTTTGTACTGTAACTAACCTACTAATAATATGTACACATAGCAATTTTATAATTTTGTATGATTAATTTAACCAGCGTGACACAAACAGAAATAGGGGTGTAAAATGAATTGTGAGTTGGATATTTTCTTTTCGATTCCATATCCATTTTCGAATATTGATATTCATGTTCGGAATTTTGATATTCAAATAAGGAAATATTTAGTTTATTATAAATAGGCATTTATTTTGTAATATCTCCTTATCCAAAAACATCTTAAATACTTCCTCCGTCCAATTGGTAATGTCTGATTTTTTTGGGTAGTTAATTTGTGACCACAAATTCTTTACGTTTTTAGAAATAAGACATTACTAACGGGACACTCCTTTCGGAAATACAAGATGATACTACTAATGAGATAGAGGGAGTAGAAATTAAAATTTGGATTTAAATTGGAGCATGATATTTTATTTCTTAAAACTTGACTTTATTGGTGTATGACGTGATATTTTTATTTTAAATAAATACCCTTTTCACAAAAGATCACAATAGTCACTATTTTTGTAAAAATAACTAAACATCACGAAATATTTGAAATTTTCAAATGAGAATATTCCCAAACGACAAAAGGGCAAATTATTATTTTTTAAATAATATTTTCCACATGGCAATAAATATAAATATATAATAACTGACACATTTCCTTCTCTCAATGTAGAAGGAATCCTGCTTTAGAATTTTTTTTCCATAAGTATATTTGGAAATCCATATCAAATTGTGATTAGGATTAGAATCATCATCCTAATATAAATATATAGCGATGCACATTATCATATATTGATCAGTGAAAAATCCTGTCTTGCCTCTTCCCCGCGTAATCTTTCAAGCAGACACATCGTTTGATATTACTTTTCCGATGACGAGAAAGGCGATGATCGCATCCTGTACTCCGGTGCCATGCTCGGACGATGTTGTTTCCCTCTAAGTCTCCCCGTGGAGTCTCTCATAAACACTTTATTTCTACGCACAGGTTGCTCTCTATGAGAAACCCTAACATACTATTGGTGAAGCAAACATGCAGCGGAAAATACACAGAGATTGAATTCTTTTCCATAAGTTTGGATGGGGTTTGTAAGAATTTTAAATTTTCCAAGCATCACGGGGGAAGTTGGTATGTTTCCCTCGAAGTGGGATCTAACATGCTTTTTTGTGCGAGAAGAGTGGGTTCGAGTACAAGGGTGATGTTGAAGTTGGCTAAGTCCTGTCCTGTGGCACGAAGAATGCCGGTATGGGGGTATCAGGGTATGTCACTCAAGGAGAGGGATGAGTATGTGTTGGTGCATTTGTTTCATTGAGAGATGGGATGGATTTCAGGTGGAAGACGGTGAATGCGGTTTGTCCATGTCCGTATCATTATATTCGTGGTTGGGGTGTGTTGGTGGGGAATGTTTTCTATTGGATTGGCAACTGTCATTTGATCTGGAGAACAGTATCTGTTCCTGAATTGTCTTTATTTCATGGCATCTGGTGGAACTAGGAGGGAGCCTGTGTTTGGTGGATATGGACATATGGATGTAGAGAATCAAAAGTTAATTATTCCTTTGTATTATTATCTTGTTGGATGCATACCAAAAGAGTCTTGATTACTACGACCTGAAGAAGATCAAGTTTGTCAAGAGGAAGGACTACATTCGGGTTTCAGAAGAAAAAAAGTTTATCAAGAGGAGGGAGGGAGGGAGACGCTTGTACAAGAGTGGAACTGGGCTACTAGGACTTATACTGAAACCATCTTTTCCTTACGTAAAAAATAGATATTTATGTTTCATGCCCAATTACTGTTAGGGTCTTTGATACTCGAATTGTTCGGCTTATGGTTTTCCACTTTATGTTAGTATATTTTACTTGTTTAGTTATTTAAGCACTAGAAAACCTTTATGCCCAACAAATACACAGACGGAGAAGAAAAGGAGTGGCAACGATGATTGGATAAGCCTATCCACCACAACCAAGTCGAGAAACTGCCACGTCGGACAGCGTAAGATACCGTCGATTCTCCACCTTGGATCTCACATTCTCTTTCTCTCACCTCCTATCAAAACACAATCCCCCTACCACCACATTCATATTCATTCAAGCAATTCTACACCTTGGACTGAAATGGCCTCAACTTCAGCCGTATCAATGGCGCTGCCCCTCGCCCGTGCCAGCCACAAGAGGCCCGACGGCTTCGTGAAGCCGCTGCCGGTCAGGCCGTCCAAGGCCGCCGCCGCCGCCGTGTCGAAGCCGGTCGTGAAGTTCGAGGTGAAGGAGAAGGCCGTAGCTGGATTGACAGCCGCCGCATTGACCGCCGCCATGGTTGTTCCTGACGTGGCGCAGGCCGCCGGCGACGTCACCCCCTCCCTCAAGAACTTCTTGCTCAGCATTGCAGCCGGCGGCGTCGTCCTCACCGCCATTATTGTTGCGGTGATCGGAGTCTCCAACTTCGACCCCGTCAAGCGAGGCTGAACTCCCTTCCCTTTTCTGTTTTGTCATTCCTTTTCATCTCTATCAGATGTATCATCACTGTATTGAATTACTTTTGCTGTGATAGAGTCATTGTTCATGTTCAACTATATCAATCACATTCCAAATTTACCTTATCTCTGACTAAAGAACCCTAATGAGACATTTCAGTCAGTGTTTCAAATGCTAAGAGATGAAATAATTCCTCTAAAAAATTACCATTTAGCTAAGAGGAGCGTTGAGATGCTATCAAACAGAACTCTGCTCTCTTCAAAATAGTTCAACTTCTCTGCCTTGACAACTGTCATCTTCACCTTCTGCTCATCACCATAACTCTCCTCTTTGATCTTGACCTTAAACACAAACTCCCTAAAGAGGCAGTTTCGAATAGCTTCCACAAATCTGCTATCATCCTCCTCTTTGTATTTCAACGCGTACAACTCCTTAGCCGAGCATCCCACAATCTCCTCACCAGCTTCTTGAAAAGCAGTCATCCATGTAAGGCCGGTGTGGTCCTGAACCTGAACATGAAGAAGGAATCTATAATCACACTCTTCGAATTCTTGATTGCATCTGTCGCACAGCCATCTCGAGTTCCCTGCATCTGTCACTTTCTTGTTGCACTGCCTGTCACCGATCATCAGAGGGCAAGCTGTGTAACAGAATGAATCAGTTTTGATGAAGGAAACAGTTGCCTTGACTGCAATCCAGTCCGGTTTGTCCGACCTTCCCAGCCCTTCGTCTTTTATCTGTGTCAAACACTTGCGCGCCTCTTTCCTTATGCCTCCGGGTATAGCATCTTTGGATATGGAATGGGAAGTGGTGTCTCTTCCCCCTCCATCAAACCAGCTTCTTAAGAAGTTAGCCTCTTGAGAATCGGGATTTACGAATAGCTGAGTGGCGGATATGGTACTGATGGACTTACCGGTGAACTCGTTTACTTTTCCAGCTTTGACAGCTAAGATGGGGAAACTTCCAGTTCCTACCATATCATGCAATTGCTGTCCTTCTCTGTTACAGAAATTGCCCCATAATGTCAACTCGACGGTTTGCC